>CM049317.1:53383617-53983617 GCA_026874595.1 Sipunculus nudus
CCCCCATAAGGAATTACATGGAAGGCCCGTGGTGGGGGCCTCGCCCCCGGGAATAATATTTTATGGGGGATCGATCCCTAAAAAGAATATACACTGGGGGCGAGGCCCCCATAAGGAACTATATGGAAGACCCGTGGTGGGGGCCTCGCCCCCAGGGGATAATACTTTATGTGGGATCGATCCCTACAAAGAATATACACAGGGGGCGAGGCCCCCATAAGGAATTACATGGAAGGCCCGTTGTGGGGGCCTCGCCCCCAGGGGATAATACTTTATACTGGATCGATCCCTACAAAGAATATACCCCGGGGGCGAGGCCCCCATAAGGATTTACATGGAGGGCCCGTGGTTGGGGCCTCGCCCCCTGGGAATATTCATTTTACGGATCGAGGCGCCGAAGGCGCCCCCCATACATACATCTGTGTATTGGCGCCTTCGGCGCCCCGATCCCCATACTGTATTCTCCCGGGGGCGAGGCCCCCACCGCGATCCTTCCATATATTTCCTTATGGGGGCCTCGCCCCCTGTGTGTATTCTTTTTAGGGATCGATCCCCCATAAAGTATTATCCCCTGGGGGCGAGGCCCCCACAACGGGCCTTCCATGTAATTCCTTATGGGGGCCTCGCCCCCTGTGTATATTCTTTGTAGGGATCGATCCCACATAAAGTATTATCCCCTGGGGGCGAGGCCCCCACCACGGGTCTTCCATATAGTTCCTTATGGGGGCCTCGCCCCCAGTGTATATTCTTTTTAGGGATCGATCCCCCATAAAATATTATTCCCGGGGGCGAGGCCCCCACCACGGGCCTTCCATGTAATTCCTTATGGGGGCCTCGCCCCCTGTGTATATTCTTTGTAGGGATCGATCCAACATAAAGTATTATCCCCTGGGGGCGAGGCCCCCACCACGGGCCTTCCATGTAATTCCTTATGGGGGCCTCGCCCCCAGTGTATATTCTTTGTAGGGATCGATCCCACATAAAATATTATTCCCGGGGGCGAGGCCCCCACCACGATCCTTCCATGTAATTCCTTATGGGGGCCTCGCCCCCTGTGTGTATTCTTTTTAGGGATCGATCCCCCATAAAGTATTATCCCCTGGGGGCGAGGCCCCCACCACGGGCCCTCCATGTAATTCCTTATGGGGGCCTCGCCCCCTGTGTGTATTCTTTTTAGGGATCGATCCCCCATAAAGTATTATCCCCTGGGGGCGAGGCCCCCACCACGACCCCTGTGGAGAAACCTCTATAGGGGCCTCGGCCCCAGGGGAGACTCTGTGGTGATCGGAACGATCCCATTGTGCTTTGACATGCGTTGCACACCGTTGGCTTTCCCAGTACCGATGATACCCGACGATCACTCTTTAACCATTCACATCCGTATACGAACCCGATCCCACTCACAACTCCCCTGTTCCCCCCCCCCGGCGACCCCTGCTGACCTTTCACCTCCGACCCGATCCCACTCACAACTCCCCTGTTCTCCCCCCCCGGCGACCCCTGCTGACCTTTCACCTTCGACCCGATCCCATCCAGAACTCCCCTGTTCTCCCCCCCGGCGACCCCTGTTCACCTTTCACATCCGACCTCGTCGACCCCAACCGACCTTTCACATCCAACCGACCTACAACTGGTCCACTTCTGACTTGAACCACACAACCGACCCCAGGCCCACAACTCTATTACTTCTTGGCATAAGGCAGAGGGAGGGGCCGCCCCCTCCCCCCCTCAAGTCCCCCCTCCCCCACAGGGGAGCCGTCTGGGACCCAAAAGCGCCCATAGAGCGCTCTCAACTGATAGTATAATAGACTCGGCCTGCTTATATAGTAGGGTTGTGGACACATTGAAAACTTTGGTGTGCGGCAGATTTTACGTTTGTGCAAGATGTACGCGCAAACTGGAAAAGATATCGCAAATGTCACTCGTTGAACGCTTTAAGCATATTTTTCCGAAGATTTTAGCACATATTTCGTAAATGTTGTGTAGACCGTTGTCCGGCAAGTGGCCATTTTGTGTTGCTGACCAATATGTTGGCGTCAGTATCGCCACCTGCCGACGACCAGTGGAACTATATCAGATAGACAACAGATTTATCAAGTTGAAGGAACACAAATGTAACAAACATGTTCCCAAGCTACTAACGTTCATGTATAAATCTCTTGTGTATCATACTATAATTCACGGGAATCTGTTTGTCTGTCTGTCTGTCCGGATTCTTTCGCACGCTAGGGATTGCACGGTCGTCAAACTTCGTGGGAGGGTGCATCTTGGTCCGTGGAAAGAACGAGTTTATATTTTTTAGGCGTTTGGTAAAGAAATGGCCTCAAAATCGATAAAATTATTCTGGGTTTAATACCTGCGGTGTGCCATGGCCATTCTCACATAGTGCTTCCTCATAATTTAAGAAATGTGTGCGTGCAGGTACAGATATGGGTATACTCTAGTTAATTCTAAAGAGTACATATGATTTGCCCTGTAACTTAATATCTTCCAAATTATAGCAAATATATATTCATAAGTGTTCATGGATTCCGTAGTCCAGCACGGTGGTGTATATTTTAATACATTTGAAGTCAATGCCAACTGTGGGGCCGGTTAGCTCAGTTGGTTAGAGTGTTGTGCTGATAACGCAAAGGTCGCGGGTTCGACCCCCGTACTGGCCACGTATTCTTTTTGGTTTTAAGCCACATTCATCCATTTTTATTCTTTCATTTCCTACCCAGGTACACAGCAGTTTATCAAAGAAAGTAAACTATTTTCTGTTGTTTATACATATCGAACAAAATTGAAATGGCCTTAGCAAACTGCAGGGACACATATACTTTAGTCTCTTACACGGGCATATGATGGCGCTCCTGCACCCAACAATATTGATTAAGATATAGACTGGTACCCCGCTCTATTGTGGCACCGCTGCTCTAGGCCAATCATAGAGACGGGCGTACAACGCCATCTTTTGTACCCTTGGCAGACTGGTACCAACCCAAGTATATATTATATATGATTAAAAAATAAGCATTTTCGTTTGCTCAAATAAGTTACCAAAAGTTGGACGTATATTAAATGTGACATTAATAATTACATTAATAGTGATTAATGATAAATCACTGCTCCGTACAGGTATCGTTTGTCATCAAGCTGCCAACTGTCTAGACCCCAAGTAAACAATTGAAGTAAACAATATGTATTACTGGGATTAAAGGCATTTATATAGGTCGTCTGTGACGTCACACTTTCCATCAGCCAATCAAATCAAGGAACAGTACCTGCTCATGATAAAATGAGAAACTCACGTACACAAAGCATGTAGTCCCTGTGGCGCAATCGGTAGCGCTTCCGGCTTTTAATCGGGAGGTTGGTGGTTCGAGCCCACCCAGGGACGTTATACATGTTTTTATATCCCCTATACCATCCATACAGCGGCCCCTGTTGGTCATCTTGTACAACATATTTTGTACGAATTAGACCAATACGGTTTTATTCATTCATCACCACTTGTTTTGTGCTTTTTCCGCTACAACAATCAGCCCTTCCAGTGCGCAGAAGGATAATTACAAAGTGCATGTTTATATATCGGTTATTGTTCGCCGTGTCCGGCTCCACAATATGATGTTGATCAGGATAATGTTCATTGTATCATGTACGACAAATGGAACGGGAATGGGATGGGTTCAGATCGGACACATATTATGTTCATTGGCGTGTAATGTCATTTAAACAGCGCAAGCTATTGAACGCACCCTCACACCCTTTCCCACACACACACAAACACATTCAGGTAGGCATGTTACAGTGAATCGGTGAATAAATCAGTGACATCACAATAAACAAGACGGAGACGAAACATACATTTTATTCGACAATAAACACATCATACATAATTACTAAACTGCATGAGTTGTGTTGGGGTGTAAAAGTATATACAGCAATCCCAGATGAGGGAAAAAAGCGCAACGACGGCGGAACATGTTACACGACACATAAAGTTCACGGCTGGCACGGGAGATAGCGACGTAAGGTGTCCTGAGGTCTCCGCACATGCCGTCACTTACAGAGACGGCCACCCGCTGGTATGTGTGACCTTGAGATTTGGTTACAGTCACGGCCGTCTGCGAAACCATGGGGACGCGGAATGACGAGTGCAATGCGAAACGGGGCACGTCGATTTCTGGTTCTGTGATGTACTCTTCCGATGACGGTAATGCGAGGCCGACCCAACCCGTCTCTTCGGAACACACCACCGCGCACCGCAGCTCGAACTTGTCGCCTGAGGAACGCACGGCTTTTACGAAACGGGGCAGGGTCGACTTTTCGTAAGGCTGGTAATTAAGGGCGTCGAACGGAGAATCGGCGGGTATGGTCCTGCTCCCGAGCACGGTGACTACTTCGGCTGTATCTAATACCTGGTTCGGTATCACGTACCGCTGGTCGACAGCTCCCAGGCCTTTGTCCGCCGAGCCTTCCGGTTCTGTGAGGCACGTTAGACCCAGGTGAACCTCACATTCGGAGATGTCCGGGTATTCGTCAGCGGCACGCATGTATGTTGTGCTGAGATCGGACACCAGCGTGTTCAGGTAGTCAAAATCCGTGGCAGGGTCGGGAGCATCTGCAGAAGCATCTACGTCGAAACGGCTAATGTTTTCGTCAACACAGTTACCTTCCTGTCCGAGTGAGTGTTTGGCCATGAAACGGTCAGCCACCCCCTTGTCGGACAGCAGGCTGTACAGGGCCTCGTATGCTCCTTGCAGGATGGCACAAACGAACGGTGTGTGGGCAGGGAGGAAGGACAGGCACATCCTGGGTAGCGCCGTTCTCATCAGCAAGCGGAAAGGTCCCTTGAACCCTGTCAGCACGAACTGACATGCCCGCCGACATACAGCGGGCTTGCCGACCGGCAGGGTGTGCTTACACATGAGAACTCTGTATCTTTGAGGGAGCAAGGGGTCTGTCTGTCTCGCGTCCGGACGTGGGGTTTCCTTTTCCCGTACTTTGTGGCCGTTTACCGGGCCTTGGCTGTCCGTGAAGTTTTCTGGTGCCGGGTCGTCCGTGATTTCCCAAGTGTCCTTTGTCGCCTTTGGCCGCAGTATGTGGTTGTCTTCTCTCTTCCTGTCGGGTGGAGGGTAGTATTCGCCTTCTGGCTCGTACACTTTTCCACCCGCGAAATAATGCACAGACTCACTCGTGTACTCGAACCCAAACAGGTTCGGGGCGTGTGTGTATAGTGAGTCTATGAACGAATCGAGTGAGGTTAACACCAGCCCCGTTTCGGTAACCATCGGGGCCATTTGGTGATCGGACCCCCAGTTCAGACCGACTGACGTGGAGCTGTTTTCCTTGTCTCCCGGAGGCTGTGCACCCGAGTTAGGTAGGGCTCGTTTTGCCCACGCGTCACGAAACATGTCGTCCACCCTCCGGTTATCCTGCTTCTCACGTAACGGTCGTCGACGTTTCCTGCCCGGCATCCGCTGTTCTCTGAACTGCGCCTGCAAAACGGACAGGTACGCGATCGCGTCGTGGACGTTCAGGAAAACCCATATGCCCAAATCGGCGGATTCCATAGTTTGTTTGCAACGTTTGTCATACTCTGCGACTTCGTCGTTACTGGCGAATATTCTGATGCAGCCTGTGAGGTCTGTCGCGGTGCCGTCCGCGGTTGTGTCCAGGCTCATTGGTTCCTCTACCACGTGGGACGGCACCACGTGTTTGTCCAACAGACGGATGGTGTCGGGGTCCCTTATGCCGTAGTGAAGGTCGTAAAGGAGTTCGCTTATTTCCAAGTGGCACCTTTTGTTGACGTGCATCACGACGGTGTGATTTGGTTCGTACACGCCGGTGGCCTTGGCGATGATAGGGACGTTGCAAACATGCTGCAGCATGCTGACGGCCGGCACTCGGTTCGCCACGGGTCCCATACCGTCTGACCGTATAGCCGTCGACTGGCTTTCTGAACCCAGTAAAATGAAAACCAGAGGTTTCTCGTGGTAGATCCCAAGACGGCACGCCGCGTACCGATACAAGAAAGCGTATGTATATAAGTTGTAGCTGCTGGCCATCCCCGCCTCGTCCACTAGCACGACGTTACTGCTGCATATTTGAGGGAAATCAAACCGGAAACTAGACTGTAACCATGGCATGTCCACCCGTTTCAACCCCATGTTCGCCATGCATGTGAAGTCCCTGTGTTGTTGATCCTTCTTGTTACACCGCCCCTGCGTAGCGCCACTGCGAAGAGGTTTACTGGACGACACCTGACCGGCCAATTTTACCGCGGGATCGAAGCCGGGACGCATGCGGGACCGTGGCTGTATTATTTTCCTGCCTTTGATGTACGATACCTTGTTCCCGTGCCGGGCCACAGTGTCGTCTTCCCTTTCAAATGCCTCGGCGTAGCGAGCCCATTCCGTACCCAGCGCCGTTTCTATCCTTTTAAGTTTCATTTTAAGGTTGTCGAACTGAGACCGGAAATTCCTGTGGTCTGTAAGAATCCCGTCCAGCTGGGCTTCTGCGAAGGAGGTAGGGTTCAGTGTCGAAGCCGGCTCGCGGGGTTCTGCTTCACGGCAGTTGTACATCAACTGCAGTTTCGCTAACGTCCCGACGCGCCCCACTTGGTGTGACTTCAGAGCGTTGTGGAGGTTGGTCACGGAGGCGTTTCCGGCGGCGGTGCACACCATATGTGTGTTGGCGGTGAGGATGTCCACCAGCGTGCTTTTACCCGCGCCGGCCGGGCCCGTCACGACGTAACAGCGGAAATGTACGGGAGTGAAAGAACCAGGCGTCGCCGGAACGGTAGGGTCCGCCGCCCGGCGGAGGATCTCCCATTTGCAACGTTCTGCTTCGTCGGGTATCAAGGCCTGGTTCGGGTCGAATATAGAACTGGGGAACGGCCATGTCATATGTTCCAGTTGATGGAGCCATTTTTCTGTCTCGTACGGCGGCGACGGGCGCTGCATCCACGTTGGCACGGGGACGCGGTGTTGCTCGGTGCGAATCGACTCGGCCAAGTTGTCCGCTATACTTGTTGTTGTCAGAATGAGTCTTTCACGTTTATCTTCTGTCAAAGCCATCTGACAAAGATGTCTGTTCGTGTACAATATGCGCAGGAGGGAGCTCAAAATAAAATGTTAGGATGGCGTGCCCTGTGTCAGGTCAGACTGCTTAAAAGTGGTGCACTGACTCACCTCAAGCCGGGAGCATGACTGATTAGGGTAATCGGACGCCCCTGTGTTATATATGTTATATACAGTCACGTGACATATGCGCGCGCCATTCAAAAACTGGATGCGGCTGGGGGCTTCAACATCTTATCCAATAACTTCAGCCTATCTGTCACAACCTTTGACAGTGCTGGCTCTTTTTCAGCGGACGGTTCCCGTTCGGCCTCTACGGTGTCTGCTGGTTTACCGCGTGGTTTATCCCTGCCGGTTTGGCCACCCTCTGTAGGGGTGTCAGATGTGACAGCGGAGGAGACCTGTGGTTCACCTGACGCAACGTCACCTCTGTCACGTCTGTTTTGCTCTACGACATCTGCGATACCCCGAACAAGTTCTTGCAGTAACGCGCGACTGTCACGGCCGTCTTTTTGGTCACCCACCGTAGTCTCAATAGACGGGGGATGGGCAGGAGCATGTGCTGCGGCTGGCTGAACGGAAGGTTGACTGGCTTGAAACGTGTGAGGTGGGTGGGCAGGGTGAACGTTTGTGTGAACGTGTGTTGTCAGTTTTTCCACCGTCTCCTGCAGTGTTTTAACGGTGGACTCGAGCCCGGCAGGGGAAAAAACGGACGCTCTTTGCGTTTCTGGGGATTTCAACATATCAAGCCCGGAGTGGCCACCAGTGTCCGACGTGCGTGCGTGGTTGTGATGCGCGGCTTCTTGTTCCGTTTTATCATCAGCTCTTGACGATGACCCTGTCCTTCTGTCCGCGATATGCTGTTTACCGTTATCACCGTAAAAGTAATAATGCACGGTGGAGGGTTGCTGCTGCGTGTGCGGCGTTTGTACCGTGTGCCTGTCGAACCCGGTCGTGCTGCCGTCACTCGCAAAGGGTGGGGGCGGCGCCACAGGTGCTTGCGGGTACAACGGTGTCGCGGGTGGCTGATAGGGCGAGAAGCGCGCTGATGCGTAATGCCCTGGTTGGAAGACGGGCCCTGCGTTCGTCGGCGAACCCGGCCACCAGACCCCGGACCCTGGCGCATAAGTTGACGGCTGCGTTTGTGTTCCGACCGTCGGGGAAGCGTAACCGAAAGAACCGTGCGGCCATGGTGCAGCCTGAATCTGCACAGGTGCTTCCGCATCGACCCGGCCGTACTTAGATTTCAACCTTTGCAGTAGTTCTTCTTGACCCGTTATCCACTCCTTCATGTCCGCTGTTAACTGCCCGGAACCGTTTGGGGTTACTGGCGCGTTACTGTTTGATGATGACATGTCTGCGGCCAGTCGTTCGGGGTTTCCGGAACTGCCTTCCACTACGGTCAAGGTCGATTCGCCCCTGTCTGAAAGATTGATCGGATCGGTGTCGTCAGAATGTTCCTGTTCATCACAAATACACGTTTGTGGTGAAGCTGGTTTCAGCGGTGTTTGTGGTGAAGCTGGTTTCAGCGGTGTTGAGGTTTCAGCGTGCCCAGCGAGTGGACTGTCCGCACCAGCGTCTGATTTGTTTTCAGCGTCAATAAATGTCGAAGCCAACCCAAGCTGTTCGAGTTCTTGTTTCTTGCATTGTTTGACCGTGAAAGGGTTCAGTGCTGCCCCCAAGAGCAGGTTGTGCCAGGTGGGCACTGTGGTTTCGTCTGTGCTGAATGTCTCCTCTGGGAGGACACGCCCTTCAGCCTCTTTAATGATATCCCTGTACAATTCCGGGCTCAGGCCGAGGTGTTTGAACAGGTTCTCGTTTTCAGTGTGCTCACAATCCGGTTCGTCCAAATGCAGACTTGTGCAGTACATGGCAAGGCAGCCTGCACGGGCGTTGTTCATCGTCAACGAAACGTGGTTCAGGAAGTCCGGGCCGGCAGCAATCTCCAGGTCCTCCTTAGTCGGACAACCCTGTTCTGAAAACGTGTCTGACAGCTTCAGTGAGGACAACGACACAGCGGGGAACAGCGCCCGTAAAAGGTCTTTCGTAGAAGCGTTTTCACGGTTTGCCGGTGATCTGTCCACAAAGTAGGGACACGCCCGTGTGAGCACACCCACGAACCTCGGGTCCAACTGTATAACCCCAAACAGCCCGACGTCTGGGAGATGACGTATGTGGATCAAGCTCCCGACAGGGGGGGAGAGCCGGTCGTGTGTGATGAACACGGGTTTGGTGCATGACGCGTTTCTGTTCACATCCTTCGGTGCATCTGAACTATCGTCCACCCCTAGTGATACGTGACGTAAGATAGCGTCTGAAAGACGGTATTTTCCCCGATCGGGTCCGTTTAACCTTTTCCAGACCTGGGGACATGTACTGGCTAAACAGCAAACTGCGAACATGTTTATGGTGCTCGTGTAATTATGTCACATGTCATGTGTCGTTGTCGTCTGGCGCTTGCACCGGGGTAAATAAACAGAGATGTTCTGTTATTCTTCGTAATGTCTTTCGGCGGGAGGGGTTTCTGTCGTATACTTAATGTTCAGGCATCGGCAGGTGCAATTTTGCCGGCGGGAACACTGCCCGTTCGGCTCGTGCTTCTGCGCTCTGTGTTCTTTTGTCGCGAAAAATCTGCACAGTGTCCCGTATCTCGCCCAGTGGATGCAAACGTGGAAACATGTAATGTTCTCCCAACGTGTAAAGTTCCAGACTGTGTTTGTTTTCCACCGCCTCGGTCTGTGCGTATTGACGTGTCGGGTCAGTGTTTGTACCTTCCCTGATGTGTTTTCCACCTTCCGTCTCGGGTGTGTTTATGTCGCGTGGGCACACACCCGCTAGTTCCGCGCACGTTTGGTGTATGTGCCTGTCGATGGCCGTTTTTACGCCGGCGAGTACTTGCGTGTGATCACGTGAGAATGGTGTTATATTCAGGTGCCAAGGGTCATGTGCCGTACGTGTTTTTGTGGTGATCAGCAGGCAAGGGTAAGCGTGCGTCCACATCTCCCACGCGTTTAACACGCAAGTACCGTCGCATTGGGATGAAGTGATGGGCCGCGCTGCAGCGCTCGCGACAACCTTAGCCAAAGTCGACCTGGTGTCTCTGTTAGAACAATGGGAGTGCATAACCGCCAGAGCACGTAGTACATGCGTTGTTTCGCGTGATACGTTTCCGGCCGGCGCTCCCCTCAGTAACGCCCACATACTTGCGTATAGGTACACAGTCTCAAAAGTTGCGAACACTGGGAGCCCGATTTGCACGTATGAGCAGGCCAACGACACCAGGGTGGCGTCGAACAACAGGAGGACTCCCACCGTTCGCAACTGTAACTGTTTCAGTTTCAGCGAAGGATTCCCTTTGTTGTTCTTTATCCTTGACTCTGCTGTATTGAATATATTTCCCGTTTTACGGTTGGGGGCCAAGGTGAAACCCATTATGCTCGCCAGCTCGTCCAGCCACGTGCAAGAAAACACATCTGTACTTACATTTGCGATATGCCGGTCCCACGAGACGCTGACCGTGTCTTGACCGTGAACGTCCACGTAGTGTTCGAGCAAATGTGTGGCCAGCTGCTTCAGTTCTGGTTGGGCCCCGTGTGTTGTGTGATGGCCGTTATCCCCAGCGTTTGATGCTGGGTCGTTAACCGTGTTTGGTTCGCCGTTCTTTGCGGCACTGTGATTGTCCCCGCCCCTCGTCCTCTTCGCCTTTCTGGTCTGCCTGGTCAGCTGTAAGATGCATTGTTCCCATTCCTTGTGAGACTTAACGAATTCCTGTAAGGCTGGGGCGACTGTTGTGTACCACCAATCCACGGGATGGCCGTCCTTATTTTCCACGTGTAGCTGACGTGTTTTCCTGAACCATGAATCCACGTGCTCTGCCACTTGTTTGATGTGTGAACGGATATCCTTTTGCATGGCCCGGTGTATATTTGTGTGTGTGCGGTGTTGTACCACGTAATCATACCCTGTCTAGTCGGGGTCTTCTGTTGGTATGAGTTCCAGAAGTCGCTCCACACTATGAAGTATCACTTGAGCGTTTCACACGCCGAACTCATTTTTTAATGCTGCTTTGTCACGTGGTTGCCACAGCATATCATGCAGCAGTAGGAAACGGTTTGACGCCAAACCTCCTTATAAAAGCGCGCACCGACTGCGTTTCGCTTATTGTGCTCGCAGTTGCAGGACTTGACAGTTGTTTCGACCAGAAGCGTAGACATACGGTTCAAACATGCACAGGTCGGGTGGTAGTAAACCAGACGAGAGAGACTACACCAGTCTTTGCGAGACCGGCGATCTGGGGGATATCACGCCTGCCCGTTTGTATGTGGTCAAGAGGGACGATTTGCTCTCGCTTGACGTCGCAGGAGGCATCATAGTTAAACAGCTGTTGGCGCAATGCGAAGGGGAACCCGGTGGTTGGTTACCTGTCGTGAGGGGGCTGACCGTGGAAAGTGATCTGCCCTGGAAAGGTTTCGTGGAGACACCGGACGGTGAAGTCAACAGTGCCGGCAGGTATCCGTTCTTGTTCCTCCTGCACGGGTACGATGACCCGCGTCTACACAAGCATGACAACCCGATGAGACAAATGAAGAACGTGAGGCAGGTGATCGATGACATGCTGCAGACCACAACCCCCGCCTGGGAAGGTTGTGAGAAAAGCGAGTTTTTTCCGGTTCCGCAGAAATACACGTCTGCCGACCTGGTGGACAATGGCAAGGACCTGCACTCCCTGACTGTGCAGCGGATCATGAGCGTTGTGAAGAGTGAAGGACCGCCACTGGAGGCGAAAGATTTTTTCATCTTTGGAACGTTTACGTGGGCGCATATCAGCGCACTCATGCACGGTTGCATGTTCCTCGTGCGGGACTCGATCAGGCGTGACGTATCCCTGCACGAAAACCTAAACGCGGTCACCGTGGATTTGTGGGACGCGACGCTGGCCTACGCTACACGCCGTTCTGCTCCGAAGCGACGGCCGCAACGGAAGCAGTTGCTTGCGGACGTCCTGCAGGACGACAGGAATTCCCCGACGGAAGAGCCCATTGAAAACCTTCTGGTCGTGTCACCCGTACTCAGCCAGCTGATGTGGAGCATCGTCAGGGGCCTGATGCATAACCTACATATCAAACCGTACTTGGCAGACGTGGTTGTTTACATGCTCGACACACCAGTGCACCGGCAGGTGGATCTACCTCCAGGTTTCTCATCCCCGTACCAAAACCAACAGGCATGTGACAAACGGCGGCAGATATCTGAAGAAACCGCCCCTTTGGTTGCTCTGCTGGTGTATCTCACGCTCACCCAGAACACCAGTTGCCGGTTCGCGGACACTGTCGAATTCAAAAACTGGCCATGCGACGAGGACGTGCACTTTTCCCTAGTGCGACAGGCGGAGGCCACACCTTTCGGTAACCCAGAGAAGTGTACAGCAGAACTGGAGCGCATGATGCCAGGTCACGTGGAACGCCAAATGTCACCTTGCCTGGCTGAAGCCGTAGCAATGTCGTTGAGGTTGAATGAGGCTTCACTGCTGTGCAGTTTGCTGAAGTCCACGGACTCAGCCGCCGTGGACATGACGTCTTTCTTACTGACAGACAGGCAGGCCCAGCTACGGACGTCGCAGAAATGGCGTGCTTCGTTTGACATCGACAACTACCCTTTCGAACTACCGTTCGATAAGCAGGAGCGTCAGGGCAACATCAAATCGCACATGGACACGGCAGGCCGCCACGGCAATACCGTCTTGGCCCAAAGGCTTGTCGGCCTTTCGTTGGACCTCCACGTTACGGCCAGGTCGCTAGATTCGTTCGAAACTCTGGCGGAAGGGGTGCCCTGGGACGCTGACTTGAGCGATGTGAAAAAAGCGATTAATACACGTATGTGTCACAAATGCCACAAGGACGGGGTCAGTTTGGACAGGGGACCCGAAAACTGCCCCTGTGTATGGTTCCCACGCCCCGTCAGGCAGATCCTCGAAAAGCGGTTGACAGCTCACGACGGGCTATGCGTACCTGGGTTGCACGTGCTGTGCAAAGGACCCCATTTTACGGGCAATGTTGAGAAATCGTCCTTTGTCCAGAGGAAAGAATCTGACAGCAGAAGGAGAGAGTCGCAAGAAGCACCGTCGGGTGTGTTGGCACGCGTGCTCAAAGAAATACCGCCGGAACTGGATATGATCGTGCAGCCCCACGCGGGACGTCTACACACGTCCTTCATTGACTCGCTCGCCGGTTGTTTCATTACAAAACCCGACTCGCAGCTGCGAAAGAAGCACGACAGTACGCCTTTGGATGTCACGAGCGTTTGCAAAATGTTCTCGTGTGTGACTGATACAGTCGCGAGCGTGACGTTGGAAGCCAAACGCTTCGCGAACCTCGCCGCCGAGAGAACAGCTAACAGGAAGGCGGGGGCGACAGATGTAGAGAAACTGCGGTCTGAACTGGCCATCACGTTGTCGGGCGAGATGTTGGCCTACCAGGGTGCAGCTGTGTGGAAGATGCACCAGTGCACACTGCTGCACCAGTGCTTGCTGGCTTCTAACATGGCGCAAGCAGATGTATTCAAGCGGCTGCAGAGCGCAGCTGCTACGTACCAGCAGGTGCAACTGACGCTTTTGCATTCACCGTTGATGCTCGACAAACCGTTGTTCTCGTACAAGCCGTACGTTGTCAGGAGCGCGAGTGTACCTTCCCTGCACGATCAGGGGAGGGTTCTGGCGCACGAACACTGTTCGAAGGATTGCGTCTGGTACAAGGTCCAAGACGCATACTGTAAAATGAACACCACCACGTGGTACAAAGATAAATCTGCCGCAAACAAGAAAGGATGGCAGCGCCCGCAGGGAAGCGTTGATGCCCCGTTTGCTGAAACGCACGGTTCCATACGTGCCTCGATCATGGAGTCGCGCAGTGCGGGTGTCAGTGCTGCCGACATATATCAGGAACAGGGTGACTTCACCGTAACTCCGCGGGTGTCTGGTTTATCAGACGATGCAGTCGAGGATGAAGCAATTCCACCGGCTGTTGCGGCAGATGTGACAAGCGTTGTCCGGAATTCATCGTACGACTACATCATCGGCAACCACGAAAATGAAGAGGAGAGGTTTCGTGGAACGGGGTGGGGGTGGGTGAGCGGTCTGTCCGTCTTCACGAAACCTCTGTCTCGTGACACGCAAGGATGGATCGTCCAGATCATACAGAGTTGTTACCACCCTTCACTTAAAAAGATGATCCAGGCAAAGACCTTGCGTGAACTCGCGTTGGATGCTGAGGAATCTGGGGTGCACCTGCGGCAAGCGGACGTGCATGCTCTGGTGCGTTTGGTGCAGCTGGTCGAGACGAGCCCGCTGCGCGGCGGGAGACATGTCAGCGGTTCCAAGGAATTCACGTCTTTCCTCCTCCAGTCTCAGCTGTTCTGTCACATGAGCCAGCTATCCGATGCACACCAGAAGGAAAACGCCATTTTGCCCGTTTGGGTGCAAGCTGGATGGGGTGGCGTCACCTTTAACAACCCAAAGAGCGAGTCTGGTGAAGCGCAAATGCCCGTCTTCCGTGATGCCGGTCTCGTGATGGTGAAGGACGGCGTGTCCTGCCTGAACGAAGCTAGTTCTTTGCGCTACAAGGTCACGGTGGCGTGTATGAGGCCGAATTTTTATGTTCTGCAAAACCATCTTGTGGTCCGTCACCGGATGTTGATGGGTGTGAACGAGACTGAGCTCTCAGCACTGTATACAGGCGCGCTCAAGTCGATGAACTGGCCGCGTGCGGGAAAACAAGATGCTGACGATAAACGGCAATACCCGCTCTTTCTGGGGGTTAGCACGGAGCCGTTCTCTCAACGCATGCAGGTGCACCACGCTGCACGCAGTGTGCTACACGGCATGGACGCAGCCGGCAGGACAGGAAGCATCCAAGACCTCGAAACGTGTTTGGACGACATGTGTGAGGACCCTGACGTTCCTGTCGAAAAAGTGGCTGGTCTGTTGTACCAGATAATATCCACACGTTTAGGAAACAGCGGAGTGGATATCGAACAGCTGCCGAAAAGCAGCTTGGACGCAGAGACGTTCAGGTGCGTCGATGACTTTTGTACCCGTTTCCCTTACGTCCGCATGGACGAAAACGATTTGTCATCCGCTCTCCGTTTTCTCATGCCGATCGGCGAGCCGGACACGAAACGCAGGCGGGTTTCTACCGATTAATGAATCACATGATTGTGTCCTTGAATGTGGGTCGTGCACCTGTTTTTGTTTATTGCTATGGTATATCATATTAAAAAACTATATTGCTTTTATACGTGTTTGTGTTTTCGGTTGCGTGCATCGTCTGTCTGTTGTATGGTCCAGTCGGTCCTGTGCATGCGTGGTTGGAATGTTGCTATTTGAATGATTTATCACATGTTTCGTTGTAAACCCTGTGTGCACGTCGGTATATATATATATTTGTGTCGTGACTGCGACTTCATAACAGCCGCACTGGTGACAGTTTGGTTCATTTGCTATGTCTGACATACAAGGGGTTACACTTGGTACAGCAGGGTACCACGTGGACGATATGTCATTACCAAATGAAGACGTTCATCGTTCTGATGAGGAAGGCGGGTCGGGAGAAAGGGAAGAGAACAACAATCCCCGGGACGGTGTCGCCGATGACCCTTGTGGCTGGCCTGTACTGGGATCCGGAGATGAGGATGACAGTGGGGGAGAACTACAAGAAAACGAGGAGGATTCGTCGTCGTCGTCGTCGTCGTCTGACATGGACGATGAAGAGATGATTATGCGTTACGAAAAGTGTATGTCGGAAGCCGATGGGAATATTGCAACATTTTTCGAGACGCACGGCCGTCAGATGTCTCTGTGGAGATACTTGGACGTAATCGATCTCTCTCTGTCGAGCACAATGGCAAAAGACATGTGGTCGATATGTTCAGCTATTGCAGAGAGGTTACCCGAAGAGCCAGGTGAAGAAGGGCAGGTCACAACATTTGAACCAGGAATCCTGATTTGGGTGGCATTCTGTCAAATGTGGTGCCAGCATTGCTTCCAGTTGATGCGGAGAGTGGTTGCGACGTCAGGGATTGGCGCGAATTTACCTACTCCTTACAGCACACTTGACAATTACGAGGTAGATGAATATGTCCGGAACAACGTGACCCCGAGGTCTATTTGCATGGCCCTTTTCCTGGGGCAACGGGAGTGGCGGGGTTGCGGTTGCACATTGTGCAGGCGACTCGAAACCAGTCTGCCGCTTCTGCAGGGATTACAAACTGTGGCGAACATTTCTTGTCCGCGCCAGTGATTCACGCACAAACATGCGGTGTTCTTTCGTCAGTATTTGTCACGGACCACATGTACTATATTGACCCCCATAGCACGTTTTCATGCTTTTTCGATCGGTTCGTGTATTATCACCGTTTTGTTGTCTAGCGTAGACGTCACGTGTGTGTTCATCGGAAACGTCAACGTCTGTGGCCATGTGTGGAATATTGTCTTGGGTGCTGCGTGTTTGCTTCGCAGTGACTGCTTTCCAGCAAATGTCCGGCGCCGTCACCTCTTCGGCCATCGACATAACTACGCTTAACACCTCGCAACGTGCGTACGCGGACCTGAAAGGGAACGAACGTTTGAACAGACTGCGGTTCTGTGACCCGCGGACGCCGTCCAAATATGTACATTTCGCTCCTCACCCCAGATGCCCCCATGCAGCTGACCATGCACAGGACCACCACGAAACCGGGACGGTTATCACTTTCAAGAGGAATATTCAAGCTACCAGGACCGACGCCATGGCCTGCCAGTGGTTCGTATCGTACAGAAAAACGTACACGGGTTGGTTTGGTCACAAATTTATAACTGACAAATGGGACCGCCCGATTGCGCCTCCCTCGGCAGAAGAGTGTCGGAAATGGCGCTCAACAAGGGACTGCACGATCGACGGCAAGACGCACATGTTGTATTATGTCAGCATGAGCCACGACGGATACGTCACGTATTCCAGCAACATACCTGTCAGTGTGAAGTATAATTGGTTCGCGTTCGGGTACGATCCGGAAACGTACACTCACAACTGTATCATGAAAGAAGTGTATGTTGTCGCTTCTCCCCCGTATCAGGTTGTGCACACGTCGCTGGGCATGGCTCAGAACCTGTCGAGCACGGGAGCCAGATCGTTTGAACTCGGCAGTCACATAACCACTGACGAATGGGTCATCGTTTGGCACAAAGTGGAACCGGCGATGTCATGCGGTTATGTACTGGCAGAAATACACCATAACGTAACCAAGGTTAAGCTGGGTGACGGCAACGGGCGCTTCTACTTGGTGCTGGAGGACGCCAAACAAATGCTTACATTTGACCGACAGAAACATATGATACCTAGTCTCAGTGCCATCGATCATCCCTACTGCGTGTCAAAGAGGCTGAGTATAATGAACTACACGGAAATGTACTGGGACACCTATTACGGGATCGTCGCTTGGATACCTGACACTGTTCCCGTTTCTGCAATCGAAAACCACCTTAACCATTCCACGGTACATCTGAATGTAAGCGTAGTAAACCATGACCACTTGTGTGAGGAGTACAAGAGGAAGCAGCACGCCGACGCTCACGGGGCTGCCGCGTTAAACTGCACGCATTACCTTTCTCGCCGAAGACGTGACACTGGCCACGCAACCAGGTCGGAACTGTTGCTAATGACCAACGAAATAATGGAAAATGTGAGGTATTTTGTGTCTGGGAAGATTGTGGACTGGATGAACTCGCAACAGCGTCAGCGCCTGGACACTTGGTGCGCTCAGAGTTATTACGACCACAACATGGCGCGTTCTCTTGCCATTGTCAACCCGTCGTCTGTGCTGTCCGTGTACTTAGGGCGGGACGTGTATGCCAAACCGCGCGGCAGTGTTTACGAGATAAGCCGATGCAGGTTCCTCAATGAAACGGACTTCCGTCTTGCCCGCAGTCTGGAGGTCGGCGAGGGCAAATCGTTGTGCTACAGCAGGCCTCTCATATACTTCAATGACCCGGAGGACGGGGGCAACAGGACGGCCAACATGACCGGGATAAAGGACATGGAACCTCTGCGGGGCCAGGCCATGGATGACGGACGGATCGTGATCCCGCCCAAGTACACGGAATCCTGCCGCTACCCGAACATGTTGCGTTTTTACATCAACGAGGTACCGCTCACGTACAAAAACTACACTCTTATCACCCTGCCGGACGAAAACGGGACAGAAACCGAATTTGCTGTGTTGTCGGACCTGCCTTCTGAAAATTACATCCGTGATATGAATTACGGCTACATAGTGGATGACGTCGATCCCGCCCTGCGGGACGTCACCGATTTCCTGCCACCGATAGAGGCCGATGTCCCCATCATGGAAAACCCTTACACGGACAAGGAAATCGAAGGCGAGCTCGATCTCATGTCTATGCTGGAAAACGCGAACCAGATGCGCGTTTTCGATCGCCATTTACGTTGGACGATGGCCATGTATCAGGTTTACACCAGCAATGACCCAGACCTGGGGAAAATCGCTTCCGACATAATCAACGGCATCGGCAGCGCCGTTGGCACAGTATTCAGTGGTGCGTTGGATTTCTTCGGTAAACTCCTTTCTGGGATTTTGGGATTCCTCGGTACACTTGCTGGTAAAGTGATCGCTTTTATACTGGGGATAATGGTGGGTATCGGTGGCGTTTATGCTTTTTTTGTACTCCTAAGACAAATGACAGCCCTGACCGTGCAAGCGGGGCGCGGGGCCTACGTCAAGTACAAAGACAGGAAAAGCGGGGTGCCAACGGTTGTTATCAGAGACCGTCGGTCGTCCACGTCGTCGAGTTCCTCCTCTACGTCGTCGTCGTCTGAGGGAGAAGACGAACCGGCGGGAAAAGGCGAGCAGACCCGTCTGCTGGGGAAAACAGGAAAAGATAACATTGTGAACGCTGAAAAGGACATGTGGGGCAAGAAATGGAATAAAAGATCGACAAGACGGGACAAATTGTCCATATGGCCTAGCGTATATTAAAATAAAAAAACGTATACGTCTTATATAGACCTATGGGTTGTCTTGTATGCAACTGTACAAGTAATGGACCACCCCCCCCCCTCTTTCCACCATTGTATAATGATCAATAAAAGTAACAAGAAAACGTGTCAGTTGTTGTCGTTTATTGAAAAGCAAACAAGTGATATACATGTGCCTGAATCCGTATATATCAGAACTGTGAACTATAACAAAATGTCGGGTGTTCACGGTAAACTTTGCTGACGAACGATATGAAAAATACAGCAACAAACACGCAACACGTCGTTCAGATCAGCTCTCACTGTCCCTGGTAGACCCAAGTTCATCGATATAGAACCGGCGTCGGGGAAAATGTAACTCGTGACGTCTTCCCACGGGTGACGAGTTATGCTGGCGTTAACAGCGTTCGACGACGACACTCCGATCACGATATCCGCAGGCAAGGGCCCTGTCAACAGCCCGGCGGGTCCTCCGCGTTGTCCGCGAAATGTTTGTTTCATCCCACGCACGAAACGGTTCAGCTTCCCTTTTCCCTTCCCGCGTATGAACGAGACGCGCTCGTCTCCAGCCTGCCAAATACAAACTGACGTGGAGTCCGTCTCGACGTCAACACTGGTGTCTGAAGTGCTGTGCCGTGCGGAATCTGACCCCAACCATCGTTTGAACTGCATGTCGAGATCCGTTGACCGTACAAGAACTCTGTTTCCTGTGACGTGGAATACGACCGTTTTATCACCACTCGTCGCCAGGTTGAAAAACACGTGAACATCCGAACCGCTGTCGAGGCACCAGTAAAGAAGGATTCCATCTGATTCGAGGTGCAGCGTGTTCAACACGTAATCTGTGACACGACTGTTAGAGTTTGTTGTTCCACTTCCGGGAACCGTAGCAGACAGGCGGTTCTTTCTACCGGTTGTGCGGTGCATAGTTTCAAGAGTCATACTTTTGTTCGGGGGGGGGCACAACAGACGTTGTGACAAACACAAATAAAAGGTGTCTACCGTGCGCGATTTCTAGTCCGTGTCACCGCACGTGCATCCCATTTCCTTCATCTTTTTGTAGAAGACGGATTCGGGGTCAGAGCAAACGACAAACACGGTAGGCACGCCGCCATGGTGCGATGCCTTGCTTTCATACATTTCGTTGGCTTCAACCATAAACAAAGGCTTGCGCGTCTGAATGTCCATCGCCAGGTTCATCGGGCGTTCTTGTCCGTCGTCCCGCTTGTTTGTGACGCGGACGGCTTTTGCGCCGTTGTCTTGTGAAGGTTTGCATAAGACACAGTAAGCGGGGTATTCTAAGGGCTCGTCGTCATCATCAATCGTCGTGTCCGTTACAGGTGCTAGGTCATACAAGCGCACGTCGGTGCACGGTCTCACGGGAGCGCCGTCCCTTTTTACCAAGTCTTCCAAGTGAACATACCACAGGCGATGGACGGCCCCGGTCACCGGATCCATTTCCTCCATTAGATATCCCTGTGTGGATATCATATTTTCTATGTAGCGGTTCATTTTAGGATGCTTGCATTGTACCAGCACAGAATGGGGGTGAGGGAACTGGCGGTCCCCCGGTGGCACAGGCTCCAAGGATCCGTGAACAGAACATGGCCGGTGGCGTTTCGTTGAATGCGTATCAAGAGACGTGACATCCGTAGTGTCTGGAGTTGTGCTGGGATGTTTGTCATACTTCGTCTCAGAGGGCGTTTGTGGGGTGCTGGCAGTTGTTTGAATGTTCTGATTCGGCTTAGGTTGCGCGACTGAAGAAGATAAACGTAACTTGCTTTTTCCGCGGAGCGTACGGTCAGAACGGCATTGTTGGCTCTTTGACTTGGTTGCATGAATCATTTCCTTTTTCTCCATCTTTTTCCTTTTCAGTTGCACCCGTGCGTCTTCCGCACATTCTAACATTCCTGCGCCCAACCAGTTTTCTAACGCTTCCTGGTCGATTTTCTGTTCGCGGACTGTCACGCCTGGTAGAGGTGCGGGCCCGTCCTGCGTTTCCTGGCATGTGGCTATGGCAGCTATATGGTGAAGAGCGGCCATTGACTCGCGATTGCGGGTATTCTTTGTGGTATGATCTACCGTGTCCATGAGTGCGGATGTATTCGTGATATGAACAAAATGCACTTTGCTGCCAGGACTGAATTGTACATCGTGTGACGCAACCACGGGTCTCCGTCACAAATAAAAGGTGTCGGATGTGGATCATGCTGTTCCGCCTGTCAGTTCGGGAAGGCCAAAAACACGCATGTATTCGTGAATGCTGTCATGCAAGTGCATCGCGCAATCACATGCATACCAACAAAGGCAACCTTGACACAGGTGTTTTTGCGGGATTTTGTTCCGGCAAAGACCCACGACATGCTTCACTCTCTTTTCATGGAGCGACAGCTCTGTTTCGTTTGTGTTCTCGTTCCAGCTCGATGAGGGTCCGTGGAAGTGTGTGTCTTCGAAATGACGCACGCACGTCGCTCTCTGAAGCGCTTGTGCGTTTTTTGCGTCGCAGGAACAGCAAACTGCGTTCTCGAAGCCTTCCCCGATGGTGTGGACAAGTTCGTAGCACGTTCTCTCACCATTGCATACCTGCACGACGCACAGCGATGCTTTCGATACGCAACCTTTTTTCTTCCCGGTGCATCTCGGCGTCCCTACCACGGCGGGAGGGTCCTTCGTAGATCCTGTGACTGTCACTGGACCGAACCGCCCGGATGTGACGTAAGCCATCGGTACCCCGTGCCTGTCACCGGAACAGAGCATCATGTGGCGTTCGGCGTGCACGTACAGTTCACGCGAAATCCGTTTTGCCATCGCAGGCGGAGCAGGGGCTTCGTAAACCCTGTGCCATGACAAGGGCAGGGCTGTGACTGAGAACCCTCCGTAAGGAGTTCCCACCCGCAGGCTCGGTGTGTGCACGAAGCGGGGTTGACATTTCCCGCCCTTGTTCAGACGATCTACGTCAACGCAAACGCTGCGGGTGAACTCTGTTATGAATGGCTTCCGGACGCACTTGGCCTGGCACAGCGAGCACGCAACCTTCAAGAATGTTATGTATTCTAGTCCACCAGCCAACGTATCTGATATCGTGCTGTACATCTGCCAACGGTACCTTTCCTGTATAAAGGAACGTAACACGAAACCTACAAGGTCTGCTTCTTGTGATTTGTTTTCTACATTGTTTGTTCCGACACTCATGACAGCCGGTCCCCTTCCGAGTGGTACAAACACGGTGCGTCGCAGCATTTTACTCATGTTCTTAATTTTATGGAGGACAACTGCATCCATGTGACCCGTTCGTTGCTGGGACAGCGCATGCGGTCGCTTTTCGCTACACGCCGTCTTGCAACGGTTTAGCCAATGTTTCATGATAGGCCCCATACCTGAGAATAGATCAGTCCTCGGGTCTGGACCCGCGTTCACAATACAGCCATTTGGTAATGATACGGCTACCGCCCTGGCGGAAGTGGAGCGGCAAAGGTTTACACGGCTGAGGTGTTCAACTGCGTTCAACGAGGATACGTGTACCAAACTCGGAGCAACAGGTTCAGAACACGCCCGCTGCCACGTTTCCGAATTGCCCTGGTCGCCGTTGCTTTCATCCGCTGGGGCAAACGTGGGCTGGGCAGAAGAACAAACCTCACGGAAAAATGAAATCCTGTTGCGTATGACTTCACCCAGGCAAGACGGTGTGGGCATCTCTGCGTGCTCCGTCACGCCCTGCTCGTCTGCTGCGTCTCCCGAGCCTTCCCCTTTTGTGGTTTGTATCAGGTTTTCGGACAGCGACAGGTACCATTGGCGTGCTGGGGCGGATGCGCCGCTTCCGAATTCGTATATACAGTTGATTATGGCCTCCTGTAGCTCTACATCTATTGACAGGCAATCGCTTAAACTTTCATGTAGGAAGACGCGTCTCAGACGACGCCTGTATTCTCTGGCCCGCGACAGGCAAGCGGCATGTGCGTCATCGTCCACGTCCGTGTCAAAGGGTATAACACTCAGACTGCACGCGCAGCACAGGTCATAAACCAAAGAAACGTCTTGCGCAAAACCCGATTCTCTCTGTCGATCAGTATCATTGGACCAGTTGTGACAGAACCACTTGTAAAACCGCAGTCCCAGATTGTAAGTATACAACCATGCAGTTGCATTCGGGCCTCCTGTCTCAAAGAAGGAACACAAGTCCGATAACCGGTCAACACCTTCGGGGTCGAACAGCAGTGGTTGTGCTACGCATCTTAACAGAAAAACCTCTTCTGTTGACAGATCACACTGCGTAATTTTGAAGGCAGCGAGACCTGAATCTCGGATCGCATGTTTTACGCTTTGTGTGAGAAATCCGTCCAGACCGGCCTTGTCCGCTGTTTGGTCCTGCGTGAGGAATATCGCCCGGCATAACCCCCGTAGAAATTGGGTGTGAGCGTGAATGACGGATTCGGTGGTGGTGGTCGAATCACCCCCATCTCGAGGGCGCGTCGCTGATGGCGCGTGATACGATACAGACGACATTCGTGATTTTTAAAACACGTGCGTTTTCATCCAAACGCAAAAGTCATTCCAAACAGGAGAGCTGTGAACATCTGTCACGCTGTCTTGTGCAGTAAACGGCGTGCCGTGGATGCACGTGTGTATATCCCACAAGGCGGACTGGCTGTTACCACTGGCCACCGCCTTATATTGGGTGATGCTCCTCAGCCATCTTTCGGTCTGTCCAGTCGATACTGCAGGGCAGGAATCCTTTATGCAACGCTTCAGGTATCCAGATAGGTTTGGACGGGAGGGATCCCACAGGAATAATGGTGCTTTTCTTGTGATCATGCAGCGCATGTGTGCCCGCAGCTCATCTGATTCGGATCCTGTGTCAAGCAACCTTTCTGCGATGTGCACGCAGATGTTGTTTATGTTTTGTGCCCTTCGGCGCAAAAAGTTGACCCGTTTTTGTCTAAGCGTTGGCGCCTCCTTAGCGTCCGTCGGAGGGACAGGTAGCCGACGCAAAAATATGCGGCACATTCCGCACAGCCGCCCGATGGCTTTCAACAACAGGGTAGTGGCCAAGTAGCTGCCCGCCCGGAAACGGGCGTGCACCACGTTATTTGAACTTGAACCACTCGTAACGTGGGCGTGCATGAACCTTTCCACAAAATGCAGCACCCATATTCCCAACGGTTTCAAATGCCGTGCGATCTTTGCCTTCCATTTATCCTCTATGTTCAAAAGCGACAACCGTTGTGTCCAGAGGTCTGTTTTCCCACAGTCCCACCAGTCGCCCGACACCAAGAGGTCCTGTTCCTTTGCCGTCTTTGGTTTCATCGCCTGGCTCAGGACGATGTCCTCCATTATCATGTTGACCAACGGGGAAGCCCCTCCTGCTTTTGTTCGATCGCATGCATTACCCATACAGTCGGGTATGCATGTCGCTAACAGGTAGATCGCCGTCTTTCCTGAAAGGTGCAGACCCAGCCACCCGGCCATGCGTCGCACTTGTGCCGATGTCTGGATCCGGGCGTGCTCGCATCCTTTATCCCACAGCATGTTATCCGTTGTCGGCATATATGACCACAGGGAATCCCGTCGGGACACTGAATCGTCCCACTTCTCCCTGCATTTTTCCAGCAACAAACGGAACGCTTGTTCTGGTTCTTCTCTGACGCAGGTTCGTTCAGACAGTGGCCATACCGCGCCTACGTAAACATCGCCCTCCTGGATCCTCTTTCTGCTGTATGGGGTATCATCGGTGGACAGCGACCCATTCTCGAAACAGTCTGCAGCGCTGAACCCCACCACGTCAGCAGCAGCCGTCAACAACACCTTCAGGGCAATCTTGTCCTCCTTGCACATGTCGCCCATAAGCCGTATGTATACGTGGTGTTGTGGCAGCTCGGGGGACAGCAGGTTAAACAGGACAACGTCTGCATCAGGCGGTTCATCCTTTCTCCGCTCCCGCAAACGCATCGATTGCCTCACGTGAGACTTCAAACGTGCGACACCCGTCCCTCTGCATCTCGACACATAGTTCACACACATGTACACGTACGCTGCCATGACCTTCCCCATTATATCGCACAACCACACAGGGGTCACACTGGTAGCCTCTTTTGGCCTCTCTACAGGCAAAGCTGTGTCGTCACTTGCAGACGTACTTGTCGACGTTGCCTCACCGGAAAAAGTCTCCTTTGCTGTGGCAGCATGTTGTGATGTGTCTTCGTCCACGTCGCTGTCGTATTCCTCGAACGTAACGCCGGGTTTACTCTGAACGAATGACGGATGGTCCACCCCATATGCTTTCGTTGTACATTGGCTTTTGCTGTCTGCTGTAAGTTTCGGGAGCTGTGCCCGAGGGACTGCAACCAACCTGGCGACCCGCTCACAGTTGTACGCAGCAAGCTCCGAGGTGGTCAAACTTAGTTTTTCGGCTTTGTCAGCCCAGGCTGTGTCCAACCATGAAAGGTGTGGTAACTCTGTTTGTTTCTTCTGTCTACAGGTCGACGCGACCCATTTCTCTGTGCCGTGTAGGCTCGGTTGTGAACAAATACTTAAATTTCGTTTCTGTCTTTTTTCTAAATGCCGTAGTTGCGTGTCCTCGGATGGTACGCCTGTTTTGGCGGCGTCAGCGATCAAGCACAGAAGTTTGTTCATCCACTGGTGGCATTTAGCCCGCACGGTCGCAAATCGCTCCCGTCCCAAGAGGTTGTCCAAGTTGCGTGATGTGTCAACGGCGCTTTTGTCCTCCCGATGTTTGTCTGCTGTCCAGACGCATACCCAGGCCGGAGCCAGTTCGAAATTATCCAGTTCGCAGAGGGCGTAAGACGTGGGTGTTAAGGCCTTCCACAGAACTGGGTGATCCTTCAGACGGTAGCTGTAACAGTCACACGTGTGTAGACTTTCGTCCGACGGGTCGGCAGTATTTTGCCAGCGTTTGTCAGACGCGTTGCACGATTTATGGTTTTTCCCGTTTTGTGGCAGTAGGTCAGCTAGTAGCAGCCTGTAACGTTTGCCTGAAAGATGAACCGTCTCGTACGTCAGGACAGCTGCCCCCGCATCCCGCACTAAGTGTTCTTCATTTTCCCGCCATTGGTCACCTGCTTTGTGAAGATCGAGGGCTGTTGAGATATCCCCATCACCCTGGAATTCAACCGGTAGGGACTCTATGAAAGATGAACGGCAGTTCCCCCATGCACTGTCTGCGTCGCACGGGGCCAGCCCTGACTCTATGGCATTCGCGTCTTGGTTGAATCGGCGAACTCCCATATCCATGAAACCCGGTTGCATATGTCTTCCTTGAAATGCCCTTGTCAGGCCCTTCCAGTCGGCATGCACAGTGTGAAACAAGTAAGGGTCTGGTAACTTGATCAGTTGGCTCAAGTGCGCACCTAGTGACACCGACCCGTTCACCTTTGTGTCATTGGAAATGTAGCCCCTCCAAAACAAACTTTGGGTATCTGCCCGATACATCAAGAAACCCGTGTACAGGTGTATGATCGCCACTGGAGTCCATGTCGTAGGATCAAACCCGAGGATGAACCCATTTTCACAAGGGCTAGTGTCAACAGACGTCCTTTCAACCCAAAGATCCCATGGTTTGCGGCCGCGTTTTTTAAAATTCGTGCCACGCACTTGGAGCTTACGCTTCAATGATTCGGAAGGTGCATAGGGCACCAGACCTTCGTTCTTGCATGACACCCTACGGCAAAAGACAAAATGCTGACAATCCATCGTTACATTTACTGCGTTCAAATATCCAGGAGCATTTGGACAGATACACTCATACGAACACTTCACGTACATCACAAATATCAACAAAAACACAATAAAGACGGTTATGGATACGACGGTTTATACGATATGTAACAAACATGCAGTAAATACACGCCCGGAGTAACCGGAGCTGTACATAAACCTGTTTTTATTTCATATACAGTAATACACAATGTCCACAGGGGCCGTTATACGAACTGATTTAGTATATACGACTGATTATACACATAGTCCGTGGGAAATAAAGTCCGCGCGCCAGTACAACAACGTGTTAGTCGATACTCAACATAAATATATACGTATCTTGTTTGATGCGCGCACATTGCATTGGGGGCAAACCTGAAGCTGAGCAGAGCATGTGTTGCACACCAGCAGGTGATTACAAGGCAAGAAGACGACACTCACTTCCTCTGCAAAACACACCTTGCACAAACACCTGTCCTCGTTTTGTCCTTCGTCTTGTATTGGGGTTTGACGTGTTGTTTGTTGATCGGTAGCTTTGGGTGACGCCAAGACGTTTTCATGCGAGGTTACGCTTAGGCGTGCATCCAGGAAAGAGCATCCATGTGTCCGTTTGGCATGCTCTACCCACGGGTCGTGTTCTGGCAACCACTGGTCAAGAAGGACACCGCATTGGAAACACTTAACCTTGTCTGCGCTGCCCGTGTAATACAAGCCAGCTTCTGCCAGCCTGGCAGGCTTTTGTATGTCGCGTACAGGCCAGTTCGGTAAAAACGACGCCAGGCGATCTATGTACTGTTGCATAGAAGGCTGAGTTAAATAGACGGTGGGTAATACCTCCTGTCCTACAACCTCAGTTAACGTTGTTACCTTTCTCATGGCGGGCACGGAGAGAGATATGTCAGACATGTTAACGGATGGTCGAGTACAGACTGCAGTGCAGTCCCTGGAGCGCGGCTATATATGGAAGACGTGGGGAATATGTGTTGTGCAACACGGCAGACCACGTGCCTTTATGCTAAGCGATCGACGTGGTGTAACGGGGGCTATACATGATACATACACACCACTAACTGTATATGGCAAATATGTATGTATCAGAAATGAAGCGGTAGCAGTAACAACACTTAGGGGGAGAGTCAAATATTGTACCTCTTTTCACACTGCGTGTCGGTGTAGTATACGCACGAATCGTTATTTACCATCATATGACCCTTGTGTGTCATTCACATAAATGTTTTCACTGTGGCTTTAATGAGTTCACGACAAATGGGACATTTTTGCAGCTGCAGGGAACAGTCAAGGCAACAGACCAAATGGCTGCATGGTAAGAAGACGATGTTAACCTCGCTCGTCAGACAGACTTTGCACTTCGTCTTGTCGCGGAGTGCCTGTATTTCTGCGGAAAGTGTATCACGGCGTTCTTTGTCATCAGCCGTTTCCCCGGCGCTACTACCTGTCGGCTGTGGGGCCTTTTCGCTTTCTTTGTCATCTGCTGTTTCCCCGGCGCTACCAGGTGTCGGCTGTGGGACCTGTTCGCTTTTCTTATTTTGCTTCTTCTTCTGTGTCTTCTTTTTCTTACGTTTCTTAGAGCTATCAGAACATTTCTCTGTTTTCTGGGTGCTCGTTCCTGTTGCCTCCTCACCCTGGCTTGTCCCACACTCGCCGTTCTTGCACGCTGAGGCTGCAACAGAGGTAGAAGCATTTTCCGGTTCGTTTTCATCCTCCGAATCAATCTCTGTATGTGCAATGTTTGCATATGTGACTGTTTTTTCAAAACGGCTTTGAGTCACTTCAAACTTTTTTACAGCATCCATCAGTTCATTGATGTCAACACATGCCCGTCCCTTTAGTCGCATAGCACCCTTAATGCTATCCCTTGTAAAGCCCATTTCAAGTGCCTCTTTAACCATTGGTGTAGTCATAAAAGAAGCAACAACGTCAGAAATATCAGTTCGTGAACGGTTCTCACCCGCCTGTTCAGACTGGTCTATCATACCGTTGATGGCATTCTGGACCTCCGGTATGTGTCTGCATGCATTCAGGAACTCACAGCGGGGGAACCAACGTGCGTGTTCGGTCCAAGGATTATCGTCTGCATCCCAATTACAAAGTCCACCTCCGCACATAAAACAGCGTACACGGTCGTCCTGGCCTATGTAAAAGAAGCCCGCTTGACAGAGTCTGGCGACAGGTTGAATTGACGACGCCTGCCACAGTCTGAATGACCTGAACCGGATCGCTACGTCAGCGTATTGTGGATGTGCCGCGTGGTGCATCATCGTTCTGATGCTTGCCGCGTCACACATCTCATCAGGTGCCTGAAAAACAGAACAGACTTTATTGTCGTAACGTGCAATGACGTCCACATGATCATATGTCCGTTTCAGTTAAACGCACATGTTACCCATACGTTTCTCACAACAGCAAAACACCCCGCAAACCTTTACATGCGCTGTAATCTATGATCAAATGTATAACAATTTGACAGTTTCGCTATGTATGTATCAGCTCTATAACGTGATTGCAAACATTTAACTTACCCCAGGGGTCTCTGGAATATTGGACGTGCTGACACTGGTTCTCTGCAAAGATAGGTTCTGCATATCCTGGCTCAATGTCGACATGCCCGGTGTAGAATTTGACGGTGTTAGAGCCCGAGGTTTTTCCCTACCCGTTTCTGCTTCCCGAGGTTTATCCTGACCTGTATTGAATGCAGCGGGCATGCTGGACGGGCCAGCAGCAGCTTGAACATGGGACTGTGGAGAACGCCCTTCATTGTTGGGTTGCAATGAAGTTAAAGTTTCCTTCACAGCAATCTTCAGTTGTGGCACTTTACATTTTGCTCCAGTGTTGCCAAAGAAGGTGAATATAAACGGTAAGGGCACATTGTTTGTGTTAGATGTAGCGCTACCACTTGCTCCACCTGTTGTCTCAGAGGCAGTCTGTCTCAGTAATGTGACCTTGCGTTCTTCTTCGCGTATTCTGTCCAACGAAAACACTTCATTTTCAGCGACCATAGGAACATTTCCAATGTCGATTCCTAAAATGAACTGGCACCCAGGAGCGTGTCTCTCGTGTTCGGACAACGGGAGGTCCGTTTCCACCCAACGTTTCAGACGAATGTCACAAACAAAGCACTTTACCTCATCTTCACGCCCTGTATAATAGAACCCGACTTTTGCCAGAGCTGTCGGAAATGCTGGGTTTCCTTTCGGCCACGTTTTGTATGACACCAGCCGGTTGATCTCATATCTGTAATGTTCACGGTCACTGACAATCTCTCCCGTCAAGTTATTATATATAGTTACCATATTGGACAGACAACCTGTGGTGTATATAAGTTCCAGACGAGCTCAGCAGCACGATAGTCATATGGAATCAATTGTAGAGCCCTGTGCCAAATAACAGTCACTCCGTTTATTAATGACAGGATGCTGACTTATGATGCCGAAACTGAACAGTCGACGTCCGCGGCGGTTATGCTGAACATTCTGTAGTGCTGAGCTTATATAGCAAGAAAGCAGACATGACGTCAAACATAGGAAATTCCACAACACGCACAAACAACGTTTTGTAAAACATGTTTAATGGCAGGGGTAACGTGACTCACAAACACATATATCAAATAACTACGTAAACACCAAAAAAACTCCCTGCTGGTGTGCGTCATAACCGAAACATACGACCAACGACGTTTTATACATTGTTTCCATAAACCACGTTTAAGTAGCAGTGTATCCGGTACGTGATTAGCAGTCATATCCTCTTACAAAGACATCACGTCCTTGACACTCGTATGAGCGAGTATGGTTTGTTTTACATACAGAGGTGTACATATGATGATGACACTGATATGTTAACACTTAACACATATTAGTATATTCCTAATTTCGTGAAAGTTAACGGTCACTGTACTATTCACATGGTTCGATAGGTTCAAGCGATGAACACGTTTGCACTGCCATATATAGGTGCACGGCACACGGGACAGTGGAGCAAACACAGAGCACACTGGTTGCAGACGATTATATGTTTGCAGGGGAAAAAGATAACCTCCACCTCTTTTTCCAAGCAGACGGTGCACAACAGTGTGCGTCCTGTTTCCGCACGGCCGAACGTTTCACCGCCGACATCGAACATGTCATGTCGTGTGCCGTGGCTGGGACGTCTTAGCTGGTCGGTAACTGATCGTGGCTTACAGCGGATCACAAACAGACATTTTGGGCTAAACCTTTCGTGTGCTTTCCATGGGTCATCGTTTGGTCCAAACTCCCCGCACTTCTTACCGCAGCAGAAGCATCGGGTCTGTGCGCCTACTCCTAGATGAAAAAAACCTGCTTCAGCCATTTGCTCGGATGGGGGCACGGTCCCTATTGGCCAGCGGCGGTGTAACGGTTTGAACGAGTCAAGTCTCTCCTCAAGTGTTCCCATGGCGGGTACGACAGGGTTGTGCTTGCGTATTCCCAAAGCCTCCATAGTGTGAAATGACGTTGGATCAAGACTGTCTGGCGCCGGGATGTTGTCAGTCGGTTTCCCGTTGATAAAGGGACATGCGTTTCCAAAGTACAACATATGGAACCACATAGGACAGAAACCTGTGGGATACTCAGTGAAAGATGCTGCACAAAAGGCGCAGTTGATCACGGCAGAAATGTCGTCGTAGTAAAACCCCGAAGCAGCCATCATGCGGGGTTTGATCATATCTTTTCCTGGCCAACTTTCAAACGTTTTCCTGCGGCACAGTTCGCTCTTCATACGTTTGACCTTCACATCTGGCGTTTCGGCCAGCTGTTGCCAACGGAATTTACTGTTTCCTTTACCCATCCCGATCACTTAATTCGGAACAACACGTCTACAAGAATGTCTGGTGCATTCAATGCTGCCTCGTCACGTACTATCCTTTATATGGACAGTGCGTGTGGTTACATCAGCGTTTTTCTGCGACGTTGCACACGACCCTCTTCTGTCAATGACCGTTCGACAAAAACATGTTCAGGCATGACACGTTTCCAAGGTCAGTGTCCCAAACAGGTTGCCACTTGCATTCGAAAGTGATAGGGCACTCTAGTGTGCACGTGACCATCATGTGCACGTGTGTTGTTGTTGCGCAACGAAACTACTCGTATTTATGGGGGGGGGGGGGGGGCTGCGGCACGTCGGCCTTGGGAACGTGCCGTGACATGCCTGTTTTGTCTAGACGGCGGCGAGTGTTCAGGCACAAAAAAACAGGTCTGACGTAAACCCTGATAATTTATGAGACACGGAGAAAACCAGGTCAGTGCACCGCACGTGCGCTTTGGAATAGGTGCGACTGCACCGGTGAAAAGGCGTATAGTTCAGACTGTCTGTCGCGTATGGCCGTTTTCTTACACGGTGAACTGACCTTGTGATGGTATACCCGTGTACACGTTTATTTGATATATATGTAACATGGATTGGACAGACACATAACCTGTCATTGTATATTAAACGTTGATGCGTCCTCATGGATGTCAGGGGCATAACCGGACAAACCTACGGGTCTGTTCAAAATCGGAAAAAATCACAGAAGACAGAAGGGCAGACGGCTGTTCGCGGCAGCAATCGTGACATCACACATAATGATCGCGAGAGTGAAGCGTGGAACACCGCGCCACGGGTTTACCCTATCACTGCATACCGCCCCAGGGAATGGCAGGTCAACCAACACCCTTTAGTGCGTGACGTCCCTGACTGCACTTTGAGACACCCACTGTTCTCTTGGGTGGTGGATGATGTGTTCGACGATTACCTGTTCTGGAGGTCGGGTGTTTGCCGGTTACAGGGCAATGCCGAACTGCTCCAAAATGGCAAAGCGGACGACTTGTACAAGGAGTTTGACTCGCATAACCGTAGTCCGTCATCACGCAGTTTCACTGACATATGGCTCAACACAGAAGCGGGAGTTCGCCAGAACCATGCGCACGTCTGCATTCCCCTGGCTTCACAGATACCCATGACCCTGTTTGAATTGCACGACTGGATGAAACACTCTGTGACCGGGATGTCTTCACGGTTGCGACCAGTGTCTCCCTCAGACAGGCTGGCTTTGGATGAAAGCGTGTGGCAGAACACTGAAACGCGAGCGGTGCTCAACTGGCTTAGTTTGTTACATTTGTTTTTTAAATACAAAGACATCGTTCTTGAACCGTTTCAGGGTCTCATGGTTATGCATATCGTCGCCTTTTCTGCCGCAGCGCGTGCGCCGGAGCACAACCACATGTTGCAGCGGATCATCAAACGATTTTTCATAGCGGGAGGATACAGCCGGCGTGTTATGACCGAAAGCCGGACGTCAAATATATGCGTGGCCCTCGTTCCCAGGCGCATGGGCAAAACATACATCACACAGGTCACGCTGGCGGCGGGCATGCGGGCGACTGATATGCGGTTTGCATATTTTTCGTGTTCGCATGATCTCAGCCGTAAGGTAAAGGCAGATACTGTGCAACACGTCAACTCCATGCAGCTGATACTCGATCATTTGGACGCCAAAGCCAAACAACGTTTCCGAACGACCGTCAATCAGCAAAATCCTATGTACGAACCGAAGTTGGCGATACATTTTGAAAACGGGTTACACACGGAAATGTTTTTCCTCAGCTTGGGGAATCAAAATGTAAGTATAACTGTAGCTGGGATAAAGCCACTGGGTCGCATGGATGTGTGTGAGGGAAGGGAGGGATGATGTGAATAAAGAATGATAACGTGCAATGATTATTAGTATCTTTCATATGACACATTAACGTCCGTGGCAGAGTTTACACATATTAAAAATGCTCACGCCAGTGTTATCGCTTGTTAAATACTTTTAATAATCATTGTTGTAAATACAGCAGTGATTCTTACAATGAAACACACTATGATTTCACATGGTAAAATAATTTGTGCGACCTTTCAGCAGGTCGCGCCACAAACCACAGCTAGCACACATATACAACACGTATTCATCGTCCAGTTGTTTAAGTTCCCATATGTTTTGCGGCAGGTCAGTGCAAACGCTACCCGCACGACGGTTCTGTTCTGACTGCGACGGTGTGTTTGGATCGGAGAGTTCCGGTACAGCAGTCTGCAATTTGAACTTGCATGTGGTACTCCTTTCCTCTAGCATCCTGTCAATGCCATGCTTTGACATGTCCTTCTCTGCGTCAGCTATCTGCCTGCTGACACGCGTGTACGTACTCCCTGGGGCAGCACGCCTGCCTGCTGTAACATGGTTGCACAGGTTACCTAACCATCCTGACATGGCCGAGTTCTTGTGTTGTGACACACACGACACCCGCACAAAGCGGTTAGGGTTCCCTGCCTCCACAGGCGTCTCTGTTGGGCCACGCCAACCCGCCTGGAGAGATGCGCACAGACACTGTACGGCAGCTTGCGGGCCACCCCACCCGTTGTGTGAATACGTTTCGTCTTCTGACTGTTCACCCATGCAAGACGTGAAAAGTGAATGCTTCACTAGGGCTGGCGGCACTGCAGGTACGGCGCCCGTCGCTGCGCCGTTGTCACAAAAGTACGTCCAAAAGCTTTTACAGCTAGCTTGATAAAACAACTGCGGACCTGTTCTGGCCATTATATCGGTTACATCTGACGGGTTGGTGTTGTTTGTGTAAACAGGGATGTTATCGATCTCTGCAAATCCGGCGTACTTTCCTTTCCCCCTCCCGTGAACGAACAGCCAACTGGGGTGCACAACATGGCTGTTGGCCAACGTCCGACTCTGTAGCCAGGTGATACACTCTCTGTCGGTAATGCCCAGTATGCTGCCTACGGTGTTTTCAGGGAGGGTCACACGGTTTCCCGTTCTGTACGGTGCGCAGAGCCAAAATCTGCAAATCTGGTGGTATCCTCTGGCGGGCATCACATGTGCGCGTCCGTTCAGTTCTATTCTTACGGGAACTATACTGTGTTCGTCTGCGTTACCCTGTAGGTCGCTCAAGATGTAAATGTGGGTCTTGTTCACAACGCATAGTGATGACGCGCCTGTCTTGCAGTTGAGGCCGTAGAATACGTTCACTGTCTGTGAACGGGGTCTGCATATACGCGTATCACCTGACACGTCTGTCACCAGAAACACGTCACCTGGCGCCGAAAACGAAGGCCTCGAGAATTTGTCTATAACGTCTACCATTTTGGCGTCTGACAGAGCAGCTGTGCCGCCCACAGTTCAGCGACAACGTTAACACAAATAATACATGTCGGCCGGCTGACCGGCATGCTTCAATACAATACAGGTATAGGTTCCACTAGCGTGAAACCGATGAATTCGATCAGCAGATCCAGAGGGTACGAAAGCCTTTGCAGCAGTTCTTCCATCATTCCGGGGTAACGCCATTCCACTGGGATGCCCCCCGGAACGTAATGTCGTGTCAAACGCGAGTGCTTGTTGGGACAGAGGAACACCAAGTCATTTGGTTCACTCACGTTAATCCACATGGAACATTCGTCAGAATGTTGTTGGCCGCCGTGCGGTCCTTTGAATGTAAAATACCACACAGGCTCCATGAAGCGTACCGTTGCGTTATGCACACCAGCCCCATAAAAATGAACTTGCAAGTAATAAGGGACGTCTGGGTTTGTCCGACGGCCGTCCATATACCACTCAACGGCGGACTGCAACCTTGCGCCAAGTCCTTTATTGAAACGCAACTTTACCTGTCCGCATTCCCCCCTCAGGCGACTGATCACCCTCCTGAATATCAGTACCAACGCCACAGGGTTCATGTGCGAAAAAGCCCTCATAAGTGGATCGGTCACACCGGGCACTGTACAGCTGTCGCGAACTGTCAACCATCCGGCGTAAAGCGCGATCTGCTGGGATAATGTATCATGCACGTCCGGACAAATTGAAACGTTAGCGCACCATGTTAGAATGACGTTTATGTCATCCACCTGGTCAAACATTCTGCTCAGCATGGGGAGGCTAACTGAGGTCAGCACTCGGAAGATTTTGTCCTCGATCCCGCACTTGTACGTCCCCGTGCTCGCCGGGTCCATCTGCCGTTCTGAAAACACCTGTCCATAATTGTGCATGTGAGATAACAGCATTACGGCCACGGATCGCCTCCTGCCTTCCTCTGTTGTAGGTACAGCCGGTTCCCAATGGCAGATGAGTCGCATGCAGGTGTGTTCAGGTGTTAAGGCTTGCATTTCTGCAGACGTGGTTTGGTCTTCCGGGGCAGGATTAGCATCGTAAAACTGGTTCAGTACGCTTCGTAAATTCACTGCTGCGGACACGGTCTCTCCGGGAATGGCACTCATTTCACTTTCAGCGGTTTGCGCACCTTCCTCTGTACCAGGTAGTTTTTCCAGCGCTTTCAAGGAACGGGCGTGGATAAGCCACTCGTTGAACATGCACGTGACGCTTGACAAAATGAAATGTACAGGCACGGATACTCTGTCCAGCGTGTCATTGGGACCGTTATCGTTGTCAATGAACACGATGTCCAGCCAATCTGTCAGCTCCACTGAAGAACCGGGCTCCCTGCTATACGATACAAGGTCTGGCCGTGGCATGTCCAGTTCTATGACCGTGCCTCCCACTAATGTATCGTAGAACATGTTCCTTGGTTTGATTTTTGTGTAGCGGTTATGCCATCTGTGATCACGGGCTGACATGTAATGGGTCACCAAGCGTATCCAAAAAACTTCGTCAACGCGACGGTGGTGTAGGTACAGAAACATGGACGCCGGGGCTCCAGCGGCTGTTCTCCATATTGGTTCATAGCAATCCTCAAATGGCCTGGTCACTGCTGGTCCGGTATGTGGATCACATATGTCTTTTGCAGCCATGGTTGTTTGAGGTTTTCATCGGTGGGGGGCTTTCCCGAATGGGTTTTTACTAAGGGATCCCCCAACGGGTGACGGGTTACCACCGCATGAAATGAACTATATGTTATTTGCGGTGGTGGTAGCTTATTCAGTAATGTCAACTAAACGGTAAAACGTAACGAGTATGTCTCGCAGACGTTTCCGCTGAAGTAGTCCAAATATGGATAGGGTACCTTTGGAGGAATGTATGCCACTAGATGTCAGGAGGCAGCTTGAACTGCAACGGGGCGCGGGTTTTCTTCGGCTAGACAAGAAACGGTCGCCCACCGTCCCTGATGTGGCTGAAACGCTCAATAACGTGGACGGAAAGATTCTATCCAGTGTGTTGTTACCTTCGTTGAGCTTACACAGCGACGAAAGTATCTGCACTTTTTTATTTGGAAGTCCTGGAATCCCTGACGCTTTGCATGCAGACCAGGAATGCCTGCGTTTGTACAACTACATCTGCATCCGTTTGGCGGCTGTATATTTCGTGAGACGATTTCTGATGTCAAAAGAGGTCCCGCATAGCCATACATTCATGATCAGTTGTACGAGGTTTTCGTGTTTGATCGAAGGTTTACGCGACCTGTACTACCTGAAATATTCCGTGGTACAGCGGTTGGTGGATGCAATCGATAAGGCGAATGAAGATATGCGAGCTGCGAGAGGAGAGGTCGACGTATGCACTGTAACTATGCGCGACCGTTGGATGGTGTCTGCATACGCTGCTTTCGGGTGTTTCATGAGGCTGGTGGCAGAAGCGTGCCGTTTCCATTGCAAACCCACACCTGTGTCACTCGGCCATTCTAACACGGCGCGCCGTGTCCTGAACAGCTGTGAAGACTCAGCTTTCATGTTGTCTGAAGACGGAACTACTGTCCTGAGTCACCTGCTTTTGCATGTTCCCCATTTGACACTAAATGAACTAGCTGTGTGACGCCTACAGGTAAGCTTTTAAAGGTTTTCACGTAGCTTCCACGGTGAAAGTTTACAAAATGGAAACAGGGGACTTAGAGTAACTGTGGATTATAGACACAGGCGGCTTCATAAACGCTGGTGATGTGGTATGCAGGGCTTGGGTAGCATCGGCGTAAAATACCTGTATTTTGGACACCTGGATACATTCATACCGGTCACTGGGTCATAAGCAGTGTACGTGATGTGGTTACACCCGCCGCCTTCGACGTCCTGCGTGGTGACCTGTCCAGCCACACCTGCTGAAAGCTGGCTAGACGTTGACGCCGGATGGTCGTAGATCCACATGGCATTCCTTTGTTTGCCCCGGTTCATGTCTGATACTGCATGTCTCATATGTGTGGCGAGGTATTTTTTCAATTCATCGATTGTCCGGGATCCCCTGGTCGAGTCCTTTTCCGACGAAGTGAGAGATTCCACTGCAGAGCACCATGCGCGGGAGCATTCACCGTACGACGGACGAAGGTTGGGTGACAGCCGAGACAGGGCCTTGTAACACTCGTATTTCACATGTTTCGTGTCGTCTTGGGATGGGTGTGACACTTTGCTTGACACGTAATCGTGCAGAAGCGCGTCAGTCTCTGTGTATCGACTGAACAGGAGCTGATCAACAAGTGAAAAGTTGTACACCGTGACGGGTCGGGCTATTACCGCCATAATGAATTCCGGACGTGGCTCTACCCTTAGGAGTTCGTCACGGTCGGCTGACTGTTGTTTTTCCCACGTGTACGTCGCCATGTGGTCTTGTTGAAAAACATGGGTCGCACATGTTTGGCCGTTCCCGTCACCTGTAGATATGACCGGTGCGTCATTCTCTGTCCCGTGCCGGGGAAACTCGTCCTCACGCGGACACGTTTCATATATCTTGGCTCCGCTCGGCATCCCTGATGCCACACACACCATATCACCGTCTGCCGTCATCTCCACGCCAGGGCAAGGGTCGCTACCGCTGTCCGGGTGCTGGTCCCCTGTTTTGAAACAGGCATGGAGGCGTCCGTGCGTGATGCAGTGGAACAAAGCCGGGGGAGACCTTGTTTTGGCAACGGTGTTTAACAAAAAAACGTAGTGGTCTGGCGGACGTCTGAAACGGCATCGCGAAGCGTTCGTTGAGTAACACGGATTGTACCTCTGGGGTCTCCCTTTACTCTTACCTATTGCTTTCATGAGTGGGGTACCCTGTCATATATGTTGCCATAAAATACCTAAAATGTGTATGATCATTTATGTTCTCAGCTGATTGGCACCCCAGAGGTGCGATAGGTTTTTGTTGTCAGATGCGGTCACTGTGAGTGGTGCATATATCGTAGTAAGCAGACATCACAAGGGAGGATAACGCTTTTAAGACGACGTCACATCTTCTCGTATCACACGTTCCCTCATCCCGAACATGCTCGTGTACCATAAAGCAGTTCTCGTGTAACCGGTCTATGATCTGTTGTGGCGTGCTCACGAGCAGTGCTTGTTCCCAGCTACTCACCAAGTCCTCCAACTCGTCTAAAGTGTGTTCGGTGCCTTGAGCCATCCACCCTCCCTTTTGAATATGTGTCTGATGATTCTGCGCACTCACGTGCTTTTATATTGTTGTGTCGCCACCATGGCCTTTTTTTATAATCAGTGACGTGTTCTTTCCTCGTTCGTTTCAGGCTGGCAGGGGTCACACGTACGACATCGTGTATGTTGACGAAGCTGGATTTGTGAAAACGTTGACACACCTGTTGCCTTATGTGAACCGCAGAGGGACCAAGTTGGTGCTCACATCTTCGATGAACACGTCGGCTGAGAATACATGCGCCTTACTGAAGTTGGAACGGACAGGGGTTGCTTACTACCGCGTGTGCTTCAGCTGTCCTGCAGACGTTCCACGCGTTGCCGAGTCGCCGGAAGCCATAGCGTGTCACCACTACGTCATGTCACTGCCGCCTCACATCACGACGGACGTTGTACAAAAGACGGTTATGAACACGTTGGAACCTCACAGCTACGAAACAGAAAATATGGGCGTTAGTCTGGGGCGCGGCGACGGGCAGCCGGATGGGCAGAATTCGGGGGATGAGGTTGGGCTTTTTTCACGATCCGTCCTGCAAGAAATGAAAGACGGTTTGAATGACTTGGATACATTCAACAATGTCGATTGTTTGGGTGATACATTGTTTGTGTACGTGGACCCAGCTTACACCACCAACGTGTCGGTGTCTGCTTCAGGAATAGCTTGCGTGTGTCGTTACACACCTGGCGCTCCGCCGTCCGGTCGTGTTTCCCGCAGGGTCCCCTCAAACAAAACCAGGCGCATGGCGGTCGTCCTCGGATTGGACGAGGTGCGTTTGATAGAACACAGCGTACCAGCGGAAGTTTTCATTGGGCTAGCGGTTTTGCGCCTGCTGCAGCGTGTTGTGAATATGCACGCGTGCCCGCTGACATACTCGTCCCGTTTCAAGACTGCTGTTGTCGCTGTGGAAAGCAATAGCAACGAACACCTAGCCGTGCAGATTTGTCATTTCATACACAACGCCGCCAAAAAAATGGCCGGTCCGGTTCGGTCGCTGTCGTTTCAATTCACCCACAGGAGGAGGACAGAGAAGGATGCCAAGACGGTTGGGCTCCAATCCGTGCGGGATTTCGGGACAGCCGAGGTTGCGGGTTTCTTCCTGGACAAACAGAAAAAAACTTTAGTGTCCCTCTTTCAAAGTGCATTCAACAGTCGCATCGTGCGTTTGTCAATGAGCCTCGCCAGCTCGGCACTTGAGCATGCCGGGTTGGACGCTAGAAATTTGATCACGGAGCAGCTGTCGAAATTCCGGCCGGACCGAAAGCCCCACGATCATACACAGGATGACGTGGCCCTTTCCCTGATACTGGCATACAACCTGTTGCTAAACGAGAGAAACGAAAACTTTAATGTACATGAGTTGGCACCGTTGCACACGTCCATTATTTAGGATGCACGATGTTTTCCCCTTAAATAAAAGGGACACATGTCCTAAAATGGTACGCTCTGCGTGATATGTTCGGAAAATCTGACACACGCCCGTATGTATCAACAGACAGCCGATGGGTCGGGTAATGATGCGTCACGCGCGACTCGGCAGCAGTCATCGCACGCAACCGATCTGGTGTACTTCCAGACCGTGACACCGAGAGAGCTACTGGACACATTTCCACGGACAAAGGATAATCGACCTTGCACCTCACTGTCTGCTCTCCAACATTTTGTTGTGACCGGGGTCAGGGCATCTGCCATTCAGAGCGCAAGAGACGGACACTTATGTGAAGTACACTCCGAAGCTGTGACCAACAATCTACGTCTGCTTCGGGACTGCACCAGCATTTGAGGTCAGGGAAGGCATGTTTGAGGACCACGCTGCAGGGAAGGGAAGTGAACGGCCGCCCGCACTTCGGGACGTCGTGCAGGCTCACGTGCAATATGAAAACCCAAAACATTCTTTGGATTTCAGGTTATTGGGGGAACATGTATGTCCGTCTGTTTCTTATCCCAATACACCCGCCTGCGTCAACATCGGCTGCTGCGCAGGTATCAAACGGGTTAGCCTATCTTCGCTGTACAAAGTATTACGGGTGCTGGACGGGTCGGGGACATGGTATCTGAAATTAATGAGTCAGGCTGCTGGTGGACTCGTGTCCATCGTGAGACGCCCCGGGTCGGAAACAGAGCCAGACTGCGACATGACGTATCACAAGGTGAATACCGAGTACATCCAGCCGCTGGGTGAAACCAGCGCGGGTGAGATGCCTTGCATGGTCCCCTTACACAGTTTCCTGCGGCATCCGCGCGTCACTCACAGCGACGTCGTTGATGACAACGAAGACAGTTCCAGTGACTCTGATTGCTCTGTATACTGCACAGATTCCGAAACAGAAAGTGAAAGTGTCGAGGAAGACGCCATATGTTTGGAACGGGTATCGCAGGACGTGCAGACTACAGCCGGGCCAGTGTATCCTCTGCGTCTTGTGAATTACAAGAAGCGCATGCAGGCGGGATCAGCCGTGAAATACGACGGTAGTCTGGTGAACCGTTCAAGGAACATTTTACAGGAAGAAGACAGGGCAGTCGCCGAATTTTGGTCCCGTAATGCTGATTCGAAATGCCAGGAAAGGACAGGACTGTACGGACGATCTAAGACCACCTTGCACAGCCTGCTGGCGGCGTCCGATCCGAACCTGCCTTTCAGGAAACTGTGGATGCGCTTTAGGAGAACGCACATATGGCCTCGGTTCTCCAGCAGCCTCGTTGGTAATGTGGTGCGTGTACTTACGTGGTTTCTGACGAGTGTCTCGAGTCTGGTTCTGCTGGTTTTTTTGTGCCACGTTCGCCGACTGTATGCATGCAAGGTGTACTTAGTATTTTCGTGTATTTGTACAGCTTTGTTTTTTATGTGCTTATACGTTTGTGGTGGCCATAGGTCTATAGACGCGATCTCGTGGTTGCGCCTCCATGTCATCCCGGGAAACTTCACGAGAGACATATACGATGCAGCAACGTTCCTGAAAGGAGTTGTATAGCATTGACAAGGCATGAAAAACATCTTTCTCTCGCTCTATATATATATGAGCAATGTACATGGTGGATTGTAAATGCAATAAAAAATATGGCACGCTGTTGTTTGTTTTTATTCGAAAAAGGTGTGTGGTATAGCATTATTGTGTGTGATGGATGTGTCATTCATAGCAGTCTTCTTACGCCAGATAGATCACGTGATCACGTGATCATGATTCAGTAGCAGATTAGGATGTATAAAAAAAACAGACACGCACCGATGTTAGCCAGTGTGTTGCATATCATAATTGCAGTTACAGGCTGTGGAGAGAGGAAGCGGGATGGAGGACCTGTGCCAGGTTTCTGCCAGGATCGACACACCTTGCATCCTTGATGAATGGGTCCCAGTACACAAGGTGAGGGATTATCATGCACAATCAAAAGACGGTTGGGATCACCGTCGTCTCCTTCAGATATTCGGTCACCTGTTTGCGCGCAGTTTCCCGTTCCCACCCTCCACTCACGCTGACTACAAGAGAGAAGTTGAACTGGTCGACAGCGTTGTAAAGGCTTGCGGGACCCGGTGGTGCGTGTCACAGCCCGTGCCGGATGTGGACGGTGTCCGTATGACAAAAGTGGCTGTCTTGCTGGCCCGTTTCTGCACACCGGGTGCCGATGATATATCAGAACATTTACGTCACCGTTTCATCGTGGCACTGGAACATGCCGCGACACGGATGGTCGAAGGGGCGGGTGTTGTGCATGTCAGGGTGATATGTCCATATCAGGACTCAGCAAAAGAAGAGTTGGCACGCGACGTGCTAGCTTACGACGTGACGGACACGTGGAACGGCCTGTCTGCTCGTTGTGGCAAGCAGCCCCCTGCTTGGAACGCTACACCTGAATGGAACAGAGCATCGGCCGGTTTCTGCCGTTACGCGGGAACATGTCAACCAGATCTGGACGATACTGACGGACGGGCCCCGTCAGCAAAACGCCTGTGCCTGGAAACGCGGACGTGTGTCAGGTCTCGTTTTTTTATCGTGTGGCCTTCAGGCCATGTCAGTTGTAAGCCACATTTAGATTCATGGGCGGTGTCAGGTAGCAACCCGTCCACGCGTCCAGCTGAACACTTCCACACGTTGTTCGACCGCATGCTAATGGAAGCATGCTTACCGTCTCTGAGTCGCGTGCCCGATTCAGCCCTCTTGTATCTCCTGTGCAGACTTTTGTCCCCTGAACGTGCCATAGGTATATGCAGTCATAAGTACCCTGTATTCATACAGAACGCCCTGGCAGAAAAGGCGCTGCCAATTCCCGTTCAGACTCTGCGCCGTACCGCAGCAGCGGGGTGGTGGGAGGCTGCAAACGTCGCCTGGATGCAATACGCTGTAGACACAGGCATGTTCGGGGAGTACAATGCCATCTTGCGTACTGAACAGATCGCAGATGCGCTTGCGCAGGCCGCAAACGAAAGAGTAACTTTTATCAAACGTGGTGAAGGTGTGTGGAACATATGTCATGCTGTGCACCACCTGTTGAACACGTGCAGAAACCTCGTGAGCCAAGTCAATCGACAGGCCAATGAGGTTTGCATCCCGTTCACGGAGGTGGACGGTTTCGTAGGCGTGCCGGGCATAAAGGCTTACAGGCACGACCTCTTCCTTAAAGCATACCGTACGTCCCAGGGCCTCTTGCGTTTCAAACCGCCTAGTTCCCACGATCCTCGGGCCCGCAGTTTCAGTGTGCCTTGGCACCACAGGTCTAGTTTAATTCCCGACGTGCTCACCCGAGGTGGTTTCCAATCAACTTCGCCGCGCAGCTGTGTGAAAGATGAGAAGACTGGACCTTCTAAAAAGAAATGGAACAAAAACAGCGACATGTTCTGGGTTTGGTTTCCGTCAGGTGCGCCAGAAACGGACCACTTCTGTCAAAAAAGGAATGAAGCAGAGGGGCCGGCTGAAACACCTTGCCCTGAATGCTGGGACATTTTGGAATGGCAGGCAGATCATGAAAAGGTCAGCCTGGAAAATGGGTCAGGGAGCGGTCAAAGACACCCGACGAGTTGTCTTCTTGGATTCGGGTGCAGGTCTGTTCAGATCAAACGGTTACTGTTACATCTTGCAGTCGGTTGCGCGGTTTCTCCGAGACGGTGTGGCCATGCACGAGATGCGGCAGACGTGTCGGAGAGTCACGTCTCGTGTCCGGCCACAGCCTGGTGGAAGGCTCACTATGTCCCCGCGACCGTGTCTTTACACAGGGAATGGCGAGACGTTATGCCGTGGAAAACCAACAACTGGCAGAACGCTCATCCACAGACCGCGCAAGAGGGCACTGCAGCTTCTGCGCGCTTCGTCGGGATTTTGGAAACGCTGAATGATCTTATACGGAACCCTAATGTCCATCCTGTACCCGCTCCCTTCAATTCAGACGAAGCACTGAGTGATGTCTATCGGTCGGCGCGCCAAGCGTCAAGCGTTCCAGACACAGACCAGCGACCCGATCCGGGTTTGCTGGATGTGCACGTGCTGCAGTGTCTGTCTTTTAATGACGATGCCACCCAGGTTGTCTGGCGTGCGACGGGTTCTGACGACTGCAAAATGCCTCACCCTGTTTATGGGAAGATCCCCCTGGCGTCTCCGTATATTTCCGTCTGGGGCAGTTCCAGTCAAGGGGGCGCCGTACTTGGAAGCGGTGATACGGCAGGTGCCGTACACCTTGCATGGGGAGGCACGGCTTTTGATACGAATCGCGTGTACGTCACGTTCAGCGGCCCCAGGATGACCACGTACAGTTCTGAAGGGACCGTAAAAAATCATTCCGGTGCAACATTCTCTAGAAGTGCTCAACGTAGTCAAGGGCTCATGATCCAACGGACCAACAACAACAGGGGAGGTATACAGAATCTCCTTCTCTCTGAACTCCAACGGCATGTGTGTGCCCACATTTCCGACCCGGTTGCGCAGCACCACTTGACCCGGAACGTTCCCGGTATTGTCGTCGTGAATGTTAATTTTTGCGTGGACCACCACGGACCAACGAACGTGTCACGCATTCCAGGGAAAATGGTCAGGTACACACGCGCGGTGAAAGCAAGGAAGTTTCCAGGTGTGGCACTGTCTGTCCTCGTCCCAATTAAGTGCACCACACGTCTACGTATCAAAAATATTCACGTTACCCCTGTGGGGGGCAACACGGGCAAGACGCCGGAATGCGTGGCGGTCGAGGACGCCGACGTTGATGAAAACAGGTCAGTCACCGCGTCTTTGCCGTGCAATCTTCACAAATGCTGTTCCGCCACGTACCCGAAAGCCAGCAACCCACACACCCTGCACGCACTTGTGGAGTCCCATCGGCGTGTCATTGAAAGCGTAGGAGAGCTCGACGTTGCAATGCAGAGGGCCATGCAAAACACGGAACGCGCCAATGAGTGCCCATTAAATTTTCTGGCGTCACGTCTGATTTCGTGCGTCTACAACTTAAGAGACACGCGGGGCGGCGCAGAAAAAAGCACTGCTTCGGACGGAGATTGCGATCAGTCCGAAGACTGCCCGTTGGTATATGCGTGGGGTTCAGTGGCCGTCGGGAGCGGGCCCCATATGCCGCAGCTGGCGCGGACACTCCGCAAACGGTTTTCGCCTGCAGCGTGTAAACCATTGCAGTTGTGCTCGGCCGATTACGACCCTTGCGCACAACGAGCACGCCACGGACCAACTGACCGTTTTGGCAGGGTAGGGCGGAAGACCGATTCTGTTCTCAGCGGGCAAAGCACAGCTTACAGGTCCCGCAATGGCGATTTCGTGTCCGCTTTGTACGACTGCACAGCCGACCCGTCAGTTGGGTCCTTGTCACCTGTAAATGGCGTTTACGCTTATTTCACATGGCTTCAACAGAAACGCCACGCCTTGTGGGCTGTTGACGGAGACGTGAACGAAAAGCAGCAGCAGGTGCCGTGGGACACATTAGAAATGACGTGTCAGGCGTGGACCTCCACATCAGGACTCACCCCCGCTGTCGAACCTTACAAACTTTAAATAGCAAAATATAAACTAATGTTTCAACACACACACATATCTATGTATGTATAACAAACAATAGATCATGGACATACAACTGTTTTATTGTTGATATATAATATAAAGCAACAGTGTTCACAAAATATCAGTTTGACATATTATACTTAAGCATTATGCAATATCTCTTGTGAATCTATTCAAATGTGTATAAGTATGCGTGTGTATGGATGCCATTCTCGAATACGACATTCACATAAAAACATTGGGTTCTTCCTTATGCGTGAAACCTTGTGTTATGAATTGCCATACGTAATCATGACCTTTTGGGGTCGAGTACAGATTGTTTGCGAAGGGTTTGAACATGTACATGGTGGTGTATATGGCGTTCTTTAGTATGTACCATTTTGTGTGTGCTGCTGTGCCCTCTTGTATGTTTGATGCCGTACAAATTCCCAAAGCGTTTATATTTTTTTCAACCTCCTGAAATGCTATGTTGCGCAGTAACAGAACAGAGGACCGTATTTTTGCAAGTTTCTGTGACTTTTTGTTGTGTCTTTTACCATCAAGGCGGAGAGTTGCAGTAGGGTCCAAACATATATCTGCGGAGAGTTTATCAATATCTGTCAGGTTGTATACAAGCTGGCGAAGAACTAACAAAGCGTAAGGTGCCCCGTCGTATTGCCTGTCCATCCATTCGTGCATCTCCATTCCGGGGATGTATAGTGTGTCCCGTGATTCAGCAGCACTCTCTGTTTCTCTACGCTTGGCCCATTCTTCCTCGTACGCTTTGACTGCACCCGCCAGGTCTTGCCTGTCGTTCAGCAGACACAAAAGCCATAAACCGGGGAAAGCGCTTGATGTGGTGACTCGGCGATCCATACCTTTCAAATACATCAAAATAGATGAAGTAAACGCTTCCCATGTTTGTTTAGTCCGGTGCCATCCTATAGCGTACAGCAGCAGCGTGACGTTAATCCCTAGCACTGCTGCTCGCCGAACGCTACTGTACTTGTACAACGCGTAGAAGACGCCCCTGCAGTCATCTGATGCGTTCTCGTCTGTCAGAACGGCCTGAATGGGCCTGTCCTCTAACCGGTAGCTCGGGTTCCCTTCCTCGTCCCTGGGCGTGGCACCAAAGACCATAGTGTACAGCATGTCTGCCGTGTGGCATGAGGACGTCATTAGCTTTTCCGCACTGCCGTACGATGGCTGTGGCCACACGACGTAAGGTGTCCAGTCTGCCTTTTGGTTCAAGGGGTCCGCGTGCGTCATATGACTTTCACTTGCTTCCCTCTGGGACTCGGACACGTCATTTCGTATGCCCTCCCAGCATGAATCGTTACCTGTCGTGGCAGCAACAGAACCCGATACGGAAGCGGCCGTTGGAAAACCTCCTAAAGGAGGGAGGGCCTCCCATTCCAGTCCAGTTTGCAACAGTGGTCTGTAACCTAAATCCTTCTTTCCGCATTTGAACCCCGTCAGGAACATGTCGTAGTAACACTCGAGAGCCACTGGCGTGCTCGCCACGACATCCGCCCACCTGCGGGACATCACATATTGTATCTGACGGTTATTTTGCGATATCTCATACCAAGCGTACAGGTACCAAAGGCCGGCGTAGAGGTCCGAGAAGTGCCGGTTCGCATCACAGTCCAGTTGGTGGGTCAACGTTCCGACATCTGCCACGGCGTTGTTGACAGCGAGCACGAATGCTGGTGCGACGGTAACAAAAGAACCCTTACTGTCCTGTGGCACCCTCCAGGCCCCGCTGCTTCCCTGGCGGCCTGGCGGGACCAGGTTCACGTTAGCCAAGGACGGGTCGGTTGGTCCCATTTCATGCCGGAGCAATGTCTCTTGCAAACTGGAGAAACGTGACCTGGTGAAATCCTTTATTTTTTTCCCCTTTGACGTAATCATATGGAAAAGTAAATGTGTCTCGGGACCGTACACGGGCAATGCTGGGCGATCACACTGTTGCGTGGAAGCCGCGAGTACTCTTTTCGCATGCTCGGTCGGAAGTTGGAATGCAGGTAAACGTTGGCGGCACGTAAGCAACGCGCGTTTTGACATGTTCATTGTCTGCAAAGCCCTTTTAGTACGTGTCTGGCCATCTACCGTTTTTACCATCATTGGTACCAGCTGCTCCACGAGCGGGGGAACAGAAGCGTCTGCTTTGTTTCCATGACTCATCAGTTCATCAGGGAAGGGTCGTGATGTTGGTTGACGCAATGGGCTACGAGACCTGCGCTGGTCCTCTTCCTCTGGATGGACCATTTCTGGAGGCCGTCGACTGAATGCGTCGTTCAGTGTTGTCAAATGTCCCATGAGTGCATCCGTGAGTTCAGCCGCACGGGCGGTGTCGCCTGTGGTCCGTCGTAAAAAGTCTTCGGCTAACCCCTTAACCCTTTCCCCGGCGATGCACAGCGCGTCCTGGGTCCCTGGTTCCATTAACCGTATGAGGTCCAACAACTCTGTCCGGTATCGGTCGTGGACGTCTGTCACAGCTTCATCGTGCAGCCGTTTCGCTTTCAGCCGTAAAAGCGGTAGGTACCCGTCCCTCATGGTGCGCATTTTGAGTCTTGCAGTCATCAGACTCTCCCTGGTACGAGCGGAATGAACCAGTAAAACATGGTACAAGGGAGGCAAACGGTTATTGGCGGTAGACTGTGACATGACGGCGTTGTCAGGTGTCCACGCAGAAATGTTAGCACCAGAACACGTCCCGCTGTCCAGTATTTCAAGCCTGCGGTGGAACTCTTTGTCCGACTCCAGTGTGCCATTTTCGAACAAATGATCACTTCTTCTTCGTCCGCTAGTAGTATCATGTGGATCTCCGCGCCATTGAGCCATGGCATGAGAAGACCGCATTCATAAAGTGATATGTGTGTCAGGAACCTCCAACTCTAAGCCAATAAAGCCACCGCATGCCATTGACCATGCGAGACAAGCGGGCGCCTACATGCTCTATCAGTCTAACCTGCTGCCCCATATGCATCCTGATCTTTGAGGTACCCGTGCAGTTGAATATTATTAGCACTCTACGCTACTGTGTGTACTTCTCAATCGGGCAGACGGTTGTCACCAGTTCATACATCGCTTTTGTGTAGCGGTCGGCGTGTTCGAGCACAGACAGGTCAGTTGGTGCGCGGAACGTACATATGGGCCCTGCGGGGGCGCCGCCTTCACAGTTGCTTCGTCCTTCGCCAATAGGAAGAACATATCCGCATTCTTGAGAGCAGAACACCATTTCTGAAAAGGCCACGTTCGAGAATTGGCCCCCGTCTCCACAGCCTGTTTGAGGTTGAAATGTTCGCTCGGATGCGCTGTCCCTTTTATCGTGTGTTGCATCTGCTTTTTCCTTAACAGTGAAACGTCTCACGCGACAGCACGTCTTTCCAACCCACACGTATGAACTGAATCGAACGCGAAGTGCGTGTATGCGGTGCTGTTGCTGTGCACGCTTTCTCCAGTGCGCTGCGGATGATCGATGCAAGAACTCGCGCAGGCGCCAGGTAGTGTCGCAAACCTGGTAAAACGCCGATTGACACGCGAACGTAATTCGTTCTTTTGAAAAGACAGGCGACACTATACTGGAGTACTTGAACGTCCTGGCGACTTGTTGATATTGCGAGCGGATGAGATCCTGTTTATGGACACTTGCGTTGAAGCCGATACTTTTCACTTCGACCACACACACCCATGCGCAACGGCCTTTGGGGTGTGCGGCCAGCAGTACCACATCCGGCCGTCTCGTCCCTTTCAGTTCTAGGCGCTTCTTCGCATCCATCCGTTTTACTTTCCGACGTGGTGGCCACCTCACAGAGTTGCATGTCGGCAAAGGTCTGTTGCTTTCTGTTGAGGCAGTACCGACGTTTGATATTGGGATGTGCGGTCCGACGGGTGTTTCACATACAACGGTAACTTTAACATCTTTGGCCCATTGTAATAAAACAGGCGTAGGTATGTCTTCGCCTTTTTTAAACGGATAACATTCCAACATGGTCAGCGCCCTTAGTATAAACCCCCTGGCGTTTGATTCGGCGTGTGCGGCCTGCACGGAACCCGATGCTTGCCAAAATAGAGCATTTCCGAATGCGATTTCTACCACGTCTTTCAAATTGGTAACTTTATAGAGACGATTTTGTAGTCGCGTGTGGAACCGTTCACCAGCCGTTGTCGAACGGGCGTGGCAGCGGTCGAGGTTTGCCAGGACTGGGGCTATCACGCCCTTGTTGTACGATTCGAACGTCTGGAACACCTTGGGTGACACATGTCCCGTATGTGCGGTCCAGGATGAAACTACTCTCCGAAGTAAAGGGTTTTTAGCCGCTGCAGATTTCCATGCAGCAAACTCGCGACATCTCTGCACTGTGTACAACTTTGTGAGTTCTGACACCAGTTCTTGCTTGTGGAGACGATACCTCTCATGGTGGACACGTTTTTCCATGCCGGTAAAGAGGCCACGCGGTGATCACTGTCAGTTCACTGCCCCCGCATATACCAAATGACGCACGCGGTTTACCCCGTGTGACGAGTGTAATATATATGACTCGTAGCTATCACGTGATTACCATTACCAGTTTCGGTATATGCAAATAGGTTCATGGCATATTACGCTGCGTATATGTACGGAAAATGGTTGATTAAACAAATGTATTGGCCACGGCCAACAGTTCCATGTAAGCTTTACCATCCATCTCCCGAAATTTCATCATCTTCTTGGTTACTGGAGGTGTTGTCGTTCTCGTTTGTTCGTACATGATTGCTGTTTGTGTTGACACCAACAGTACCGGTGTGTTCCGCCCACATCACAGGAGCGGGTTTTGTCCCCCAATACCACAGTTTGCACACAGGATAACCTCTAACTGGTGTTTGGTCCACCTCCCTGACCTTCCAAACGCACAAGACTCGAGGGGCTCCACAGCACATGTCCGACGCCGTGCAATTTTCCCCTATACGTTTACAATCCTGCACGGGATCTACTTTATGGCGGTCAGTGAGAAGGTGTTTGGCTAAGGCAAACGGAAACGTACCCCTTAACTTGACTCCGGGTAGCACAAACAACATCAAAGAAACCACGGTCAGATAGGTCAACGCCATGTACGGGCGGGTACCCATTGCAATCTGAAATCGTCCTCTATCGTGCAAACCAATGGAATTGCGCTTATGCACGAGGCGTGAAATGTTTGCTGGCGACTTTAACCATGGTCTGCGTTTCACAAATACTTTAACATTCGAGGCTAGAGATATACACGATGGGACTGCACTGTACAGGACGATAAATGGACACCATATGCCGGGAGCAGACGTCGGTGTGAACACTAGTGCAGAGATGTCGTATTTATTTTCCTCACAAGGAATCTGTCCTCGTCAGATTAGTCATTAAGGTCGAACCTGTATTCCTCAAATGATGGAATGGTCACGACATAATATTGCTTTGCCTGATTCTGTACGGCAGTCATGAGCATATCGGCTCTCTCATATTCACCCGATACATACAAGGCATACCACACATCAGACCACATGTGCGGACGCTGGTGCAGCCAATCGAAAAAACGGATACCGATAAAGCAGGAGGACACCCCTGCGGCGATATAAGAGAGTTCCTGATCAGACATGATGTCCATCTCGTAGAGTGTATTTAACAGCCCGTTGCTTTTAAGATCCAATCCATCCAATAGGTCACCTGAAATATCCCTCAACGTTTGTTTCGTGTAGTACACGTATCTACATTCTGAAGTGTATGCACATGTAGGTTTAGATAAAAGAACTGGAACCGTCGTGCCTGCTTTGATGTTCTTAGCAATAGACCGTTGTTTTTCGATCCATGCGTGTATGCCTTCTACTGTATGTATATCTGGCCGTGTTTTGGCAACGACCTCTCCTGTAAACGCAGCTGCATTATATCTATCCCGCACGTACCGCATCCATACATAAGGAGGTATTTCCTCTGGGTACAGAGTGAACGTGCAGTATATGCCATCACTCGGGTCAGGTTCGGTCGCGTCCAATGTCGGCAGTGTGTGTATATCTTCCAACCGCAACCCGGTATCTAAGCAATCCGATCCTGGCGTGTGCCCCTCCGTACGACATCTGTAACACGGTAACGGCTCGCGACTCCCCATGTGCGCACGGTTTATCACTTCATATACATCATATGGACTTACATTTATGATATATATATATACCGACACCTGTGGAGCTAGGTATACAATGATACCTTACGTACATGTTCCCTGTTTTATTTGCCGTAGCGGCACCAGTCACTCGTCACGTGACTATATGTGACACTATCGTGCATGATACATGAGACCAAATACTAGTCATACGAAATGGGCATTTTTTACGGAAAAGTGTTATACCTGCCGCTTCTGGCATTGATCGCGCGCCAGATACTGGCCACCCGTAAGGCCGCACCCTCGTGGCGTTGGTTGGGAGCGCCGACGGAAAGTGAAATGGCCGGCCCTTTTAAATCGTGTAAGGTAACTGTCAACAACAAGCGTGTTACATGCGACGGCAGTAAAGAGACATACACGTACCAGCAAGCACGACGTTGCTGTGTGTGTGCCGGTTTGGAACTCCCGCATACAAAGGCATCGCAGGTAGCGTGGATGATGGAACTGGCTTCCACGGTGAGCAGTGCACATTTCCGCATTGCAACCGATGACAGAAAAACCGAGGCATGCTCCGTTTTCCGCCGAACTACGGGTGTTTCCAAAAAGAAGGGATGCCATCAAAAAAAGGCCGGTTTTTTGTGTTGGCCAAAAACCGGTACCCGTTTTTCAGATCCCGATGATAGGATTGAGCTCGTAGGGCCTTGGTCAAAGGAGCACACATTTTGCAAAGATACAGCAAAGAAGAATTGCAGTGGCATGAAAGAAGTCACTAACAAGGAGGCAAAATATTGCTGCCAGTGCGCAGGAGGGCGTTTGCCTGTCATATCCGACCAAGGGTATGACTTCAAAAGCGACTCTGTAAGCAAACTGTTGCGACAAGTGAATATTTCAGAAACGTGGACAATGTTCTCCGAACACAATCAAGTCATCAAAACTCCCGAATGTCACCTCTTTCATTTTGATGGCGATACAAAAGTAGGCAATAACAAACACAAGGATAAGAAGGGAAACGTTAATTGCGACAAGAAACACCGGTACATATGTGTCCGTCCAGAGTGTTCTGTGGGATACTGGGGACGCAAATGCCAACGGAATTGCTCAACAGGATGCTACAGACGCGAGTGTAAGGCATATACAGGAACGTGTTCACACGGGTGCAAAGCAGGCCTTAAAGGAAAGCTTTGCAACACAACCTGCAACAGTGGACGTTGGGGTAAAAACTGCGCACGAAAATGTTCATCAGGATGCATTAGGGAAAGGGGTACCAAGCCTGTTTGCTACCCTACAAACGGAACCTGCTCTTGTAATGCGGGTTACACAGGCCAGAGATGTAACAAGTTGTGCACGAACGGAACGTTCGGCCTCGGTTGCAGCCTCAAGTGTTCGGCAGGTTGTCTACGTGAACCGGACGAAAAGACGAAAAACGGAACGTTAATTCAAGGAACAGCAGTTTGTCGATCAACAGATGGTGTATGCGATTGCCGGCCTGGATTTAAAGGCAGAAAATGCGCCAATGCATGCAGGTCAGGTCAGTGGGGTGTTCACTGTGCCTTCAACTGCTCGCAGGGTTGTTTACACAGAAAATGCAATGCGGTAAACGGCGGATGTTCATGCATGCCAGGCTTTCAGGGTGCCCGCTGCAACGTGACATGCCCTCCAGGGACATTGGATGATATATGTACCAGGACATGCTCTAACAATTGTGTACCAGTAAAAGGTATCCGTTTATGCGACAAGCAAAACGGGTCTTGCAGTTGCTGTCCAGGTTACTACGGCGATGGTTGCACCACGGAGTGTCCTAATAACAAGTATGGAATCAATTGTGCTCAAACGTGTCCTGAAAACTGCATGCACGCCCCCGCCAAGCATATTTGGAAGATCAGGACAAATGTTCAGGATTCGGTTTCCAGATATACGTGGCGTGTGTGTGCAAAAGAAACAGGAGCGTGTAGCTGCAAAGCTGGTTACAAAGGTCAGACATGTTCGGAAGCATGCAGCAAGCAAGAATGGGGTGAAAACTGTCACAGTACATGTCCGGTCAACTGCAACGGGACCGTCTCGGATTCCAATGTTATGTGCGACCGGTCTGATGGGACCTGCGTGTGCAAGGACGGTTATACGGGACTCAAATGCGCCGATGTTTGCTCTACAGGCACGTGGGGCACAAACTGTTCGCGACAATGCCCTGACCGTTGCATCCTCCAAGGTAACAGTAATAAGCCGACTTGCAATCATATAAACGGGACGTGCACTTGCCAAGCGGGGTACAGGGGTAAACACTGTGAGCAACTCTGTGCAAACGGCACGTACGGCCCATCCTGCTCGAAAACGTGCCCAAGCCGTTGTGTGCGTGCACGGAGCAAGAATTCTGTTCGGAAAACAACGTATCCGTTATGCGACCCCACATCCGGCAGCTGCTTGTGCCAGGCCGGTTACAAAGGACAGTACTGCAATGAAACGTGCTCAGCAGACAAGTGGGGTTCAGAATGTGCCTTTTCGTGTACGCCTGAATGCAATGGATCCGTTGTAGACAATGGTATACCTGTCCGGAAATGCAACATGGTGAACGGTTCGTGCACGTGCCAGGCCGGGTACGTGGGCGAGCGCTGCACTGAAATTTGCGACGGTGGGCTTTGGGGGGAGGGTTGTGTCAGTGTATGCGGTGCCGGGTGCTGGAACCGCTCCAGCTGCCACCACGAAGACGGACATTGTGCACCGTGCACAGACGGGTACACGGGGCCGAGATGTGAGAGTCTGTGCCCGTCCGGTGTTTGGGGAAATAACTGCAGTGGAACCTGTTCGATCTCTTGTGCGAAAGGCAAATGCAACCCATTCGACGGAAAATGTTACCAATGTAAAGCTGGCAAGGACGGCGACTTCTGCGACGCAGATTGCCCGACCGGTCATTGGGGGACTAACTGCAGTAACACCTGTTCGTTTAATTGTGCAGAAGGCATATGTAACCCATCCGACGGGAAATGCTACCAATGCATAGCTGGTAAAAAAGGCGCCTACTGCGACGCGGATTGCCCGACCGGTCATTGGGGGAATAACTGCAGTAGCACCTGTCCGCCGTCTTGTGCAAAAAGCACATGCAGCCCATTCGACGGGAAATGTTACCGATGTAAAGCTGGCAGAGAAGGCGTCTTCTGCGACTCGGATTGCGGCGAAGGGACGTACGGTCCCAACTGCATGATGTTGTGCCCCGTCTGTCCAAACGGTGTATGGTTTAAATGTGATCCCGTCACTGGTGTGTGTCAGACAGGCGGCACAGACCTCGAGGACACTGGTCGGTGGAGGGAACACTTTCGTGCCTTCTGTTGGAAACCTGACAAAACGGGAAGGCAATGCAGGGACATTAATACAAGCAAGCCTGCCTGGCGTGATGAACACATAGCGGTTGTCTTATTAAGCCTCCGGGTTCTGTTCGAGTATGTGTAGTGATGTCATATCCTGACAACATATCATGACCACACTGCCCGATAGAGCGTGTGGACTGCATGCTAGGATATGCAAAATAAATGTCCAGGCTGTCAACCAGATATAGTTTTATTTGATATGAAATAAACAACAGATATATTTTATTTAAACATGTGTGTTCTTTGCTGATGTCTCAGATTTGCACAGACGACCTGTCTATTATGCCGGAACGGACACCTGCTTCCGTGAAGGGGTCCATATGCACATCTTTTCTTTCACTGCTTTCTCCATTTCGCATTTCTCGTTTACACGGTACGCCAGCACTCTCCTTTTCCGCAGCCACTTCTAAATGATTCGAAAACTGGCGCAGCGTCATACCTGCGACAGACAGTTGGAATGCCGCGTGCACCACTGCGAATTGCGTTTCGTCCAGCGCGTTCACGGTGCGCCCTCTTTCTGCGGCAGGGTCACCGTCTAACGGTAACGGGTCAACGTCAAATTCCGGCGTCACGTTCGGAAACACCATTTCGAGGTATGGTTTGACGAGGGCTCTGTTGGTTTCCTTGCGTGGTATGTACCGCACGGCATTGTTTGTGTAGGTCGACACTTGGTTGAAATTGAGCATGTTCATGGTAACTGAAGCCCATTGTTCACGCTCCATGTCTGCGTACGCCTTCACGTCCGGGACAGCGGTGCTCAGCCGGTGGCCCAACACTTCTCCAAACACAGGGTCCATATGGTTTGTGACGTCAACGACTGTCGGCCCCGCAGCGGACCGGCTTTTGGGCGGCCCGATGCCACCCGATTCTACGGGCCGGTTGGGCCCGTACACGTCTGACACTCCTCGCCACAGGCCGTGCGCGTCGTCAGCTATTTCCTCCTCAAGTTCCTCTGCTGTCCGCTGTTCCGTTTTACACGAATCGACGGCTCTTTTCACGTCCCGTTGAAGGTTTTTCAGGTGTTTCAAAAGTGCGCGACTCGGTGGAGCCCTTTCGCCGTCCCACATTGGTTCACCGGCCATTTCTTCTGTGGGTTCGAGGCGTTCCTCGATAAATTTCTCGTAAAGGTGAACGGCTTCACCCAAGCGACGCTGCTCCTCTTGGTATTCGTTCAGTTGGGCGGTCAGCTGTACGTACCGTTGGGCGTGTATGGCGGCTTGGTGTTTATGCAGGTCCAGCGCGTGCCCTGACTGTTCCACGAGATCGATCAGGTACTGCATGACCCTTTCGGCTTCCGCGTTCTTGCGTTCTGCCCTTCTCAGGGCTTCCTTTTCAGCCGACGGCTTACTGAACCAGGACAATGCTTCGGCCACACCCCTCTGCATGTCCAGCTCGGCCGCGGTTCTTTCCAATTCGCGCACGTTGTACCTGACGCCTGACGTGGCGTCGAGGTCGCTGACTCCAGGGCGTGACAAACTGCCATCGTACAAGCGGCCGGAGGGCAGTCCGTCGCCAGCGTGATCCGTACTACCACAGACACGCTGTGTGTTACGTTGAGGGGCACGGCTAAACTTCGGGCCCGCACCCGGAAATGTGGACGATGAAGACAGAGGTGCTCTCGCGTCGTCAAGAGTACCGCCTGCGGTGATCCGTTTCTGCAGATCACGCAGGTTAGCGTACATGCTACCCCAGTCACCCGCGACTCCGCTCACGATACACGGCACCAGTTTTTTCAAAGCTCCGCGTGTGATAGCGCTATCGGATTCCGCGGCTGTGCCCAACAGTTTCATCATATCGTCTGTGGTTTTTTCTTTCGCTTTACATGACATCAACTGCCTGTGAAGTTTAGCTGCGGCCAAAGTGGCCGAATTGACCTTTTCCTCTGCAGCGTTCAGTGCCCTGCGACAGACCTCTCTTTCGCTAGACGGGTCGTCATCCTGTTCGGCAGGTTTCTTAGGCATGCTCTTTTGCCCTAAAAGCACGCACGGTTTAGAGTTGAATATGTGCGAGTTTTCTGCTAGGCTTTGTAACAAACCACGTGCTCTGCTGTACATCAGAACTTGCCCACAGGCTGTGGCCATCGGGTCGCACCGGAAATGTTTGTGCGGGTATACCACCCCAAACTTGGAGCCCGGTGGGAAAAATGATTGGTCCATCACAGACACCCCGAAGCCGGACTGGGGTCCCAGGTATACCAAAACACATTCTTCCGGTGAAAGGACGCGGACGTGCCCTTGGCTGCAGTCGCAGAGCTTCGTGGAGCAGGTACGCAAGGCTGACAAAAGAACGCTCTCTGAGGCGGAGGTCTCGGTTGAGCCACATTTCCATCCAGAGCACACGCAAGGGCTGAGGTTACCTGATCCAGGGGGTAAACGCACGTAAGGCACTGCGCCCAACGAGAGGGTCCATGTACAGTACATCTCGTAGTTTCCCTGGAGTTTTACACGCTGCACCACCCGTTGTACGAGTTCTGCAGAAAGCTCTCTGATGTGGTTCTCGAGATAACCTTGGAAATTTTTTACGGACACGCGAATTTGGGCTGCACACTTTGTGATATCGAGGGGATCGCCCACGGCCATATCAACATGGTGCGCCCATTCCTTCTTGAACTTACCGTAAAGCGCGGTGGTGACGTCAGAGGACAAAGACCGACACAGGCAAGAAGCGACGTATTGAAAAACGAGCATATCTGTAGGCAGTGACAAGACGGCTCCTGTGCAAGCGGAGGACCCCCCGGTGAAAGTACGCAGGAGTTCCCTGCTGAGGTCCGTCGGATGAACCAACACAGGACGTGAACCGGCAGCAGACAAAGGCGCATTCGACAGGCAAGACACCACGGCGTCCGTCACCTTTTCGGCCGGCGGAGGCCCGTACGCCGTGTCACCCACCGTCGTATCGCATGACGGTACAGCTATGCAACGCACGGAACGGAGTGCACGTGCGCGTTTCAGTTCACGGTGCAGCAGGTTTCTCTGTCTTGCCAGTTCCACGTACGTGTCTTTCATCCTTTCCGCGTCCCGCCTCGTGCGGTCCAGTTGTTCGCACAGATTGTGAAATTCCCGACGTGTTTCGCGGTCCCGGACGGTTTGTATTGCCAGGACGTCTGCGGAAACGCGTTCTTTGTTCAGCAGTTCAAACCGTTCTTTTAACTCGTGGAGCATGTCGGGATGTCCCTCTGGCCAAGGTGTTGGCACGTCAAGGGATACCCGTTGGGAATCCATGTTTGGTACATCTGTGTAATGGGCGTACGCCTTTTTAGGGCCGTAGCCGCCTTCGTAGGGAAACGCTTTGGACCGGACCTGGTCGTAAACTCTTGCATCCTGCCGTAGTGGCGGGAAACTGCCCAGACGTGACGGGTCCTCGTGTCTGTGCACTTGCTCTTTCAGGCTCCTGTAAGACTGCCTGCACCCGTTCCTGGAGAACGACGCTCGATCCGCCGGATATGATCTGTGTTTCCGTCGTGATTCATACCTGAAACGCGGTGTCCACATGCGTGTAGTGTGCATTTTGTTTTATCATGCCATGGACCGTTTGGTGACCGATCAGTTGACGTAAGTCACAGTAACTGTGACAGTGACTTTATCCACCCCAATACCTGATTCAACCGCTAGGACCAGAAACACAAATACGTACTTCAAATAACGACCAATCTGACCCTTCGTCTGTTGCGCTCGTACAACCCGATCGGATATAAGACGCGGGTTGTAAAAAGAGGGATGTGCATGATCATCATCAGTATAGCTCAGGGGACTTATAGTCAGCTGAGCTGCAACCGACCCACACCTTAGCTACCACACACGTCATCCATACCATCATACATTGGAACGTCATTTGACAAGTGCACAGAACGAAGGCTGGCATAAATCACGTTCATTAATGCTGTCTAACATGAAACACGAAACAATAAAAAAAAACAACACCATACACGATACATCACATTTATACCAAGTAACAACGTATAAACAAATCAAATTCATGCACGTTCATGTCAAATAAACCAAAATATATCTGTCCATATCACGTTTCACTCGATCATCCGTAAGAACATACACATCTCTGAATTGTCTGTAGCGTATGCCAGTGAACGTGCTGTTTCCCTATCGTAGGATTCGAGCGATATGTCAGCTCCGGCTTCTAATAACATATACTTCACCATGTCCACATTGCCACGCAGAACAGCTTCATGTAACGGTGTCAAGCCTCGTTTGCCTTCTTTACAGTTGGGATCCGCGTGCAGCGCGAATAAAAGATAGTTCAGCATGTCCCTGGCATCTGCTTCTGCTGCTATGTGCATGCAAGTGCGACCGTCCGCGTTCATAACACCCGTGAGATTCCTGTAGAAATCCGGCTTGTCCATCATCGCAAAGCCGGCCCAGCATGTCAGTGATTTCAAGCATTCCGAGCACTTGCGCTGGCAAGCCAAGTGCAGTGGGGTGTTCGCGTGTCTGTCCCTTTTCGTAACGTCCGCTCCGCGCATCACTAGATGCCGGATGAGTTGGTGCATGCAAAGTCTCACAGCCAGCTCGAGGTAGGTTTCTCCTTGTATGTTTACTATGTCGAGGACTCCTGGCCCGTCCATTCTGTCTAGTACCGATATCGCCCAGCCTTCCATCCCGGCTAATATGCAATTGTGTAGAAACGTCTCACCGGCACTGTCACGGGCGAGAAAGTGACACGGGATGGACGATACGTCCCGTGGGGCACCAGAAACCGTGACTTCTTTGGCGGTGCTGTTCTCGCGTATGTCTTTGACGGTGCTGTTTTCGCTTATGTGAAGTCTACGCATCCCAGCCTCGACTGACTCCGTCGAACAAAACATGTCTCTGTCTCTAAACATGTGAACAAACAGTGAACTGCAACAGTATGTTATCAAATACTACCAGAACAGTCATCTATTTATACGCTAAAACGACATCTATTTTTAACCCGTGGAATATCCGAAAGTCACATTTGTGAGGTAATCTCTAATTTTGGCAACGTCGGAATTCCCCCACAAATCACAGTATGATAATGCGTCATCCGACATGTGGGATTTTTGTTCACGGTCACACACAGCCACGTCATTGGTAGTGTTTGTTTAGGGTTGAACAACGGTGTATCCGGAAAGCGAAGCCCCCCCCCCTCCCCCAGTTCATCAGCCAGTGCTGTCATTGCGGGATAATTAGTAGGCACAGTATACAATCATAGTGTATGCACTTTCGTATTAAGCTATCCACTCTCGGTCATGCTGTCGTCTTCGCTGTCGCAATTGTCCGGGCGCACAGCACCCAACCCTACAAGAAACATAACACATTCCTCGTGCCCGTTCGACATTGCAGCTTCCAAGGGAGAACTCCTGTTCCACGCTCGCGCGTGTGCATTCGCCCAACATTCATTTACCAAATATCGTACCATGTCTAATCTGCCGGACTCAGCTGCTTCGTACAGTGCAGTCTTTCCCGTCTTTCCATTTGGCGCATCGACATCCTCCAGCAGCGGTTTGAGGCAACCTAGCAGGTCCTTGTGCCCACCTTCCGCAGCCAAATGTACGCATGTCTGCCCGTCGTAATTCAAAATGTTCGGCCTTGGGGGGACTCTGTTAAACGGTCTGTAACGTAGATATTTTTTCACTTCTGCATGCGTCAGGTACAATGTCAGAGCCATAGCACACATCGTGTCACCTCTGGCTGAAGCCAAATGCAACGGTGTGTTCCCGTGCGCGTCTCTAGCCTCTGTGTCCGCACCGCGAGCCACCAACTGCCTAACCAGTGAATACATACCCTTCTTAACGGCCAGGTGCAAGCAGGTGTCGCCATTCATATCGGTCTTGTTGATCCCTCGGCTGTGCGTTAGGTCGCGCAGTATCCCCGTGGCAGCACGTTCCCTGCCCCAATTCTTTATGCAACTGTGTAAAAGTGTTTCGTCCGTGCCCATCCCGACGTCTTCAAATATGTTGTTCACGAACCGCTTGGCGTTTTTCCAGGAAAACAGGCAAAACCTGCAACCCAAGACCACGGCGTTTCGCCATGTGAAAGGCCAACTGCAGAGAGAAAGGGGACCCTTGAGTCCAAAAGGGAGCTCTCTTCTCGTCCAGCTCGGGGTCAAAGCCTTCACAAACCGACATATGAACCGAGGTACAAGTCGGATTCGACACAAGTAATTGCCCGCCAGTTCCGTTGTCAATGCTCGTCAATGAGGTGTCCATTTCTGAAAGTGTTTCCCCTGTATTCATGTCATCGTCTATGACATTAACGCTTTCTGTTGAGTACGCAGACTTGTCTATGAAGTTATCACCCTGGGTAGAGTACTCAGACACTTCAGCGCACACTCTAGCAAGTTCAATGCTTTCAATTTGCCGCCTGCTGGCCATGGTACGGCGATAAAGACGTTCATCCAAAATGTAGACGTTGGCACTGGTCGGGCACATTTATACACAATGCTTCCTAGTGACAACCAATAGAAAGTCTCTGATTGGGGGAAAATTCTCCTGACTCATACCCTCCTGACTTGTTTATGCAAGCATATGATTTACATGGGGAAAACCGACGATGACTCACTGATTGTGTGAATTCCAAAACGTAAACCGACGTAGTACACATCCGGGAAAATCTACGTGTTAGCGGTTATGTTACCACGACGTCGTACCCACGTTCTGGCAGGTATTCAGTATACCAACTGACGCTTGGAAATACCCGGTTTTACGCTTAAGTAAAAGTAAAAACCCAATGACGTAAATGTTTAAATGCTCCACTACTAAAAACACTAATCAGGCGACGTATATTCTGTGTGCGGAGGAAACAGGATTACATCCTGACAGTTCGCTTAATAAACACATACGCCTCAGCATTCATCTGTATCGCTTTCCTCCGACGTTTCTTTGCCGCATTTCTTAATGTAATTCAAAAGGATTTCAGCTGTTTCCTGTTGGTTTTCCATCATAGCTGACTGTATGGGTGTCCAGCCGTCGGACGACTTAACGTGTACGTCTGCGCCGCATCTCTCGATCAGGCACCGAACCATGGTACTCAAACCGGCTGCAGCTGCTATGTGCAGTGCCGTTCTGCCACTGCGGGTTTCCCGTTGGTTTACGTCCGCTCCCAACTTGTTCACCAGGTGAACCGTCAGTTCCTCCACCCCGCAAGCTGCTGCGAGGTGCATAAATCCCAGACCTTCCTTGTTTACCGCGTCCATGTCTTGAGGTAACTTGGTGAACGGCACAAAGTATGGGATGTTCAACATCTCTTCCCCCAGGACTGCTGTCAGGCATTTTACGGTCGACAGGTCACCTCGTGCGCAGGCTATGTGGAGGGGCGTGTTACCATCTGAGTCTCGTGCCTCTAAAACGGCACCGTGCATGACCAGTTGCCTTGCCAAGCATGCCTGTCCTTTCATGACAGCCAAATGGAGGCACGTTCGGCCTTTCTTGTTGGGAATGTTCAACACAGCATAGCATTCCTGTCCTTTCACGTAGCAGCTCGGCCCTTTCAGCCCTGCCAGTATACGGGAAACCACATCATACCTACCCTCTTCGATTAGCCTGTGCAGCGCAGTCCTCCCAGTTTCGTCTGTGCGACGCAACTGTTCCTGAGAGTATCTTTCCCCCGCGCCTGTGTTCTTAACATCGGGTACCACGCCTGCGTCTGCTTCTGACAGCACGCAGTCATTCATACTACACGCCATGTCTTCCATGTCAAAATCGTCATCCATCTCTTCACTGAAACCTACGTCGTCGTCATCAACCGGAACACCGGCGTAGAAGGCGGCTAGTGCTGCTGCTGCGCGTGGGTTTGCGCGTGCCATCTGGAGCGACTCATCCATAAGGCCACGGTGAATATGTCCTGGAAGTTCCTGCTGAAAACTCCATCCTACGGCTCCTAAATCATCGTCAGCGTCATCTTCTTCGTCGTCCATGTTATGTATATTGTCTAACATCCGTTGAAAGCGCGGGTTTTCCCTGTTAAACCGCTCTCGTGACATTGCTGAAACACGCCTGTATTACAGTGTGACCGTGTCGATTGCACTGTGGGTTTTATTAGTATTCGTCGGCTGACGACATGTGGCCCGTCCGTGTTTCAGTGCAAAGTCTGGTCAAGACGGGACGTAGCTGTACACGTGCAACGCAAATACATGCGACATTGACTCCGCCCACTGCATGTGACGTCAAACGCCAGTCACCCGCTTGCTTATAAAGCTAGACTCATTTCGTTCAGTGCGGTCCAGACAGGAGGAGGCGTCATAATTGACGACACGCACAACCGCTCGGTTGTCTTTATATCATTATACAGCAAAGTCGGTGTGTCATGGGTGCCATGTTCAGCAGGTCTCGGCATTACGTTACCCACGAAGACCCCGAAGATGTTAATGACGTCGTTCATAACGAAACTTCCCAAGTACAGTGGTACATCGGAGAAGGCGAACCAACGCATGAGAATACAATCCCTAGCACACTGGACCGTGCTACGTGCAGGGAGGAACGTTCTCCGCTTGAACAGGCGGAGAAGTCTGACACAAGCATGACAGATGGTGGTGAAACGAGTACACGAGCACGCACACTCCGCCGTCGCGGGAGAGGACGTCGAAACCCATTGTCGGGCCACACGCCGGACCAGACCCAGAGTTCCTGGACACCACGTACAACGGGAGTGATGGTTGGGAGGTTACAAAAAATGACGCAACTGTTGCATGAGATGAGGGAAGACCTAACACAGATGGACAGGATCTTGTCCGAAATGACACCGGGAAAGGTCGAGGTCTCCAAAAAAGAGTAACACAGGTCGGACATGCATGGTTCTCCGTTTCATTGTACCTGACAGTGTTTTGTTACCGAAGTACTGCGTGATGAAGCATGTAATTAAACCAAAATAAACACAACTTTGATATTATTGAGTGTATTTTTCGTACTGATACCTGCCATACGTTTCCATACATACATACATATAACCTTCATATGCACGTAACATACACCGGGAGCTCCCCCGCCTTTTGTTCCTGTTGCGATTCATCAGGTGCGTGATTCATGTTTGTGTGATTCATGTTTGGGTGTGTGTAAATGTGGCATGCGTAAAGAACGACAGACACCCGTTAAAGCAGGACAATATTTTTACTGCGTGCAAATCAAGCATACATACAAAACAATAAACATGGCGCTGAGATGAAGCACAGTATTTGACGTGACGGAAAGGACAGTGTCCTTAAAAACCAATGTTAAGTCGCCTTCAGTCATGTTTTAAGAAGAAATGTTCATTCGTTTAAATTTCTGTCGTTTAAATTTAAAATCAAATTAGACCATGCTCTTTTTTCCAACAAAACATAAAGGCCGTCGACTGGATATAAACTGTTTTTTTTTTATGATCTATACGTTTTCTCCACTGGAATGCTCATTCTGGTGACGTCGTTTCCGTGACTTTGCGTTTTTACGTGTACGCGTTTTATGTTTTCTGTCGCCGTGAGTGTCTCTTGAGCGTTTTCTACGGGTGCCGTGTGTACTGGTTGATACGACAGGGATGGGGCGCGTGCATGTGTTGCCTGAGTAATGGGCGTCATCAGGCGTAGTGTTCTCTGTCGCGTATTCACTCGAGTATCTCGACGCGTATCCTGTCAGGTATCTCGTTGCGTGCAATAGACGTAGCAGCACACGCCAGTGCGCGCAGTCTTTGAGATAACGCGGGTCTTCCGGTTTAAAACCACGCCTCTCTCCTGTCCAGGACACGAAGTACAGACACTCACCTTCTAAAAGCTGACAGGAACGTGTAAGCTGCAACCCCTTTGTTCTCACGAGCAGCGGGAGGTTGCTCATGTACGAACATCCCAACATTCTGCATATGCTTTGCATATACGGCATCATGTAGCATATATACGTGTCCTTGTGCAGCAGGCAGGAACGTCCTGCGTGGAATCTGTCCTCGTGTTCTTTGCGATGCCAGATGTCGCCGAAATTCATTCTGCACACAGAACAGGCGGAGATCGGGTCAGCGAACCAAGGCAGATGAGATACAACAACATGCGAGCGGAGGCATGATACCGAAACCCCGCAGATGCAGCAAACCTCTAGCTCTGGAGCAGTACGTCCTCTTTCATTCTTCTCAAACATGCTTGTGTAGTCATCGGACAGCTCTAGTATATCATCCATTTTCATATATGTATGCACGGATGAAGGCACACTGCACACGAAGTGATAACCTTGACAGTCTCACTCTGTATTGACGTCTGAGCTCACTCCAACCACTACATATATTATATATGCACGTACGATACGCTTACGTCAGCATGAAGACCACGCTCGACATGTACATCCACTCCTGTACCGCGTACGGTTCTGTAGTATAGGTAAACCGATCTCGCGCCTGTACAAAACGGTCACTGCATTTACAGGCCTGTGCATCCAGTAACGGGACACCTTCTCATGAAATCGTCTAGCGCGTCTTTCACCGCATGCCAGGTCTGTAAGCCAGACCGATTTTCCCAACAGCCGTTTCCATTCGACATCAGTTACACACGGCACCTGCATCCTATCGCACTGCCATCCGCAAAACACACAAGGAAAACAGGAGTAACCCAAGATTTCACCATAGATGTGAGGAGCACGAATATCACCTACCAGATGAAATAAGGAGGCACATCCGTCCAATGGTTCGATGCAGACGCATAACAGGCAATCCAGTGACTCATCTAGCGTGGTGTGTTCTCCTGGAAAATGATGGCTTCCAGGAGAGCATGGTCGATTAGTGTCATACGTCTTCCTGTATCCGCACAAGACGCACGTGTCATAATTTTCATGTGTCGCCGCAGGGTACATGTGAACGAAAACAGCCATGGTGACGGGTCGAAATGCATGCGAGTCTGAAGGGTTAGTTCTTTGTTTGTACACTTTTATATCATCGTCGGCCGAATAAATTGCGCCCCATAACTGTATATCACAAAGAGAAGCAAAAGCGTGATTCATTTTCTGTGCATCAGGTTACCTCCAAAGCATGATTCGTCCTCAGCTCTGTCCAGCTGGACATCCATCTTCTATTCATTCTGTGGATTTTTTTGGACCAGCAGTTCCCTGTGCAACATCCAACGGCCTCTCAGACGGTTTTTTGATCATTTCCACAGATACCCCCGAATGCGATTCCCCTGCAGGCTTCCCAAGTTTGTCCAGTTTGTCATGATTTTCGGATACCCATTGCTGGCATTCAGAGCATGCACAAAAAAAAGACGATCCGTTGGAGAAATTTGCTAACTTAACAGGTATAGCTCCTGATGGGCCTTCCACTAATGCATCAAATTTCTCCACAATAGTCGGAGCTGGGTTGCGTGCAGTCGCACCTGTTTTAGTCGCACCTTGTTTTGCCGCACCTTGTTTTGCCGCACCTTGTTTTGCCACACCTGTTTTTGCCGCACCTTGTTTAGCCGCACCTTGTTTTCCCTTCTGTTCCTGTTCCAACGTTTTTGAGGGCGGTAAGAACACATGAATGGTGATGTCTGATGCTCCATCTCCTACGTCCTTTTCATCAGGTTTGTCGGCCTTTTGTTCACGCGATTCAGCTGTTTGTGCAGGGTTGTCGGTCTTTTTGTCACGTGATTCAGCTGTTTGTGCAGCTGCTGCTGCTGCTGCTTTAGGGGCATCGTTACGTTCACATTCGTTTTTCTTGTCGTGTCCAGAATCACACTGGGACTGTATAGGACGTGACACTCTCTCTTTCAACTTTTCAACCCGGTCTGTCAAATCGGAAACACGTTTGGTCAGGCTGTCGATGTCTTTCTTGAGTACTCCTTCCATTCGGTCGAGTCCGGAGTGGATCATTTGCTCGGTCTGCTTACGATTAAGCTTCTGGTGCATAATGGGACGCACAATCTGCTTGCCTCTCCTTTTGTCACGGGCTGCGATTTCCTCTTTCGTCTGAAGTGTAAACATGTCGTTCCCCTCGGCGCGATCCATCGTGTAGAGAGACTGTAGCGTGTCTGCCACACTCCCCTCGCGCCAACGCTTAAATACCCTTCAAGGCTGAGTCATGCACCACGAGTCATGCACCGCGGGAGTGTCAAGCGACTTGTTTACACTTGAGAACACAAGAGCCGAAGCGGTCACGTGAGCTGAACAAACAAAAAAAGCAATTCATGTCACAGTACCGGTTAATCGTCTGCAGCACGTCAACGTTCCTGTCGAGGCAAGTTACAAGCGCATCAGGTCATACCCTAGTTTCTGCACCGTATCAGTGATTGGAGAAGCCAAGTCCTGAGAGCCGGTGTAATGTAGGATGGCTTCGAGGATGATCCAATCTTCGAGGGGCCGTCGTTCCATGTGCGACATGAACTGCGATCGCTGCTTCCTCAAAACAGGAGTCTTTTCCGTGATGATGTCTAACGTGGTTTTGCTGATGATTCCCCAGTGGAGGGCGTACTGAACCTCGTCGGGGACGTGCAGGAATACACGTTTCTCTGCCTGCACAAACGGCAGTCGCACGTCTCGGGACAGTTTCCTAACGAACTTCTCATTCACCTGGTAACGCTTTCTGATCTCGTCCGCATGTTTTGGGCCGTTGGGGTACTTCTGCAGTAGCGCCCACAAGTCCGCATTCTGTCCTGTGCCGCTCGAGCGGACGGCTTGCTCGTAACTAGGCGGAGGCTCATGTATATAGGCCTGCACGTAAGGAGGCAAAGCAATGTTAGGTAGCGGTAGATCTGCGCAGTTCACTGTGCTGTTTGATGCCATTATCGACCGAGGAATGACAACCGGGACCATGTGCCTCGTAACTTATACGTTATGAGGAAAGTCGTATACACTGTGCGGGAAGCAGCCCTAACAAACCACACACGTTCACCAAGTCATACACACGCCTGTTCTGTGTCCTTAATCCGTCACATACACCCGTAAACAAGCTCATTAATCTTTCCTTGTCTGCCACGTCACGGCCTTGAAAACGTAGCAAGTTGTTTACGTATTGTTAGAACTACCGTTGTTTCATACTGCTCCGTGATCTGAATCCGTCACATTCACTCGTAAACAAGCCAATCAATCATTTCCTTGTCTGACACGTCACGTCCTTGAAAACGTAGTAAACCAGGACTGTTCAGTCATGTTGATAACCGGTGAGTGTGATACTTCCCGGACACATTAGAGACGTTTGTGTCGTGGCTGTTGTGCTCATGTCTGTTGCGTGTGCAGTATGAATTATTTTTGCCCCCCCCCCCCCCCCCCCCCACACTTACACCCCACGTATAAAAGTTTCTCGGTGTCTCATGCAGAACCATACCAGTGTTGCAGCCCCTTCTGGCCACAGGAGTTATCAGTTAAAATACACACGTGGTCCTGGCTGCCATTCCCCAGTCTATCATGGCATTGAAGAGCATCGGACAGTGCGGAGATCCCCCGTTACCAACTGCGCCTCCACCACAAACTGTGCCCTCGCCTAGTGATGAAGAGATCGTCGACCCCACCGGTCAACCAACCCAAGATGGTTGGCAATGTCTGCACTGTCAAACCCTGTTTAGGAGGTGGGACTGGATACTCGGCCGCATTCCGGCACAGTCCCGGTTCATCCGGCACGTTTGGGGGGAATGGGACTGTTACAAGGACTATTACGACAACGGCCGATTAACTATGTGCAAGGGCGTAGCCGACTGGTGGAAAGAACAGTTTGTTCGGCACTGTTTCCCGTCTTACGCCCGGGAGATCAATCTCCGCCACTTCAGATTGGGTGTCAGGTACGACGGGCTTCCCTGTCTCGTATCCGTGAACGACACACCTGGTCAACAGTACTACATGGCATGGTTTGCGAAAAGGCGGATGAAAAAAGCGAAGGTACCACCGAAGGCTGCTTCTGTCCTGATAGACCACGACGTAACGGTGGTCGAGACGAAGGATGTTGGTACCAGTGAGGACGCTGCGTAAGATGCGTGTGACGCCAAGTATGGTGAACAAGCGTTTGACAGATGTATTGTATATGACGTGAGCGTGTAAAACCGAATGTTTATAACACTTGACCAGATTGCCGAGTCATGCATATGTTTTCACGCCACAAGTTAAAACGAAACGAATGACTCATATTGTGTACAGGAATCAGTGCTGCAGCCCAGTACATGTCATCGTGACAGGTGTAGAGCATTGCATAACTAGAGCGTATACTTTCAACGTGCTACGTTTTCAAGGACGTGGTGTGGCAGACAAGAGATGATTAATTGTCTTGTTTACGGGTGAATGTGACATATTCAGGCCTCAGAGCAGTATGAAACCAGGATAGCTTGATACATACGTAAACAAGATGCTACGTTTTCAAGGACGCAACGTGTCAGACAAGAGATGATTGATTGTCTTGATTACGGGTGAATGTGACATATTCAGGTCACAGAGCAGTATGAAACGACGGTAGTTATAACAATATGTAAACAACTTGCTACGTTTCCAAGGCCGTGACGTGGCAGACAAGAGATGATTGATTGTCTTGTTTACGGGTGAATGTGACATATTCAGGTCACAGAGCAGTATGAAACCAGGATAGCTTGATACATACGTAAACAACATGCTACGTTTTCAAGGCCGTGATGTGGCAGACAAGAGATGATTCATTGTCTTGTTTACGGGTTATTGTGACTTATTCAGGTCACAGAACAGTATGAAACCAGGATAGCTTGAGACATACGTAAACAACCTGCTACGTTTCCAAGGACGAGATGTGTCAGAGAAGACGGGTACAGCAAAAACCATTCGTCACCCAGATGTATATTTTAGGCACATCCAATGCGAATGCACGAACATCGTTTGAACAGCCAGATGTTATATGGATCTGATCAACCAGATACGACAAACATACTTATAGATGTTGATAACACTTGATACTTCCAAACTCAGAAAACGAAATTTTAAATAAATGCATTTGTGACAATATTCCAAAAATGTGTCTAAAAACTTGTTTTACTCGTTATTTTTAACAATGTTTTGCCTGAATCTACGTCACTATACGTGTGGAACTTATCACATGGAACTTATATAATGAATAAAATATGAAAGTTTTCACGGTCTTCTTTATGCCATGATCATCCGCATATGTGATTCATGATCATTTTCTGATACATTTTTATAAATACATACAGGCACACAAAACATCCAGTTCAATTAAAGTATGCAGTCCGCACAAATGTTGTTTCATGTGTGCAACTTAATTAGATAAATCCGTTGTCTATCTGATATAGTTCTACTTGTCGTCGGCAGGTGGCGATACTGACGCCAATATATTGGTCAGCAACACAAAATGGCCATTTGCCGGACAACGGTCTACACAACATTTACGAAATACCTGCAATAATTTTAGTAAAAATATGCCTCAAACGTTCAACGAGTGACATTCGTGATATATTTTCCAGTTTGCGTGTACATCTTGCACAAACGTGAAATCTGCCGCACACCAAAGATTTCAATGTTGTTTCATGTGTGCAACTTAATTAGATAAATCCGTTGTCTATCTGATATAGTTCCACTTGTCGTCGGCAGGTGGCGATACTGACACCGTCATATTGGTCAGCAACACAAAATGGCCATTTGCCGGACAACGGTCTACACAACATTTACAAAATATGTGCTAAAATCTTTGGAAAAATATGCTTTAAGCGTTCAATGAGTAACATTTGCGATATCTTTTTCAGTTTGCGCGTACATCTTGCACAAACGTGAAATCTGCCGCACACCAATGATTTCAATGTTGTTTCATGTGTGCAACTTAATTAGATAAATCCGTTGTCTATCTGATATAGTTCCACTTGTCGTCGGCAGGTGGCGATACTGACACCGTCATATTGGTCAGCAACACAAAATGGCCATTTGCCGGACAACGGTCTACACAACATTTACAAAATATGTGCTAAAATCTTTGGAAAAATATGCTTTAAGCGTTCAACGAGTAACATTTGCGATATCTTTTTCAGTTTGCGCGTACATCTTGCACAAACGTGAAATCTGCCGCACACCAAAGATTTCAATGTTGTTTCATGTGTGCAACTTAATTAGATAAATCCGTTGTCTATCTGATATAGTTCCACTTGTCGTCGGCAGGTGGCGATACTGACACCGTCATATTGGTCAGCAACACAAAATGGCCATTTGCCGGACAACGGTCTACACAACATTTACAAAATATGTGCTAAAATCTTTGGAAAAATATGCTTTAAGCGTTCAACGAGTAACATTTGCGATATCTTTTTCAGTTTGCGCGTACATCTTGCACAAACGTGAAATCTGCCGCACACCAAAGATTTCAATGTGTCCACAACCCTACTATATAAGCAGGCCGAGTCTATTATACTATCAGTTGAGAGCGCTCTCTGGGCGCTTTTGGGTCCCAGACGGCTCCCCTGTGGGGGAGGGGGGGACTTTAGGGGGGGAGGGGGCGGCCCCTCCCTCTGCCTTATGTCAAGAAGAAGAAGTAGAGTTGTGGGTCTGTGGCCGGTTGTGTGGTTCAAGTCAGAACTAGACCGGTTGTAGGTTTGGGGATCACCGGCAGAAGGTGAATAAGGGTCGGTTGGATGTGAAAGGTCGGTTGGGGTCGTCGAGGTCGGATGTGAAAGGTCAACAGGGGAGTTCTGGATGGGATCGGGTCGAAGGGGAAAGGTCAGCAGGGGTCGCCTGGGGTGGGGGGGGGGGAACAGGGGAGTTGTGAGTGGGATCGGGTCGGAGGTGAAAGGTCAACAGGGGTCACAGGGGGGGGGGAACAGGGGAGTCCTAGGTGGGTTCGTATACGGATGTGAATGGTTAAAGAGTGATCGTCGGGTATCATCGGTACTGGGAAAGCCAACGGTGTGCAACGCACGTCAAAGCACAATGGGATCGTTCCGATCACCACAGAATCTCCCCTGGGGCCGAGGCCCCTATAGAGGTTTCTCCACAGGGGTCGTGGTGGGGGCCTCGCCCCCAGGGGATAATACTTTATGGGGGATCGATCCCTAAAAAGAATATACACTGGGGGCGAGGCCCCCATAAGGAAATACATGGAAGGCCCGTGGTGGGGGCCTCGCCCCCAGGGGAAAATACTTTATGTGGGATCGATCCCTACAAAGAATATACCCAGGGGGCGAGGCCCCCATAAGGAATTACATGGAAGGCCCGTGGTGGGGGCCTCGCCCCCAGGGGAAAATACTTTATGTGGGATCGATCCCTACAAAGAATATACCCAGGGGGCGAAGCCCCCATCAGGAATTACATGGAAGGCACGTGGTGGGGGCCTCGCCCCCAGGGGATAATACTTTATGTGGGATCGATCCCTACAAAGAATATACACTGGGGGCGAGGCCCCCATAAGGAAATACATGGAAGGCCCGTGGTGGGGGCCTCGCCCCCAGGGGATAATAATTTATGTGGGATCGATCCCTAAAAAGAATATATACTGGGGGCGAGGCCCCCATAAGGATTTAGATGGAGGGCCCGTGGTGGGGGCCTCGCCCCCGGGAATATTCATTTTAGGGATCTAGGCGCCGAAGGCGCCCTCCATACATACATCTGTGTATTGGCGCCTTCGGCGCCCCGATCCCCATACAGTATTCTCCCGGGGGCCAGGCCCCCATCACGATCCTTCCATATATTTCCTTATGGGGGCCTCGCCCCCGGGGTATATTCTTTTTAGGGATCGGTCCCACATAAAGTATTTTCCCCTGGGGGCGAGGCCCCCACCACGGGCCTTCCATGTAATTCCTTATGGGGGCCTCGCCCCCTGTGTATATTCTTTTTAGGGATCGATCCCACATAAAGTATTTTCCCCTGGGGGCGAGGCCCCCACCACGGGCCTTCCATGTAATTCCTTATGGGGGCCTCGCCCCCTGTGTATATTCTTTTTAGGGATCGATCCCCCATAAAATATTATTCCCGGGGGCGAGGCCCCCACCACGGGCCCTCCATGTAATTCCTTATGGAGGCCTCGCCCCCTGTGTATATTCTTTTTAGGGATCGATCCCACATAAAGTATTATCACCTGGGGGCGAGGCCCCCACCACGGGCCTTCCATATATTTCCTTATGGGGGCCTCGCCCCCGGGGTATATTCTTTTTAGGGATCGATCCCCCATAAAGTATTATTCCCGGGGGCGAGGCCCCCACCACGGGCCTTCCATGTAATTCCTTATGGGGGCCTCGCCCCCTGTGTATATTCTTTGTAGGGATCGATCCCACATAAAGTATTCTTCCCGGGGGCGAAGCCCCCACCACGAGCCCTGTGGAGAAATTTCTATAGGGGTCTCGGCCCCAGTGGAGACCCTCTGTCGGGATCTGAACGATCCCCTAGTGCTTTGACATGCGTTGCACACCTGTGGCTTTTCCAGTACCGATGATATCCGATGAACACTCTTTAACCATTCACATGGGTCTCCGATCCCAACCAGGACTCCCCTGTTCCCCCCCGCCGGGCGATCCTACCCAGAACTCCCCTGTTCCCCCCCGCCAGGCGATCCCACCCAGAACTCCCCTGGTCCCCCCCCCCGGTCAACCCTACTGACCTTTCATCTCTAACCTCGACGACCCAGACCGACCTTTCACATCCTACCGACTCTTCTTCCCCCCCCCCCCCTGCCGGCGATCCCCAAACCTACAACTGGTCTACTTCTGACTTGAACCACACAACCGACCCCTGGTGGCCACAAGCCCACAACTCTACTACTTCTTGACATAAGGCAGAGGGAGGGGCCGCCCCCTCCCCCCCTCAAGTCCCCCCCTCCCCCACAGGGGAGCCGTCTGGGAGCCAAAAGCGCCCATAGAGGTATAACGTCCCTGGGTGGGCTCGAACCACCAACCTTCCGATTAACAGCCGGACGCGCTAACCATTGCGCCACAGGGACTACATGCTTTGTGTACGTGAGTTTCTTATGTTATCATGAACAGGTACTGTTCCTTGATTTGATTGGCTGATGGAAAGTGTGACGTCACAGACACAGGGGAGCCGTCTGGGACCAAAAAGCGCCCATAGAGCGCTCTCAACTGATAGTATTATAGAGCCGGCCTGCTTATATAGTAGGGTTGTGGACACATTTAATCTTTGGTGTGTGTGTTACTCGTGGAATGTTTGAGGCATATTTTTCCTAAAATTTTAGCAGGTATTTCGTAAATGTCATGTAGACCGTTGTCCGGCAAAGGGCTATTTTGTTGTGTTGACCAGTGCTGTATGAGGCAGCGCCCCCTATCGTATGTTACAGGAACTATTTTAACCATGTCCACAGAGGAGATATGTGTAACAGATTTAATATCTGAGTCAGACTTAGAATGACTGAATGCTGGCATCTTGGTGGATCGTGAAATATGTTTCGATAGCATGGAGTCTATCATGTTTACATATATATATATATATATATATATATATATATATATATATATATTGACATTTTTAATGATGGCATGTAAAATGGGCGTACCGAAAATATAAAGCCATATTTATTCAAGATAGGGCTGGTTCGAAATTGACCATTGTGGAACATCTGCGATTTATTAATTCATCAACCCGGTCTCGTTCTTACGTGGGATAAATGGTGAGTCTGTATCCTGCATATATGAAATACTGTATGTTTACGTATCGAAAAGTCCCGTGCATAGTTTGTCTGTAAAAGGCCCTGTGGCGGTGTTTTCATGTTACAGACCGTTGGACTGTGGGTCACGTAACATTAGCCTAGAATAGGACGGGAAAACTGTGATCAATAGTGTTGTTTACGTTATATCACATACCATACAGACGCTGTCGTACAATGTCCTTTTAAGAAAACAACAAGCCGTACGTTTGAGACTAATATCTATTGTTAAGCCGTATAATAATATATATATCATCATCCTTTAAACGTACCAAGTGGGTTTATTTTTGTATGTTGTTATACTCCACTTGCCTGGTTTGTTTTTACCTTAACATAATCTTTGTCACGATCACTGGTAAACAACATGATTAATCAGTCTAAACACAACTATTTTGCGTGACTCACAGTGTAACACGACACGTTGTTGTGGGTTAGTCTAAATGTTAAGCATACTTTCAGAAGGACAACGCACATATATAAAGCCCCAGATCGGCCGCGTTTACTGTCACACTGTCTCTTGTGGTCGAAACGTGAGGGATAGGCTGCACCACGCACATAGTGGTGACATGTTTCACTTCATTCTGCGTCTTGTAAACTGCGATTGGTAGTCGTACCAATAATGAACGTGGTGGTTGTCGATACAGACACTGGGCTCACGACAACACACCTGGTGAACAGGAACAACTGCGATAGGCGGTATCTTGCCAAAGAAAACGTGTTCGGAAAGGGAGGGTGTAGAAAACTGACCGTCGGGTCCGTCGAATGGGATAACTTGTTTTTCTCTTCTGGACAGCCATATCCAACACATCACTGCCATTTCCATTTCATGGGTGTTGACTTTTGTGGTTTAGAGAAGAGACACGTTATCAACAAATCTGACATCAAAGACAAGTGAATAAACGACACGCACCTCAAAAGACGACAAGGGGATCTACATCGAACGTGTTATATAACATACTGGACTACAATGGCGTGTAGTGCTTGGCACAACCACACTGTCATAATATATACAATTTACACTGCTGGTGGCTTTACAAACCAGGCGGCAGAAAATGAGGAGGTTATATTTGAGTTAGAGTTCCTTGGAGCGAGCTGAGAAACACGTAGATATAACAGCATACAGACTCATCAGCCGCACATACCCGCTTACTTCAGAAACATTATAACCGCGCAAACATAATTCAATTTAGCGAAACTGCGTCATATGACTATATTTGTTTTGGAGGGACAGTTATATCACGTGGCTGCCGCACTACGAGTCAGGGCGTGCAATGCGGGACGCTTGTGAGCAGCAAACGTACGAATAACGCGCTTTCGGCAAAGATGACACCGCTGCTGCCGATGTTGCATCTGTTCACACTGTTGGCAGGCTGCCTTTATGTGATTGAAGGCAGTCGCAAAGTCACTTTCCATGACTACGCGTCTTACACATCAGATAGAAAGATGTGCTCCAACCCTTACCAGTATCGAATCGAGGCATACGACAACAAGACACTGGAGTTCGGCGATGGTGACACGATCACTGTGCGGTGCCGTTTGGGATGCAATGTTCAGATGAAAGACCCTTGCCCTTCGGTTACGACCATGGGGTTCGGACTGTCTACAGGAGTACTCGAGCTGTTCAATATGTCGTCGCCGAGGGTGTTCGTAGAAAATTCCACCTCTGGACGGTCGAATGCCTTGTTCAACATATCCGCCGACGAACTGCCCAACGGATTATCTGCCGTGTATTGCGGCTGTGGCTGTTTTGTTTGCTCCGCCCTGAGAAGCAGCGCCCTCTATTTGAAGGTGGTGGACACGGGCGCCCCAAAGAAACCCTCGCAGGCACCGAAGCAGGTCACGAAAACTCTCAAAACTAATTCTGTGACATGGAACCGCCCTGCCGCTCCTGGAACATACCGGTACAAAGTGATCTACCAAAAGGTCCCTGACACAGTAAATCCACCGGGCAGCTCGGTTTACGATCCAAACTACAGGTGGGTTCCTCAGGTACAGACCCACGTCCACACCGTTACCACCACATCAGCGAAGCTCGTCCATGCCGAGCCGTCCACCAAGTATCTCGTGTACGTGTCCGCAGAAGTGAACGGCACGAACCGTTGGTCCGCGATATCGCGAGGTGGTTTCATAACTCCCGAACCATGTCCTTAACACTATCTGAATGTCAAACGCGATTTCATAGTCTTTTAATGTTTTATTTCATAATGGCCAATAACATGTTTTCTGTTCTTTTGTATTTACCGTGTTTCACGTACATCTGTGTTTACATTTAACCTATGCCGAACACATTTGATTATTTCTCGTATGTGTATCTTTTTTCGTTGTATCGTTTGTATTTATACTGGAATATAATGGAATATGATGCCGATATTGTTACGTCGCTTGCACCAGGAACATCGCCAGATGATATGAATCAGCAAGAACACGTCGGGTGATTATTTGTTTTGTTCTATGGGGGGGGGGGGTTCATGTTTCCGATGTCACGTGACGGTACTCGCATGTTATATATGTGGTCGCAGCACGTCGACTCAGATCATTTTAAACGGGACGCTGGTGAGAAGCAAGCGTGCAGCAAACGGTCTCCAGCCCTTACCGTTGACTGTACGTAAGACAAACCAGGAAGGGAGACAATATGAGACCGCTACTGCCGTTGTTGCAACTGTTCACACTGTTTTTCTGCTTATATCTGGTTGAGGGCCGCCGCACCGTCACGTTTTATGATTACGGCTTTTATGGCTCGGAGGACAGAATATGTTCCGACCGTTACCAGTATTTGATAGAGCCGTACGACAACGCAAATCAGGTGTTCGGCGATGGTGACACGATCACTGTGCGGTGCCGTTTGGGATGCAAGGAAAACGCTGTTCACAAGGAAGACCCTTGCCCTTCGGTTACGACCATGGGGTTCGGACTGTCAACAGGAGTACTCGACCTGTACAATATGTCGTCGCCCAGAGTGTTCGTTGAAAATTCCACCTCTGGGCGGGTGAATGCCTTGTTCAACATATCCGCCGACGAATTGCCCAACGGGATATCGGCCGTTTATTGCGGCTGTGGCTGTTTTGCATGTTCGAAGTTGAGAAGCCGCGCCCTCTATTTAAAAGTGAAAGACTCGGCCGCTCCAACCAAACCCTCGCGCCCGGTGCAAGGTACGAAAACCGTCAAAACAAATTATGTGACATGGAAACGTCCCGCCACCCCTGGAAGATACCGGTACAAAGTGATCTACACAAGGGTCCCTGTCAGTGCCAATTCACGAGGCAGCAGCTCTGTTTACGATCCAACCTACAGGTGGGTGCCTCAGATCAAGAGACATGTCCACATCGTTTACACCAATTCTGCGGCCCTCGTCCATGCCGTGCCGGCTACAATGTACGTGGTGTCCGTGTATGCAGAGGTTAACGGCACCAATCGCTGGTCCCGTATATCGCGACCCGGTTTCTTCAAAACACCAGACCCTCGCCAATAAATCTGGTTGAATGTCGGAGTCGTTTTCATAATATTCCGTGCAAGGATGTTCTTCATTGACATTACGTGGTTTTGCTTTTGATTACCTTTCACTACATGTGCTTTTGTTCTTGTTGTAGTTAGTTTTTTTTGCATATCAGGCCATACAATAATGTGTTTATCCAGTGGCGTTTTTAAGTATGCGCCTATATCAATCAATATGTTTGTTTTCCACATTAAAAGATGTGCTGATTATATCTACTTGTCTTCGTGGTTTTTCTTTCGGTTATGGTACACGTTTGTATGTGTGCGTGTATGTGGACTTGTATGTCGTCAGCTTAACATGATACTGGAATATCACCATCGCCTGTATGGTTACTGTACGTAGGACAACGCCCCACACGCCTCAAAACCTTTTTTTTTTGCCCTAACCTCCCACCAGCGTACATATGCAGTTATTTAATGACGGTAAGCGAAGCCGATATATGAGCTTTGGACGACATAACAAAAGTAGTGCCGTAGAGCTACCAGTATTTTAGATATACATGTGATCGTAAAAAAACTATCATATTGCCGGGAAATGATAATAACTGGCATGATATATATCAGTTTTGCGCGTGGACGATATGTCCCTGTGGACGAAAAGGCACCACAGACGTTGATCACAACCGCATCACATTTCACAATGCTGCGGATGAACCTTTAGACAAAGATCACCATGATGCATTAAAACAGCCAGCACATTAACTTGTTTAGCACATCCGACTGCCTGGTCAGTCGTGCAATATTTTATACTGGACACAGAGCGCGTGAATCTGCGGTGGACGAAAAGAACTGTGGACGAAACGTCCGTTACAATATTCCTGTGGGCGAACCGGACCTGTGGAGAAACAGGTGGTTGGACAAAGAGGCGAGCACAAAAAGATCTGGGGACGAAACATCTATAACCCATAGAATTCTTACCGCAAAGCCTTCATTGACTGTATGTGATAGAACATGATGGATGTCTTTGGATCTGTGTAATATTTCATTTCCAAATAAACGGTGAGCTATCATAATAAAAAAAATGACACGGTCCTTCATCCATCAAGATTTTATCGAAATGTCACAACAAGTAACAGGTCGGAGCCTCTTTTACAGTATATCGATGAAAAACTTCAGTAACCTGTATCATATAATAAAAGGCTATGCGAGTTACAATTTTCGTTTTCAGTCTTAAATCCGCGTTAATGTATTTAGTTAGGATTGGTATTGACTGAAGTAATTCCCTTCGAAATTCCTTTAACTCTATCTAGGCAAATAGATTTAGCCGGAATAAAGACCAAAGGTAAAAAAAAAGATGTTCAATGCATTTTCGTAAGGTATGTTATTTGACATACCAACAGATGGAAATATGAATATGTTACGTTTTTCATACGTTTTTATTGCCCAGAGTCGCAATTCATAAAAATATTAGATTTTGACACAAATGACATTTACAAATCCTCATTTCAGTCACACAAGCTCCAACCAAGGTACTAAAGTAAGCACAACTAATGGTTCAAAGACATTGGGATACTAAAAGTGTCAAATTAAATGTGTTTCGGATGTAAATATGATTTTAGGTGATTTTTTTTTCAAAAATATTATCGGATTTTTGGTGTCATTTCACGAAATACTATATCTTTGTAGAGAGATATGACCACTTTTGTACTTCAGTGAGACCCCTACCCCTAAGTGGTTTATCATAGTATACGAGCATTAACATCTTTACCGATGAAGGGACGATGGCAAATATGCGATACAATTTTTCTTGTGATAACACAATTTGGTGCCCATGCCCCCTCTAACTGTAGAGCTGTTTTTTATGTAAACCGGGGAATTGTTTGTTATATACAACATATCTTAATTTCAAATAAAAAAAAATAATTTTTTTTCTTAAATAATTGGGTTCCACATATTACAATGAACAGATGATGATTTGAGTTTTGCATAAACTAACATATATCTTTGCATATATACACATACCTATATTTTAAATTAGTAATATAAGTGTATCTAAAAGAGAATAGTTTGTGTTGACAATAATAGATTAGTGAAGCCTTTTTCGAAAAGTGATTTTATTTTTGTTTAAATGTGAATATATGAATAAATATGCACTTTTGAACATATTTGGTAAAAGTATAATGAAAAATATGCTTCCCATAATCAAAGCAACGGAATAACTGTAATTTACCCAGAATATGCGTTGAATAACCCAAACTGATTCTTCCTATGCTAGAAAGAGTTTGCTCCACATTATTAATTGAGCCGCTAACTTAAATGTTTAAAAATATTGCGTTCTTATTTCTGAATCATTTTTCTTTTATTTTATATGTTTAAATAAGAGTTGATCTTTCTATCGAATACTGATTTTTGCATCGTTCTTGTTCCACCTGTCACGCTTAGATCGGATATACTGCTCTTGGTTCGCTGACACATTTAGGTGATTTAAAGCGTCTTAATAAACTAAGATTTCTTATATTATTAGCTTACACATGTTAAAACAATTTTTATTATATTAATTAAAGTACATTTATTTTATTTGAATTGTCTTTTTCTTATAATAATGTATTTTGTTCAAGATATATATGACCCCAGTTATAACAGAAGCACCTTCTGGTACCTGCTACGCTGCGGATTGTTATTATAATAAATACATTCACCTTTCAGTAAAACAACATGTCTGTGACATCCACCGACAAATATCCGACTTTTATAATTAAGCTGGAAAAAACCAAATGAAGCAACTCATTCCATAATAATCTAGAAAATGGCTATTTCCAAAATGAAAGTGTCTTTTCTCTCATTTTTGAAAAAAAAACTGTTTTTACATAGTAAACTTCTCCCCCCATTCTTCTTTAAGAAGCGGTTAAATCAGAGTCATTGTGCACAAAAGGTCGTTAACCATTGGTCTTCAAGGCTGTCTCCACCTAAAAAAATGAAAATTGTGTCTAGCTTTCAAATAAATATCAGGTGAAAATCTGTTATTTTTGCCTATTATTCTCAATAAAGGTCTGTAAATCTGCTGTAACGGAAATCCAGCGCAAACCTTGACCGGCAGAAAAAAAAGAAAACAGTAGTCATCAACCCCTAGAGTTGGGTATGGGAGAGCTATAAAATTCAATTTAAGAAAACCAGTTTAATATTTAAATTGATACCTTTGTAAGTCTTCCCTAACGTTTCACAGTTTTTTTAATTCCTGCCTACACAAATTTACCCTGTAAATATATATAATTAGCATGTTTGCTGGTATCATTTTCTTGACAATTCGTATTCATTTTTTTGTTCGCACTTATTCCCACCTCAGGTACAAAAGCCTTACATATGATCAGTTTGAAAATGCATTCACTGTGCTTATAAAACTGACATTGTGAGCTTTGTTAATGAAAAAAAAGGTGTAAAACTGCTTAGTTAAAAATCTCTAATTTTTCGAATTTATGATAAAAATAAGATTAAGTATTACAAATTAAATACTGAATTATGAATAATGATATTTTCAGGATTTAGAAATAAATTTCAGATTAGTCAGGAGTACACTGTAATCTTTTAATCATGCTTTGCTCAAGAATAGACTGTGAGGGACAACTATTTAGAGGGATGTTTGCAAATAAAATGTATAAAACATTACTTTTTTTTGGAATAAAAAAATGAAACTGTCGCTGTAAATTTTAATTTCTTCAACCAACAACAATATGGTAAATCTAACGAGAAATACTCTTGAAGCTTCACGTTGGGTACACATCATCAGAACACAGTTATTTACATGTTGATTTTAACTCTAAATTTAACAAAAAAAGTTCTTTAAGAATAATAAAAAAAAATTGCTTGTTAGTTCCACCAAAAACACAAATAGCGGATATATAATTTCTGGATAACTGCAATACGTAGACGCCCTAGTATTTTCTACTTAATTATATTTAAAGGGCACTTCCTACACTTAAATACCTTATAGATTAATGAAAAAAAACTACAGTAGTTAGAGTGGGCATGCACATGTAAATGTTTAATCACCAGAAGGTTTGTATTGCATGTTTGCCATCCTTTCTTCAAAGGTAAAGACGTTAATGCTCGTATACTTTGATTAACCAGAAATGCGTTTCGTCGAAAGTTGTTTTTAAACAAAGCTAAGATATTATAGGGTGTACCTCTTTAAAACATACAATAATATGTGCATTGATGTGAGGGATGAGAGAAGTCTGTAAAAAGACCTTATAAATACGCAATATCTAATTTACATGAAAATCACCAAAAATCACATTTTTATCCAAAATATATTTACTTTGACACTTTTTTAGTTATTAATGTCATTTTACTATTATTTTTGTTTTCCTTACTACCGTGGTTGGAACTTGGGTAACGGAAATAAGGATTTACAATGTCATTCATTTCAAAATTTGTTATTTCAAAATATTGCGGCACGAGGCATAAGAAAATTGTGAAATATTCATATTAACCATTATTTCCAATTTCCTGTTGATTTTTGTAGACTTTAAGTGTATCAAAATACATACCTTACAAAAATGCATTCTGCAAACATAAATTCTGTTCCAATTTGTTTTACCCTTTTCACTATATCTACGGGCCTAATCAGTGTACGCCAATCAACATGACACATAACTTTTCAATATATCTCAGTCTTATAATAACATGTCTATAATAATAATTATGATGATAAAAAATGAAATAATATTAAAAATAAGATAGAACACAAATATATTTTTACCATAATTATATGATACAAAAAGTATGTGATAATTAAATGATAAAAGACTAAATAATATTACTTATTACCTAATTAATATAGCCCTAATCCACCTTTTCCAAAACCCCATGAGGCCTGAAGCACGGTCATAACGGTAAGGGTTGTGAAATGCTGCAACAACCCTAGTTTTTAGTACCTACACACTTAGACACGACACAGACAATTCTTTTCGGAAATGTCCGAAGGAAACTAAACAACGTAAATGTATGTACACACGTTACCTTCGTAAAGATCTACCTGGAAGTTTGAAGATGGTGTGTTTATTTCTCTTTTTTTATTTGCCTTTAGCATGCGTTCATTGCATTCAGGAGACCATAGTGTTGATTTTGAGAAGATTACGAGAATTTTATATTTCGACATGGGCGAAATCAACAAAGATAAGCAGAAATTAATAATGAGTTTATACTTTAATGTTTATTAACGATGCATACGACGGAACGAAGATATTTTAAAAACCGTTTAAGTCAATGCGTAAAATGATAAAATTAATCACTGGGACTTTACGGTATATCAGCCATGATTTTGTTTTTGCACGGGCGTAAACGTAAGAACACAAACAGGCTATTTAAATTAACACTGGGTTCTCGCCTTATCAATTTAACGTGTTTCAAACAAGTGTACCACAGAGGTAGTCTGGATGTTTATGTCTTAATTACGTCTAAACATTATAAACTGTATCCTACATTTCTATAAGGATGAGGAGTGGCTCTCAAAATTAAAACGTAGAATACCTAATTATGTGATGCTTTCTTCCACTAGCACAAAAATAAAGTGTCTTATTTGAAAATAAGGATATGCACATTCGATATGATCCGGAGTAAGGTGTTCATTCGCAACTGTACTTTGAACAATTTGTGACTCAAAACATATAAGTTTAAACGGCTTGTTGTGGTGAATTATCTCTCTCAGGTAAAATATTATATTTAGTAATTCAAATTGGGTTAACCTAAATTTCATTAACCTTACATTTCATAATGCTCTAATCTTACATGCAATGTTTTCAACTCAGATACAGCGCTACTGATTGCCGCAAGACAGATACCAGCGCATATCCGTGACTGAAAAATTGCTGTTAATATCATTGTGTAGAAACCTATGAATTTGGATTTATTTCAATTTTTGTAAGAGATTATTCCTTATAGTACCATCGGTCATGTGCACGGTACACACCACTAAACATCTTGCTGTTTTTTTTACACCCTTTCTACGTAATCGTGTTAACAAAGTGAAACTTACATTTACAAAGAAGCCTCAGTGAATCTAAACGTCCTTTTCACTGTTCTGTGTTACAATTAATTAATTGTAAAACATATCTTGTAAACGTAACCATTGGCTCTATATGCTTTAATTTTCTTGAGCATGACCATTATTCTCATGCTTAAACGATGAAGTCATATTGTATTTGATATCGACATCATATGTTTAATACAAACATACATCTCAGTATATTTTTGAGAGGAATATAAGAGAAACACTAATATCATTTGCTCTCTTTTTTTCTTTTAAATATCACATAAGTTTTAAATTCATTAATTCACAATTGTTGTGGGTGTTCATGTTTTAACTTATATCGTCAAACTATCAAGTTCAAAGCCTCCCGTTTCGTTTATCCCTGTGTTTATAACAGCTTTGCTTATTATTGACTTCATGCAACTAGCGATCACATGATCACATTTTCATATCAGAGGGAGCAGCTTGCTGTAGCAGATATTAAGGAATAAATTACTGGTATAAAAGTTTATCAATAGTTTCTTATTTTATAATCCCACCTCAGAAGACAATAGTATGTTGTTTTTCCTTACGGTAAAGTGGCCACCAAAAATTCTTTTACCTACATTTTTTTATTTCCCTCACGGTTGTTGCTTCTGAAGCGTTACGAAAGTTAGTTGACCGAGGTGAACAGTCTCCGCGGAATTCGATTAACATTTCCCCGCTGCCAAAGAGTCGTGCCGCCCGGTCATAGCGATAAGGGTTAACAAATCTTGCCACAGACCCAGGAAGTCCCAAAAAGCATTCACCCTGGCACGATAACGATTTTGTAATTCCTTGCCATTAATAAATCATAACTGTACCACACATGCCGCCTTAAACTTGACATCGCTCTTGCTTCTGGTCAACTACGAAAGCCTATGTTGTGAAGTGGATTAAGAAAATCTTATTCTTTAATCTAGTTATTAAAATTATGTTTGTATTATATCCGTCAACAGCACAAACCATGAGTACCACGTCATAGCCAGGATTTTTTTTTGTGTTAAGCATCCACAACCATATATCTACAGAAGTATAACAGTCTGAGATACTGTGGTTATCTTATCGTATTGCTCACCTCAAGTTATATCTACGGTTGCATTATGGTGAACATCCATCCAAATTTGATGTAGTGAGCTTTATTCTTATTCATCCTTTAAGTCGTCTTTCATGCAAGATCAAATCTTTATTGGAGGCGGATTAAAAGTATAAGATTTAAGATAGCACATCTCTCAAGAACTGGAACACCTCTAAAATAATTTAAAGCAGTATTTGTAAAGCTTTTTTATCGTAGTTCTACTTACTGGTATAAAAGATTATCAAATTATCTCGCTAAATTTATACAGAAACGATTTTACTCGTTACAAGCCTCTAACTAGAAAAGAGCGATTCGAGCGATAAAACGACACGTTCACTTTCATTCCTTCTTAAGCAGTAAATAAATTACAGTATTGGTACAGGGAACAGCTGTTTGTAGCGATTTAAAAGGTCTCTCACCCCCCACCTGAAAGATCTTTTATGTTCAGCTTTCAACACAACTTCCCACATACAGAACAAAAAATCTTAATTGAACCTTTTTTGTTTCTATTCCGTTCATTCCTTATCAATTTCAGGCCTGACTGAGTCAAAGAATAATCCCACTGGATATGTATATCAAGGTGCGTGAAATACTAAATTAGGTTTTGTTTCGTTGTGATCTTCAGCATATTGAAAGATTAGCTCTAAAATACAAAATAGAAAATGTTGTAAACATGTGAAAGTGCTAGAAAAAAGTCCTAAATAAATAAATATGTATAAATATTATTTTTAACCTTAGTTTTTGATTATTCTCACGTCTGTCAGTGTTGCGTTTACCGAGGCCGTACGAACAGTTTATTGACAGAGTTAATCAGTCTTCGCGGAATTTTGTTAATACATCTCATGCTGAAGAATCGGGAAGCTCGGTCATGACGATAAGCTTTATCAAATGCTGCCACAGTTCCGGGAAATTCCTAGAAGGCATTCATCTTGGCACGATATGGATTTATTCCATGTTCTTAAGGATAGTTAAACATTACTGTACTCCGCATGCATGCTGCCTTCGACCTAACTTCGCCTTTGCTCTCTTAAACTACTTATTCCAATTACGTGACCTGGATTCTTTAATCTAGGCAATCTCTAGTAAGCAGTTGAAGGGCTTATGATGAAGATATCTCGCTAAACTAATACTAGAAAACCATTTTAGTCGCCAAAAGTATGAAATTGAAAAAAAACCTTTTTAACCGTTAAGGATTACAAAATAATGGGCGACTGAATCAAAGTTCACTGTCATTGGAGCAATATTCCCTTTCCAGGCAGTATTATTCAAGTCGTGATTAATAATAATATCTTAGCTGTGAGCACCTGAGGTAGCACTGAATTAGCTGAAGGCTTTATTTTGCAATGGTAAGCAATTGAAAGTGCAAGAAAGAATTATCTCAAGTTTACTTTATGCCGTAACTTGTAAGCGTTATGCTTCGTAATTACTCAGGGAAAATCCTTCTGTCTCAGCGTTTTATTTTATTTTATTATTTTGCGTTTAGTTAATATTTAACTTAGGCTCGTTGCAGCTTAAAGTCCTTCCCTCTGATGTTACATGCTGTTTATCCTTCATTGCAAGTAAGAGTCGATTTTGGGGTACAGTCCATCAAATACTTGTCTTTATTCGGAGTGTACTTCGGTTGAGATTATGAACGAAGTCATATTTCGTGCAAGCTAAGTATAATTTACGGTATACATAGTACGATAAATGACGGTGGAACACCTCTTCGGTCACGCCTCGGATATGCCCGTTTTTGATCGCGAACAGTCCGAAATGATGCCAGGTGTTTCCTAAAGGAATACATTTCAAACATGTTTATGTTTCACAAGACAATTGTACGGCAACACAGATGATATATTAATTGTTATATTTAAGAGCAATTCACTATATTCATGGGATTACTCTATATCATAAGATGCAAATATCTATAGGCCATTACTGATTATTATATATCTACATGATTAGGACAATATCTTGAGTGATGTCACATGTTGGCATTTCATTCGAATAAATGGTGTACTTGGGGTTTGTAATTTGACACTTTGACTTGAGACAATAGCTTATAGAGGAACTTGCAGTATTAACAAGGTCAAGGTTTTCCCAATCTTTCTAAGTACTTTAAAGAATATCTTCCGGTAGCCTTCCTAGCTGTATTTTCTAGACGTGACGCTACAAGTGTCTAGAGATGCTCTGGCCAGACAGTCAGGGATTCTGTCACCTCTGCGGTAACATGTGCCGGCGATCATAAACGGTGAGACGGGGTATTGCATTTTTAATAGGGGACAGGCATGACAATGTATTTGTAATGTTATCTTAGAGAAAAGAACTGAAAGCTTTTTTTATTAGCACCAAATGCCGTTCATTCCACCTGTCAACTGTTTTCAGGGTAAATGATTGACAACAACATAGACTATGCCCCTTCCAAATATCTTCTAGCATGAAAATGGACCACAGGACTAAGTTCTATCTACAATAAATTTAAGTTTATATTTCATATTATTGGGTGTATTCAATTAATGTGACCTGATGTTAAAGAACATATAGAGAACAAATGGTTTAATATCACCAACTTAACCACTTAAATTGACAGGTGGATTATATTTTAAGAATTACACGATGTTCTCCAGACTATTCCACTAATTACAATCAATTGCCTCCTTTCGAGTGCTTATCAGCAAACTGTATGGGAAGTAAGAGAATACAAGCCGCCTTAGTATGAACGGATAAGCCTACCTGACGATTGGGCTCTCATGTTGGTCGTTAAAATAAAATAATGATTTAGAGAGACTAATATTATGCAATGAAGATTATTTATAATTTACGTTCGCAGTGTAGTGCCCTGCTTGTCACAGAAAACCAACAATTTAATTTAGACTGAATATGGAATTTTACCGTGAAGCCCTTTTTTCGTACGCACACTATGGTAGCCGTTTTAGCACATGATGGATGGCATTGGATTTGTGTTATATTTCTTTTCAAATAAATTCTGAGCCGTCATAGTTAAAACGTTGACATGGTCCTACATCGATCATGATTTTATCAAAATGGCTTTACATGAAAAAGAATGAAACCTCCAATCACAGTATATTGATAAAACTTTAGTATCAGGTTTTTAATTATAAAATGCCGTGCACATTACACTTAGTTTTCAGTCATAAATCTACGTTTAGTATATGTAGTTGGGATACGTATTTGACTGAAGTATTTCCCTCCGAAATATCCTTGTCTTTCAATATCCGTCAATCATTGCGACACATAACCATTAAAGATAGCTCTGTCAGATGCGGTTGATTCATGTAACCCTTTCCACTGAGCCGATTAGGGATTTATTCGGGAAGCATTTCCAGAGACATACTGTTGGTATAATTTCACAAAAATATGACTTCTTTGGAAATGAAATATTGAATTAAACAATTTTAGTCACAGACTTGACGACATTGTCATTGTGTTTTCATGCATCTAGGAAATCGGCAATTTACTTAAAAATAAAAATCAACTATAGTAAGCCATTTTTAAACGGAAATGTCATCAACATATTTAAAAAAATATGGGCACAAGGTTAGTAATTATTTGTTCATCAACACCTCTTTATTGAGCCAAAAGCATGATAAATGGAAACCCTTTTACAAAAACCATTATGTAGGTCAATGTTCATTTTGTTATCAATAACCCCAACTTTGTCCAAGTGGATTCATCCCATACCCCGAGAGGCCTGGAGCACGGTCATAACGATAAGGGTTTTCCTTTCTACGACAGCCAAGTTCCTATAACCTACTCACTTAGACACGCAACAGACAATTCCTTTCGGAAATTTCCTGAGGCATATTTACCGACATAACTGTATATACACACGTTACCTTCATAAGGACCTTCCTTCAACTTACCTACATACAGTAAATAAATCAGGCATTGATAATGAATATTAACTAGCGACAGCTCATGTTTCTTACCTGAAAATATGAAAATGATGTTATGAAATGAAGATGGTGCACCTAGCAAATTGGGTTTGCAAATGTCTAGCATGTGTGGAACATGTCCTGATCTTCAGACGGGTATGTGTACAATGCATGTTTCTGGCTTTGGGAGTTATATATATATATATATATATATATATATATATATATATATATATATATTCATGAAATGTGGAACACATTTTTCAAGTTTATAATAAAAATGGGTAATTATTGGTTACTTTACTGTTTTTTGCTCTATCATTTCAAGAAGGCTACTCTTTATTTTTTCCGAGAGCACTTCTTATTTTCGGTCATTAACCTTTGGCCAGCCTGCTGGCGCTTAAAGTGGCTGAACATTTTGTTTAATATCCTTACTATTTGTCACGAGGAATTCTTAAAAAATAGCTTCCATTTAAACCATTTTAGGTAAAAATTCTAGTAAAAGCAACCATATACACGTTTCCCGACCGTAAACATCATGCTTTAATATACGTATTTTGACATCTGGCAACTCTTTTAGCAGATCACCATCTTAATAAAGCCACTGTATTTGCCGCATCGATTCTATTTATTTGTGACAAAAAAGTGTAAACGTACTTTATCAATGACGTCTAAAGTGTATGTAAACCTTTTTCCGACTGTTCTATTATAATTAATTCAGTGTAATAAATATTGTGCAACTTGCCTTTTGCTCTATACGATTAACTTTCTTGCACATGTCCAATATTATCCGGCTGAAATCATCAAGTCAAGTTGAATTTTGATATCAGTATCATATCTTCAATACAAAAAAAAACAACCTAAGAAAAATATTTTTACCGTTAAAAGATTAAATAACTAATATAAGTTTGTCATTTTTTGCTCATCTGACTGATGTCATCTGAGTTACAGCGATCACTTTTTGTCCGTCGTCCGTCGATCCGTCTGTCCGGCCGTAAACGATAAATCTCTTTGGAAACTTGAAATAAGGTCACTGCAACCAGTTTCCTTTGAGCTATGGGGTTCGGAAAGAATTCCACGAAAAAAATTAATATCTTATACCAATGCTCCAATGTCTGAATAACAAAAGCATGGATTGCCATGATTCTTTCATACATTTTGAACATGGAGTGTTTCATCAGTTCCTGAAGACTGGTGGAGCAACCTCTATTTTTCTAATTTTTACGCAATTTCCGCTCTATTTTGAGACCTTGAAAGAAACAATACGGCTGTTGATAGGGCACATACCCCTAACCTTCAGATCTGAAAGTTATTACTATAAACATCCACAGAGGTTTTGGGAAGGTTTCTGGGAAACCAGAAATTAGGTCATGGTGACCTCTATTTTGCGAACTACGGGCCGAAAATATGATTGCTTATTTTTACAATATTATTTGACCTGATTTGTGCAACTGATGCGATATCGAAACAATTTCCATATAACAGGTTGCTATTGCAGATTGTAAGGAAGAAATCTCATTACAGGAATGAAAGATTATGGTTGGTTTCTAGTTTATCTCAGAGTATAACAATATGTTGCTCTATCCTTATGGAAAAATGGCAAACGCAAATGCAATCTGGTCCACTTCTTTTTCGATTACCTTCATGTCTGCCAGTGTTGCTCTTCCCAAGCGTTACGAACTGTTTGATGGCCGAGATAATCAGTGTCTGTAGAGTTTGGTTAACATTTCTAGAGAAGCACGATCGTTACGATAAGGGTTATCAAATGCTGCCCATTTCCAGGAATTTCCTAGAAGGCACTCACCTTAGCACGATAAGGATTTTTCCCGTATCCTTATTCAAACGTAATAAAAATCCACGCCTTGCTCTTGCTAGGGCCATGTCCTACAGCTCGATATGTAAAATGGATTCGAGAACATTCGTTTTCTGAAATCAGGTTATGCTATTTTACTTGTCGACTACTTGTAAATTGGGCTTATGATGGAGTTATCTTGCTTAACTAATACCACAAACGAGGAAAGACTGCAATGAAAAAGGTATTAATCGTACAAAAATATAAAAATTATGAGCGACCGGAGTCAAGCTTATTTTTGCCATATTTCAGTTATTTTTCATGTCGTGATTAGTTACAATATGTGAGCAGCTGTATGTGGCCCAATTTAAAAATCTCCGGGACTATGTGCTTGATCAAGAAAACAAGAGATTCTCGAGATGCATCTGACACATGCAATAGACCGACGTGTCTTTACACGTAACTTACAACTCGTCCGTTAAATAAGTCTTTCGAAATTGATGTTCTCAAGTCCGGTAATTGACTGTTGAGTCAGCATTTTTTTTTCAAATTTAACTTTCATTTATTGTGTACTTAAAAGTTAACAATTTTTGCGCCAATAATCGCGCATGAAATTTCATTTAACAAGTCAGATCGCCGGATAAATTATAGATAACGTTCCATGATACACGGGTTATTTTGTGAATTTTTTTTATGTTCAGGTTGCAAATGAAATTCATTAATTTAAATAGTTTCCCCAGAAACAAGGCAGTGTAAAGGTACTGGAATGTCTTAGTAGGAACATCAGTATATGTTTACTGTGCACAACAGTAAACGTCCTTTTTTATAAAAAGTTTTCAAAAGTTCCTGTCACATCAATTTTAAAATTATGACAGAGATACATATTACATGGATTTTGTTACAAGTGGCACTATGCATGACAGGTTATCCACTGAGAAGCATTTACAGAACAATGACAAGGCTTTAACATTAAATTTTCTGTCTATCTGTCTATCTCTCTTTGCTTAAATACAGGGAGAGACAGAAAGACATATGTACACACATTTATATATATATATATATATATATATATACATATACAGAGAAACAGTCATAATATGTATATATATATATATATATATATATATATATATATATATCAGATGTTTTGGTTGTTAAATGTCGCTGAAGACGATTTAATCAATACACATGTGTTTTAAGGCTTTTATTAAGGTTTCAACAAATAATAAAAAAAAAGTTTCGGTTAGGTTTAAAAAAAACAAGCTATTAATACAAAATGTTTTCATAATTATTTATGTTTTTGTTCGACTGGTTACAGGAATACATACTATATCTTCATATCAATGTGAAGCATTGAATTAACAACAACAAAAAAATCCGAACTTACGTTTTTATTATTTTAAATTATCCGACTAATAGTTTGAGAGTCATTCCTTACGGGGAAAATAGATGACACAAAGATATCAGGTCAACATTTTTTTTCAAAAACCCTGACGTCTGTCAGCAATGCGTATAATTTATTTTTAAATCCATGCGACAAGATACGTTAATTGACGGAGGTAACAGACCTGAGTGTATTTAGGAAACGTTTCTTAACCCCCAAGAAGGCATGAAGCACGATAAACCGAATAGGGTTATCAAACGCTTCAACAGTTCAAGTCCCCAGAACCAATCACTCAAACCGTAACAGACATTTTTTTTAATATCCTCCGGGATATTTAATGACTTTTAACTGTATGTTCTCATGTTTCCTTCGACAGCGTTTTCGCCCTGGCCAACCTCTGCAGCGTTGTATTGTTAAATGGATTATGGAACTTCCTTAAACTGCACTACTTACATTTAAATAACAAATCATTGATAACAAACATTAACTAGGGCCAGCTCATGATAATTACTGAAATATATGGAGACGGTGCTGTGAAATAATTATCCGTACACAAATAAACTATAACTGATGTAACCAGACCAGATTTTGTAAATACAACTCTTATAATGGCAAGCGGAATATGATCAATCTAAATCCATTTTACAGTTACCTGGGTATCACTCTGGCTTATTACACAAAAGTATTTTCCCCTTTTTTGTCCTTTTTTTAATTTCGTATAAACACTCTAATTAATAGAGTATTGTTTAGGTATGGGAAAGCCATATTTGTCTTTGTTTTGGACCAACCTCCAGCTTTTTTCCTTCTCTATAATTGACCATTTAATGCAAATCCTCGTAGCTGAGAAAATGTTCTTGTTGTGTAATGTTCAATATCAATGGAAAAAAAAATCTTTCTAGGCCGATTTTGTTTAAGTTCACTTGGGGTAATATCAAATCATAAAATCAATTCAAATAATCTTTCTTTTCGGATTATTTTTCGCTGAAGTTTTATAAGCAATTCAAAGTTCGACTTTTAACGTTTAAATTGACTGGGATATTATGACATAGGTATTTTCAAGATGTTTATTGAATGATTAAAGATGTTATATTTTATTATTTTGGATACACTGTGGTGTTAGGCCATTTAGAGACAACCACGTCATTACGCACGGCCCCTGCCAGACAAGTAGCCTTGACAAGGGGATGGGTATATGTAAATACACATATTTCGCTCAGTATTTTATACATTAACTTCAAATCAACAGTATTGTATTTGCAAATAGAAGGGAATAGTCTTTGTTGAAAATTAATAATTTAAAAGTTTAATATGTTTTGTTGATTATGCAATTAATTTGATCTTAATAAAATATCCGGAAACAAAATTAAATTTAGCGGATTTTCTGTTCCAAGCTGATGATTTAATTAGATGATGTAGACATTTCTGAAGTTCTATATATCCTTTACTCTCCTGGCAAAATTCTGTTTTCATCTCACGATGTACTTGATTTGCATCGTGACCCTCCTGTCAAACCATGAATATTCAGTATTGAACTTGAGTATGTTTATTGGTTTTACAACCAGAAAAAAAAAGTTCATTTCTATCATTCTGAATGTATATATATATATATATATATATATATATATATATATATAAATAGAAGAAAATTTTTTTTCTGAAAACGTTAGGGCCACCAGCCCTTACAAAATCATATATATATATATATATATATATATATATATATATATATATATAAATACAACACATATATACAATATTACTTCCCATATAATTCGGTTATATTCAACAATAAAACAGTTTACACAAAAATAAACTCAAACTCTAGATAATAGTTTCCGAATATTTTTTATTTGCTACACATCTCAAAAATATTGCTAAATCTTGCATTTCGGAGAGCTTAGTACTTGTTAGCAAGTTGATCAAAATATATGGTCGTAGAGTTTTTTTTAAATATTTTTCCTGAATGAACTTTAATGGTTAAAACTCATAAACCTGACATTCAAACAATATATGATATTCTTCCTCAATTTGTCTTATTCCTTTAGCCATACAAGATTTACACCATCTTTCAGTAAGGTGTATCTTTTTATGTCTGCCAATTTCCACTTCTATTGGAAAGCCACTTAGCCTAAATTTTGCCTTAACAGATCATACATTTGGTGAGAAGTACTGTAAATATTTCTCTGGTTCTAAAAGTGATTTTACAGAGTTGTTCATTTGCAATTCGCTATTGCGCTTAATTTCTGCATAACTACCTGTAAGGCACAATCTTCCAATCTTTGCTCTTCTATAACCATAAAATATGTTCCATCTCCAATAGTTTGAATTAACCAAGTTGAGCCGCAACCCAATTTATTTAACTGTAGATTGATATATGAAGCCCAAGTGATTTTTCCGATATCATCAAGTTGCTTCAACATTCTATATGTCATTTAAGGAAATCTATTTTCTTCCACAATCAAAATTTTACACCAGTACCTTATACTACGACTCATATAATTTATCCGCTACGGTTTTCTCCCGCATTTCCCTCATAGACTCCAATTTTTGACGTGTCACCCCTACCCCTAAAACCTTTTACAACATTGATATTGTACGGTTTCAATTTGATCACGTGTATCATATCCCAAAAATTCTGAACCATATAATAATTTCGGTAATGTAATTAAATCACAAAGCTTGAATTTTTCACAAATCTATGCCAGATTTGTATCTATATTTTTTAATATTACTGCTTTCATATTTGAATTTTTGGCTAATCTGACAGAGCTTATGTTTCCATGATAGTCTTAATGAGAAAGTAATTCCCAAATATTTATAATTATTAACAACTCTAATGGTTTTACCCTTGTATGTCCATTTCTCAACTTTTTCGAGGATTGTTTCTAAACATAAAAATTTGTGACTTATTGAGATAAACCTGCATTCTCCACTTCGTGCAGAAATCATCCAATATATCAATTAATTTCTGCAAATTACGAGGTGTGTCAGCTGGTAAAATAATATCGTCCGCATACATTAATATTGAAATCTCAGATGCATTTTTTTTAATGATAGTCCATGAACATTACTTGTTTTAATCATGTCATAATATTGATTAAGAAATATATTAAACAATATTGGGCTTAATACACATCCTTGTCTAGTTCCTTTTTTACAGTTAAACCATTCAGTTAACCCATATGAAGTTTGTACACAGGCTTTAAGGTCAAAATACATGTTAACCGATAATACATTTCCATAATTTCCAATACTATATTTTCATGAATCCATTATTGAATTAATTTATGAAATAATGAATAATGTTGCTCAGAGTCAAACACTGTCGAAACATCGCCGAAAAAAACAATAAGGTTGTCCTCTCCGTTTATTTTAGTATTTTTGTTCAATTCCGTACAAAATTTAAGCGTTATCAACAGTACTGTAAGCTTGTTGGGAACCAGCTTGATTCTCGGGTCAATCTCTTACATAATATTGTACACATAATTTACTAAAATTTTTAAGTAAGGTAAGGCCTCTATAGTTCTTAGGATTGTCTGGCTGGCCCTTTTTATGTATCAGATAAATAATGGCTCCACTCAATTTTCTTGGGTATTTGTCGTCTCTTAACATTTTGTTGTACAGTAAAGTTAAATAAGGAACCAGTACACTGCGTGTGGTTTTAAAGTATTCTATGGGAATGCCATCATAGCCTGGGGATTTTCCAGAAGGCATTTCTTTTACTGCATTGTGCACTTCTTGATCGGTAACCTCATAATTTAGATCTATAGGTTGGTTTCTTATACACTTTAAACAGACTGCATCGTGATCCCGTATAGCTCTTTCTATTTCCATTTCTGTGTTGTTTTAAGGTTAAATAAGCAGTCTTTCAAAATGTCTAATTTAGTGTGAGCTGCATTTATATTACAATTTCTCGTCTTATTTGATGTAAAACCACTGATCATGTGTGTGCCATAATTGTTTAGGATTATTTTAGACTTAAGAAGTATAACTTTTTTTTATCTTTAAGTAACTTTTTCTTTCAAATCATTATATATTTGAAATGTCTCTTAGCAGTCAAAAATTCCAGTCAATCAAATTCAGAATTAGTGCGCCTGTATTTATTCACCATACAATGCTTGTTGCTTTGAGCAATTGCACACTCTCTATCCCACCATACCGGATGCATCCCATTTGTCGGTTTGTTTATTTTTATTCATAATATTGGCTGAATGAGTTAGTATTTTTACAAAAAGTTTTATTGCGGTTTCTACGTTGGAATCCAATATTTCAACAAAAAAATCTCGAAAGAGTTTGCAGTAGTAAATTTTACTTTGAAAATTTCTAACGAATTGTTGTTGGTGGTCTGCTTTATAAACATAACGAACGCGTGCGTGCAGGGGTGCATGAAGGGCTCCAGGCAGGAGAAATGATCTCGTTCGGCGTGTTGTAATGTACAATCAACGGATAATGGTCAGATCAATCTAGCGCAACAATCTCAAATGAGGTGACAAGTGAATATAGTTCAATTGATACAGTTGCATAATCTATGACACTAGGCCCATTATTTGAGATACAAGTATATTCACCGTTTTTATTCCTTTCGATTAGGATATTTCCGTTGCATGTCAATCCACCTAAAATGTTGTACACATTTTGGTCAACAATAAGACATGACAAACATATGATGCAGACACTTTGGAATTCGTGTAAGGTCTACACCAAGCGCATCAGGCCTATACTGTACTTAATAAGGAGTTGTGTCACACCACGATTCTCAGGAGACATTGCAAGATATGTCAAAAGGCGAAAGAACAAGAATAAACATACAGCAATTTTAAATTTTTAATCATTGATTATGGCTTCTACCGTGAATTGTTTAATTTTATTTATTTATTTGTACATGTAGTTTTTCCAAGCAGTTGTTACAAATATATGATGACTTTTTCGTGCATCTCACGCGTAAATAAAATCATTACACTATCATATATATGGAAACAGGTTGATGTAGCAGATTTGAAAAAAAGAAATCTCATTATAGGCATAAAAGCTTATGACTGATATCTAGTTTATCCCAACGTTAAAAAAAGTTTGCTGATGGAAAAAATGGAACACTGAAATTTGTTCCCCTTTTTTTGTTTTTATTACCATACGCCAGACAGTGCTGTGTTTTCCCATGCGATTTGAACAGTTTGTTGACCGAGGTTATCAGTCTCTGCGGAATTTTATGTCATCTTCTACAGCTCAATATGTGAAATGAATACAGAAACATTCGTTTTCTTTAACGAGTTTCGGCTATTTTACTTGTCGACTACTAAACTAATACCCTAAGAAGAGAAATACTACGATTGAGAAAGATATTAACCGCTGAAAAGCACTAAAAATATGAGCGAATGGACTCAAGTTCAGTTTCATTGTGGGCCATATTTCGATTTCAATTTTTTTTCGTGTCGTGATCAATTACAATATTCGGGTAGCTGTATGCGCTGTAATCTTATAGTCACCGGGACCATATGCTAAATCAGGAAAAGGGAAGAATCTTGGGATACATTCTACCTATTGAGTTGACTAACGTGACGTTTCACTTTTCAATCTCTAATAGAATTAAATAGATAATTTAATAGAAATTGATGTTCTCATTAGTTTTTTACTTTTAGATCAGCTTAGTTGAAATGAACTGCCACTCATTCTTTATTATATAAGTCTTATTAGAAATTATTGGTCCCAATATTGGCGATTATCATGCTTGAATCGCCATTCGTGCATGACATTTCGCACAACAATGCAGATCGCCCGTTTAATGTTCTTTAACGTTTCAGGATACTTGGGTTATTTTTTAAGTTTGCAACTCTTTTATGTTCAGGTTGCATATGAAATTCATCAATTGAATTTGTTTTGTCAGTATCACGGTACGGTAAATGTGCATGAATTTTATGCAAAACAGTAAAGCTATGATACGCAAACCTCAAGCAAACGTTTCATAATGTCATACACATGTCAATATGTCTCATTTTGAAAAAGGATCCGATACGTATATCCATTTTAAGGGTTAAACATATTATGACATTTTAACTGATTTTCTTGTGTGTGGAGATGCTGAGGTCAGACAGATGAAGATCTAGTCACCTCCGTGATTACATTCGCCATCGATCCTGGACGGTGAGACAGTGCTATTGTCTTGCTAATATGGTACTGGCTGCAAGTGTAAGCGTGTAGAATTGCAATGTTATCTCAGAGAAAGGTCTAATTGAACTGAAAGCATTTCTGAAATAACACCAGATAGCTTTTGCAGGAGATAAAAGGGCAAACAAGAGGAACTATGGTCGAGTTTAATACATTTTATTACAACTGCGCTCTCACGAAACATATAAACCTGTGTAAAAATAAACTAGTTCCAGTTATTCTAATCAACGGTAGATTGATACTATAATTGTACGTGTATTTTCATGACAAAATAATGTAATCCTGCATAATATTAATAAAAATCTCAATTAGGAATAAGTTATTGTCCCTTTCCAATTATTTTATTGATACATTCTCTGCCTTCCTTCAAGTGTAAATCAACTATCTATGATGCAACGTAAGGAATAGAAACATCAACCACTTTAACTATTTTGGCACACAAGCTGAACAATAGGTGTATTTATAGTTAAAATAATTACGAAGTAACACTTTTTTAATGCACAGTGTTAGTTTAAAGTCTTGCTGGTCAACAGTGCAGACTGAATTCTGAATTTGGAATTTTACGTATTGAATGTTTGTCATTATAAAATTGTAATGTTGGAAATTTTTTTTCGTCGATTGATGTGCAATCAAAAGCATTAAACCTTCATATCGATATGAAGAAGTGTATTGACCAAGGAATAAAACGTATTTATTATTTATCATTTTTACATATCGGCTTGAGAGTGTAACAGTCACTCCTTTGGGGGAAATTAGTGACGCAAAGACATCAGGCTACCTTTTTTCCAATACCCTAAAGCCTGTCAGCAGTATGTTTTTTACCTTCATGCTACAAGAACCGTTCATTGACCGAGGTAATAAGTCTATGTGGAATTTTCAGTATTTTCTGAAAACTAAAGAAGCATGAAGCTCGGTCTTAACAATAAGGGTTATCAAATACTTAATCGGCAAGAACCTATCACTTAGACACGAAACAGACATTTTGGCGAAAAAAATGTCTATATAAACATTAAAACAACAACAAGCCTCTTTGCCCTGTTATGTTTAAGTACCGCACATGTACCCCGACAAATCCTATTGTGCCCCCGAGGACAATAGGATCAGTGTCAGTCTTTCACATGCTCCCTCCCCGAATCGCACAAAGCATAATCTCGTAATCTCTTAAGGTCTTGGCTTTTCAAACCACGCCGTTAGCTTAATTCTAACCACATTCACCTGATGATCTGGTCGCACCCCGTGAAACAGACTTGTGGATTTACAGTATTGTTTTCCTTCAGAGTTTTACCGCTCTGGCCTAGTCTGTAGGCCATAGAGCACTTTACAACGGAGGGTAACCTTACCTTTTATATATATATATATATATATATATATATATATATATATATAAATGTGAAATAGTTATTAAATGTCGGTAAAGAAGACTCAAACCGTAGCATCACATTTAATGTATCTGAGGTTTTTACTGACTTTTCACAAGTTCAAAATAACACATACACTTTTTCCATTAGGCATTGAAAGTTTGTCATTACAAAATGGTAATGTTTGAAATTTGTTTCGTCGACTGATGTGCAATAAAAATCGTGAAACCTTCATATCGATGTGAAGAAGTGTATTGACCAAGGAATAAATCCGACCAAACGTATTTACTAATTATCATTTCTACATATCCGCTTGAGTGTGTGACAGTCACTCCTTCGGGGGAAAATAAGTGACGCAAAGACATCAGGCTACCTTTTTCAAATACCCTAAAGCCTGTCAGCAGTATGTTTTTTCCCCTTAATGCTAGAAGAACCGTTCATTGACCGAGGTAATAAGTCTATGTGGAATTTTCAGTATTATCTGACAACCAAAGAGGCATGAAGCTCGGTCTAAACAATAAGGGTTATCAAATACTTTATCAGCAAGAACCTATCACTTAGACACGAAACAGACATTTTGGCGAAAAAAATGTTCTCCGGGATATTTATCGACATTTTACTGTGTGTACCAAGGTTACCAAGACAGCGTTTTTGCCCTTGTCGACCTCTGCAGCGTTATTTGTGAACTTAATAAATGACTTTCCTTGATCTGCACTATTCATTTTATGATTCACAAATAATCGAAAACAAAAATATCAACCAGGGCCTGCTCATCAATACCAGCGGAAAAAATGAAGAAGTGTTTTTGAAACAATTTTCCGCCACACAAATACACTGTAAAATGTTATGACGAAATCTCTAATGATAGCATGTGGATTATAATCAAATTGTATCTATCATATAATTGCTTGTTTACAACTTTGAAACCAGCCAGTTTCATACGTGAAAAGGGCTTATTCCTGGTGACGTTTCTTTTAAAATATACACTCTAATCAGGGGCGGATACAAGAATTTGTAATTGGTGGGGGGGGGGGGGGGGGGGCTCACTTTGCGAGGACGCGTAGCGGTTGAGCCGAGGCGTTGTAATCTTGCACAACACATTGTAACTGTTCTATTCACTTTGTGCACTACGAGTTTATTACCCTTTTTTTTTGTTAGGTCGAAAAGAATGAGGGCTGGGGGGGGGGGGGGGGAGGGGAGGGCTAATTATCAGAGTTTGTGACCATTTTCGTGATTTTTTTTTTACAATCAAAGTTCGTTGGCTTCATTGATGACCATGAGCTACCAGCACTGCTCTACCTCAAGCTTGTTTATTCCCTCTAACATTGACTATTTAATGCAAATCCTCGTAAAAAAAAAATTATCACGGGCGAATTTATTTAGCTAACACAAATCTAATATTGAATAAGAAAAATGATACTGTGGTTGCCTTTATATGCGCGTTTTCTTCATTTTGGACGTTTCGTAACATAAACTATAAAAGCTAATTGCAGTAGTATTTGTATTGATTTTAACGTTAAAATGAATCCTGCAATATCTCACCCATTTCTGGTTCAGTCAGTAACCTTTGATTTGCACCACAGTTGATATAGCCTCTGTGAAAATGGCGTGGGTTCCAGTAATTAATGACTGGGTTTATGGGCCAGATTCGCTATCATGTACAGATTGGTTTAGTGATTAGAATGTTTCCAGAGGTCATCTTATTCCCGAGGGTTTCATATTCGGAATTATTTCCCATTTGCGAATACCGCAAAATAAACCCTTGGGAAAAATTAGGCAACCAGGGTATATGTTGCAAGCAAATGGAGACGTGTGTAAAAAAAAATACAATTGACCTTCTTTTTCGGATCAATTTCCGCTGAAATGCTAGATAACAATACACAGGTATTACTTTACCGTTGTCATTGTAAATTCCCTGGACTTCTTGAGGCAGAAAATGTTTCCCTATGACGAATCATTGTCAGTCTGAGCTAGAGCCTTTATTTTGTTAGTCTGTTCAGGGGTCTGCATGTCCTTCCGTTAACAGGGCATAAATCTAAGAAACATCTAACATTACATTACTTGCAGTCCAACGCAGATCTTGGGTTGTATGAAAAGAAAAGTGACCGATAAAGGGTGACGGGGGAGGGGGGCGACCCGACTACACTGCAACTACACTGCAACCCATTCTCATATCAACACCGGGGATCGAACTCTGATCCTCAGCTTGCCAGTCAGGTATACAGACTCCGTTTACGTAGGTATAAGTATTGCCATAACTCCCTGTGTCCAAGACCGTGCGTTTATTCCCGTACGTACTGTCTCACAAATGTGCAATCTTCTGATATCTCATTTTCTCCGAAGATTAGATCCTCTAATAGTACGTGTGCTTTCAAATTTAAAGACAATCCAGGAACGTCAAAATCAAATGTTGAAGGCAGGCTTCGATTTGAGTTTTTTTCCTATCTCCATATCCCTTTTACCGAGGTGATTGGTCTTTAAAGGAGTATCAGCACTATCAGTTTTAGCCCCTTCAGAAATTCTGCAAGGTCTGAAGACGTTGAATTATATTTACTTTTGAACGCATTATCTCAAGAATTGTTCAAACTATCAAGTTAAAGGTCCTTACTATATATAATATGACCTAAGGCCGGCGTTCTTACAATGCCTTCTGCACGCTTTGTCTTATGACCATTCAAGGATTTACCGTCTCATTTTATCTGAATTTTGGTAACCAAATTTTCATGTGTGCTATAGAGTGTCGAATCCGTTGGCTATTAGGCAGCGCTTATAGATTTCCTTTAACGAGTATTATCTCGAGAACTGTTAGTGTCAATGCTTTGCAATTTGAGCCACACGATATTCTCCATTTGTTCGTATGCACTTAAGAAAGTATATTTGCTTTTTATAATGGGTAATTATTCAATCAATGCCGAATTAACTCCTTTTGTAAATGCAATAGCTTATTATTTAGCATATTGTTTGGTTTATTGTATGTCAGTGAAATATGACTTTTTGTAGGTAATGGCGACAACATCAAAAAGCGGTTAAACTATCGTAGAGATTGCTTATTTTTTAAACCTCAAGCAGGTAAAATCTGCTAAAAAGGACGTTTTGCCTACATTCTTACAGCAGACACCTTCATGAAGCTATATTAATATAAGTGTGCCATTATCATATTTTATATGTTATGTTAGAATTTCGCTGACTCAAAAGATGGCCGAGTTAACTTTATGATGGATATGTCTGTTCAGAAATGGGATCTGTGGTACAAGATCTTTTTTTTACCAAAGTGTGGGTTTCCTGCAATAGTGTAATGTAAGGAACAACCGCTTCTATACCTCTTTTAATAAAATTCTATATATAACATCAGTTTTTCGCTGCTCAAAATTATCTCACTGAAGGCCAGTACTTGTATTACATTAATAATATAAGCCCAGGGTAACTGGGTAATTTAATGTTAAAAGATTGGGGGCAGGTGTCTCGTGAGGAAACTAAGACGTTCCCGCGGTGAATCTTCCCAATGCACGAGACAGACGCAGCTTTTTCGATTCCATGCCACATAAACCTTTCGTTGACCAAGGATAATAGTCTCCTGTAATTGTCAACGACGTTTCTAAATAATCTAAACTGACAAAAACAATAGTCATACGATAAATCCTATAAAATGCTGCCACATATCAAGGAAAGTCCTGAGATTCAATCAGAGAGGCATGATAAAAGAAACTTTTTTTTTATTCTGTTGTGTATTGTAGATCTTCAGACATTTTAATACTATTAGAATGCCGAATATCGTTTTCTCAATAACGAATTCCACAAACGATATTCAATACATTTCTTGAGCACACTGCCATGTTCGATACCATGTTCAGTACCACGTTCGATGAGGTATTTCGATTCTGTTTGCGCAAGTATTGCGAAAACGATAGGTGCGAATACCGTATTATTCAATTTGGTATCGCAACTATGCAGATCGAAACGTGAATTGATATGGGTGTAGAGTGAATAGCGTGGAATTGGATCCAGTAAAATGGTACTCCGAACTGTACTTAAGTGAACTCGGGCGCAGTGTTAAAATGGTATTTATTAAGATAACAGTTAACATTCAAAAGTTACGACACGATAAAATTCCTATACTTGGCTGTATACTACAAGTTCATGGTGCCTATGACAATATTAAATATTAAACAATATGTGTATAATAATAATTTACAATGGAAATTAAAAAGTTAACCCTATATAACAAGATAAATGTTTAATGTTTGTTCTTCCTAGCAAAATAAGATGGAGTATTTTTAAAAAAAGACGTGTTTAATAAAACTGTTTTATTTTTTATATATTGAAACTGTTAATTTCTCAGAAAATGTATCTCATATATAAGTTGAAATGACGTCTATATGATTTTTATAACATGGACATCCAAGGAAAAAGTTTTTTTTTAAGTTTACAGTGTAAGCTTTATTTGTAAAACGTAAAAAAAATCTTGATTTTTTAAATTAGGGTTATTTTTTGTTTAACTTATGTTTGAAGATATGTTTGATGGGCTCAGGGGAAGCGGAAGGGTAAATATGAATAAATTAACACCTTGCGACAATTTTATTTTTCATGTAATGACTAAGGTTGTTTGAATATGTACCTTACATGTGATTGATCAAATTAAAATATATCATCAATAAACAGCATAAGAATCTCTCGTTTGATTTAAAAGAAAGGCAGGTAATCTGAACTTTCGTGGAGGGTAGTAACCTGAAATGGGATTGCCTGAAGTTTTTACACCAGGACTAGTTGTCTGGTAATGGAAATAAGATGTTTTTGTATTTGCCTATGCCTGAGACTGAATCAGTTTTCACAGGATTAACCGATTCATGTTATTTAAAGGTTTCAATACATGGACGGTGGTAATCCGCCCTACATCTGATTATTAACTAGAAAACAGTATTTTTGTATCCACGTATAAAATCTCAATTTCGGATTTGAATGCTGGTTCCGTAAGATGGGAATATTTATTTTGCAGCACGTTTTGCTGTAATAATGTACATAGCTGTCTTGCGAATAAGGACGGATGTTTGCCGTGGCTTTTTACATTTGAACAAAATCCTCATGCTTGAAGGTATATCTGTTTTTCACTTTTATTTTTGTTTTATATATTTCAGTTTACTGATTGGAACGCTGGTCTGGAGTTAGCTAGTAAATGGATTCTGCATGGAAACTCATTTGCCAGAAGGTTTAAGAAAACTTGTTTTTTTTTCGTCCAAAGATTCCAGGTAACTACTCCTCTGCTTCCTATTTGCTTTTCTTCTGTCACGTGATCTTTTCACGCAGCTCCATGTTTCTCAAAATCTTGCTTTATGGTGTTCATGCAGTCCGAGTTTTCCTTCAATTTCAGAGCAACCGGTTTTATGGAAACCATCGTCCACATTTTTATAATCGGCGCATTTATCAATTTAAAGGTCAAAGGTATCTCCGAATGTTATTACTTTTTGTGTGCTCTTGGATATTTTATGAAACATATTCAACCAAAAAGCATATGTGACCATTAATTCTTTTATATAAGCGGACAGATGTTTGTTTTCTAATAAGGTGCCTTATATATAAGGAAAATATATATTATTCTCGTGTTACCTCTTCCCGTGTATGAGAAGAAGCGGATTTTACGCGATTAACGCACTTGTTTTCCATTGTAACGTGGCAGTCATTGGCGCTGTTTACATCTATTAGACCCAGCTATTCACCAACTTCATTTGCAAAAATGACTAAATAATTGGGAGCCATTGGCTCCCGTTGCAGAGGAATGGCAATTGCCCAGGCTTGTACAGTAGGTTTTCATTTCTTTATCACGGATGACAATGATATGGAACAGGATTTGAAAGAGTCTTAGCTGACATTTACATTAAATAACGGTTCGGTATACATTTGGCTTTGGTTCAATCTCGGTGTTCTTTTAAGGCACCGGTAGCAACGGTGTAATTGGGTTTTGTATGTTAGGCTGGTTAGGGTACTTTGGGCCATCTTTTAACATTGTGAAATAGATCAACTTTTTATTCGACGTTAAGTTTTCACTTTCTGCAGATCGTACATGCCTTTGATAACTTTAAGAGATATGGATAACATATATGATGATGGCATACATGTATTTTAATGTTAAGCTGGCTGTTCAAGGGATTCTGTCTGACGTGCATTAGTACATTAAGTAGACTCACACCCAACTGCCTGGTTCTTTTTCATGAACTGTTTTACAAAAGCATGATTTAGATATGGCGTTATCTTGTAAAGCCTAAGAACACCAATTTTAAGTGGTGCTTTAATTTGTTTAATCATCCATAAAATATGTCTCTTTTGCACAAAGCCATTATGTTTTAAAAACGGTGTGTGATATACCTTTAAAAAAACTGGATAGTTTTCGTTTCCATTACCGTAAAAAAGGTGTCCGATAAGAAAATAAAGACTTTTTTGGTCACTTTTTTCCTTGCAAGACTGTAGAGCTTCCTCGTGATTAACTCGCATTTTTTCCTTGAAAAAATCAATTACGCTGTTTTTAAATCCCCCGCCCTAGTTTAATACAATTCAGCCAGTATCTTGCATGCTATTCAGTGTACATTATTCAAAAGAAACAATTTATCCAAAAAAAAATTACTGGCCTATGTTTTAAGTCTTATACATTATTTTCTGTCGCATATAGGTGTGCTATCAATATTAAACCGATCAGGTTAAATCCTCACTGGAGACTGGAAAATTTGTATTCAATAAACGACTGCTGATGACCTCCCCACATTCATCATAACCCATAGGAAAAGCGACTTGATGTTTCAATATAATTTCATTTTTTTTTTTTCTTTCCATTGTTTCAAATAAGTTCCCATGACAACAATCAACCACAAGTTGACATTATCCACATCATACGTAACAATGAGATAAAACAGACGAATGCACCATAAAAACTGTATGTAAATTGTAAATCACAATTGTCCATGATCCATAGGCGTCAAAGGACATATATATATATATATATATATATATATATATATATATATATGCTGCGAATTTCTCAATTGATTATCACAATTGAAAACTCACTGCCTCTGACATCCCATGGCATGCTATCATTTGACATGCACCAGGTATAATATATTTTCATATTTCGATGAACACGGTTTTAATTCAAATAAGTAAAGGATTTTTTTTGTGAAATTCAGTAAGACTTGACTCTTTCTCTTGTTGCTTCTCAAATGACGTCCCTAATCACGTCTTAGAAAACAATTCTCATTGCCTGGGCCAAAAACTAACGAACCAGGCACACCTGCTGTTGTCAATCCAAATCAATGATCAGTAGGCAAGCCTTGGGCAATGGAAGACAACTGTACTTTATGACTCAAAACAAAAAAAAATTAAAGCTTTTATTTTATGTTCACCCATAAGTTGTTTTCAGTGTTACGATTTTTCAGTGTGTGTTACATTGTCATGTGGTGGAAAGGCTTTTTTCAGCGTGTGTAACACTGGAATGTGGTTAAAAATTTAACAGTGGGTATTACACTGGTTGTGGTTAAAAGATTTAACAGTGTGTGTAACACTGAAATGTGGTGGAAAGATTTTTCATGTGTGCTACACAGAAGTTTTGTGTAAAGATTTAACTGTGGGTGTTACATTGAAATGTGGTGTAAAGGTTTAACAGTGTGTTACACTGAACTGTGGGGTAAACATTTTTCCCCGTGTGTGTAACACTGTAATGTTGTCTTCATTTTTTTTTCGTGGAGGTAACCGCTTCTATTTTAATGTTGACTTAACTAATTCTTAATCTAAGTATGTACATCGTGGAGGTTACCGCCTCTATTTTTTAATGTTGACTTAACTAATTCTTAATCTTAGTATGTACATCTCCAGAGTTTCCTTTTGGTTTGGGACTACTTGACAGGGCGGAAGCACTCGCTTTCTATCATTTTTCATTTTTTATTATGTATCCTGGTGTCAACCAGGCCCGGTGTCTATCGCACCTGCGGGTCCTGGGTGTGTAATCATCCCCTTTGCTTGGTCATAAGCCCGAGGAACCCCCAAAGACGCAATCGTACGTGAGTGATACACGGCTGTGGGGTACAGCCTTCCCATTAAGCCTGCAGAGCGCTCATCCTCACCGCCTCAGCTGAGATTCGAACCCCATTTCCGGGCTTTGATTCCTGCGCTCTACCCCTGAGCTACAGAAGCCGGTCAAGATTTTATATGTGTGTTACAATGAAATGTGGTGGTAAGCTATTAGTGTTACATTGTGTAAAATTGAAATGTGGTCGAACGATTTGTCAGTGTAAGTTACAAAATGTGGTGAAAAGAATTTTCAGTGTGTGTTACAGGCCGCCAACCGACTAGTTTGATGTTTTCTTAAATAAAAATATAACAGTAAAAGTATTTGAGGGGACAACTGCTAATTACATTGCGAATATTTTCATGGGTTGATATTATATAAGGTCGTATAAATGTGGGACTCATCCAGCAGGATTAAAATCAAACACATGTATAAATGTTCAAGTTTTTTACAGGTTTGAAATAACAGTAAGATTGTACAATTACTTCTTTTAATTTGTTTTTACTTATCTCTTTAATTAATCAACAAACATTAAACAATCGGAACCAAAATGAATGGCCAGTAGATACAAATAAATTAGCCCCATTTACACACGTTTCTCTGGAGCGCTATACGTCGTTAAGCTCAAGACAAGTCCCCCAAACACGCCAGATTTCGAAGATTTTCGGTCTGGTGGGCACTACATTTTTACCTCCGGTTTGAGTCGGTTCTACATTCTAGCGCACATTTTCTGGACCGGTCTAGCACTCGCCACATTTTCTAGTGTTGAAGGGGCTATGTTTAAGTTATTCTGTGTTGATTGATTTATCTTTCGTTCACACTGTGCGGACCAAGCGACAGTGTAGAGCGTGCTATCCTGTTAAGTTAGGCCGCATTTCGTCAAGACAAAGTAAGACTACGGTTATCGGTAAGAAGGATCACGACACGATAAAAGGTGGTCCAAGAACTGTTAACCTCTTTGTGTATATAGTCAGTAATGACGTAGATAATAATGAATTGAAGGATTATATTCTTAACCAAGGAGTTACTGTGATGGGTATTGAAAAAAAAAATATCTCAGGAAGAATCATTAATGAAACCATGTAAGATTAAGATAAATGTTAATGATATAGGTAAAGTAATGGATGAGGCATTTGGTCGACTAGGATTGGGTGCAGAAAATTCTTTATAAGGAAAGAGTTACCGGATAATAAATCTATAAATGAAAACCACTATTATTTAAATTGCTATGCCAACTAATATTCTGAAAAAAAAAATGATATCATATAACCCAACTAGAAAAGTAAATGAAATGAAAAGGTATTATATCAAAACACCTATCGATGCACATCGTGCAGACTTAATAATTTTACAGGAGACATGGTTTATTAAGGAACGAGAATCATTTCTAGCTTATAATCATGATAAGTATATGTTTATAGCTCAAACAGGTATGGATAACTCTAGAGTATACTTTATGGTCGGCCCATGGAGGAGTGGCCATTCTTTGGCACCAATCACTCTCTGCCTGTATCAAGCCACTAAACCTGGGGTCAATTCGTTTAGGCACAGTATCTCTGAGACTTCCAGATGATTCTTCTGTTTTATTAATTTGTATATACTTACCGTGTGATAATCGTTCAAAAACTGATGTAAATGAGGAATTTCTTCACACGTTAAATAAGCTTCAGCAAACACTCGAAATTTTCAGTCCAAATCCCATTATTATTGCTGGTGACTGTAATGTGGACATATGCAGGCATGATAGATACAAGATACTTAAACGATTTCTGTTCTAATAACAATCTATTTTTCGCTTGGAATAGCCCAAGGCTCTGCCTGACCAGACTTACCTGCATTTTGTTGGAGAGGATACTTTCACTCTTGATCACTTCATCTGCTCAGGTGATATTAATAAATCAATTTGTCAAGTGGGAATCATAGATGACCCATCGAATGCCTCTAATCATATTCCTGTTCTAATGAAATGTGATATTCGTGGAGATACGGAGTTAACGGTGATACTTACCCTAAGCGTGATCAGGTTGAATGGTTTAATGCAACTGAGGATGCGATTCAGGATACAAAAACACAGTCGATATAAATTTAGAAAAAAATAATATTTCTAGTGATATTTTAACATGTTCTTATAATACCTGTTCATCACAGACACATATAGACAAGCTTTATGCAGACATTGTTAAAAGTTGTGTAGATGCAAGTATCAAGCGGCTACCATACCGAAAACAAAAAAAAAGCTCTAACAGAAAACGAATACCATACTGGTCAGAGATGGTAAAACCAATTAAAGAACAGTTCTTCTTCTCGCACTGGCTATGGATACAAAATGGTCGCCCAAATACAGAACCTGTGGCTGGAATCGTGTAGAATATCACAGAATATTGAGAAACTGCCAAATACAAGAGAATAACCTACGTAAGCAACGTATGGCAGACATGATAAATAATATTTGTGACAGAGACTTATTGAGCCAAGTAAAGAAGATGAAGTCAGGTGGCCCTTCTCAGACCAGGACTGTTGATAAATAACTAACTAGAACCGATATTGCGAATCACTTCGGGGAAAAATACAAACATTTATATAATGGCCTTCCAGAGAAAGCGGAGAAACTAAATAATATTGTTAATCAGGCAATCAAAAACATATCACCAAAGGATACTCTCAACATTGGTGTATCCGACTTTCATTTTATGTTTTTGCTTGCACATGTCCCAGCGGATATGAATACTTACGTAATTATTCCATAACGAAAGACACTAGAGTCGACCCAACCTGTAGTGATAACTACAGGGGTAATTCATTGACAAGTTGTTTTAGCAAACTACTTGATAGTGTTATTATTCAGGAAAATGTAGAAGACTTGGCTCATCTCCACTGCAATATGCTTTTACGAAGGGGCATTCGACTAACATGTGCACAGGTTACTGCACATTACATATGGAACGGGTCATCAGTATACAGTTGTTTTGTTGATGTGTCACGCGCTTTTGACAGGATAAATAATTAATATAAGTTGTTCCATTAACTCGTGAAACGCAATATTTCACCTACTGTCATTAGAACACTAGCAGATACACAAGAGACCTGTAATTATGACAAAATGGAATTATGTTGAATCTGAACAGTTTGGTGCTAATAATGGTGTACGCCAAAGGGGTGTATTATCCCCTCTTCTGCTTAATATTTATATGGACGAGCTTTTAAAACGTCTCACAAATAAAGAAATAGGATGTTATATTGGAAATTATTTTGCTGGTGCTGTTGGCTATGCGGACGTTCTTAACCTCTCATATCTTACTCGGTCGGGGCATCAACAGATGGTTAAAGAGTGTGAAACATTTGCTGAAAATTGGGATATGTTATATAACGCAAAGAAAACAAAGTGTGTTACTTTTAACAGGGTGTATCCAGCTAGATCAGATAAGATCGTCTTAAATTGTGTTCTTCTAGAGTGGCATGATTCTGTACAGTACTTGGGGAATACAGTAACACTGAAATTATCAGATAACAATAACGTCTTTGGTTAAGGAGTAAAATTTATTGAAAACTTTATCAGCTCACGCTTTATAGATTTATTGATGAACATGCAGTAACGTGCAAATGACTGTATTTTTTTTTTACAAAGAAAGCTCATTATACCTCAGTTGGTGTACTTGGAGGCAACTTACGATATCTGGAAAGTCAGATGCACAACCATGGGATACAACGCGAAATTAGAAATATAAAGATACTTAAGAGACAGAGACATTTATCTAGTGTATCCATTTACACATGTTTTTATTGTGCGCTCTACGTCGTTTAGCGCACGCCAAGTCAACCAAACGCGCCAGACTTCGAAGATTTTCGGTCTGGCGCGGGACTACATGTGTTTTTCAAATGTGTAAACAGAAGTTGGAAAACAGGAAAACTAAATAAAAACTAGATAAAATAGATAAAATGCACAATAAAACTCTGTTGTGTAAATTGTAAATCATTGTCATTGCACAGGGTGCTATATTCTTGTAAATCATTGTCATTGTACAGGGTTCTGCATTCTAGCGCGCCAGACGCTGTCTGGCGCGGCCTACATTTGTGCTTCGAACATGTGTAAACAGCTATTGATTTAGCGCGCTTCAGAACAACTCGGCTGTCATGTGATTGGGATTAACCCATGCGCGCAAGAGGGAATCCAAGATAGACCGCGCCAGATTGCAATATTTAACTGCGTGTAAATGTGGCCTTACTTGACAGGGTAACCCGCTCTAAATTTTTCTGGACCGGTCTAACGCGCGCCACATTTTTTTTAAGTGTAAATGGAGTCCAGACCGGCTATTGTAGCGCGCTCTGGACCAAAAAAATCCTCGAAATTTGGCGCGTTTTGGGGACTTGGTGAGCTCAACCTCCAGAAAAGTGTGTAAATGGGGGTATTTTTCTATACCGGTTTAGGGCGCGCCACCTTTTTCTGATGTAAATAGGGCTCTTGTATAATTAACAAGAGAGGAAACTTTTTGGAGCGCATGGGGTGACACCCCCCCCCCCCCCCCGGCCCCATCCTTTCGACATAAAATAGCACAGATACATAGAATATTACACGTTTTATCCCTCAAGAGAGCTGGTACTGTCTAAAATATCTGTTTTGATTTTTTTACAGTTTTTTGTGGACGTTACCGCCTTCTTTTTTTTTAATGCTTTGCTTAACTAAGTATATGTACACCTGCAGAGTTCCATTCCGGTTTCGGACTACGTGACAGGGGCTAATATCCGATTTTTCCTGGTGTCCTGGGTCTCATCCCCATTACTGGGTCACAACACCGAGGAACCCCCGAAAGGCGCACTTTTTTGAGTGAAACACGACTGTTGTGCAAGGTCTCCACATTGAGCCTGCAGATCGCTCACTCAGGGTTGGGAGCCGACTGTGAAAAATCTTACTGCCTCGGCTGAGTTTCGAACTCACCATCTACCGGCTTTGAGTTCTGCGCTCTTCCCCTGAGCCACAGAAGCCGGTTTGACATTTGAACAATTTTGAACGATTTAAAATTCTGTGTCCGCCCTTGACTTAGACTTGTTGTCATTGATGCAGATTGCTCGAAAAAAAACATTGCTCGTCTTAACATTATTATCGGCCCCTGGAAGAAGCAACAGATTTAGGCCCGCAATGCAACTCCCTGTACACTGTTCTTGGTAGGGGCGGATCAGGTATTCAAAATAGAGGGTTTCAACTCAGAGTTACTTATGACAAAACCCAAAAAAAAAAGGTCCCCAGGTCCCGAAAGGGGGAAGGGGAGGCAGGGTGGGTCTAGGCATCAAAACCTGGTATAAACTCTTAAAAAAAGTTGCTGCGGATGAGTAAAAGACCCCTGGACTACCTCCCCGCCCACCGCCCCTAGGGATATATATATATATATATATATATATATATATACCCATTATTTTCTCTTTGACACATTTCAATTATATTACAATTAAGTATAAGGTTGTAAAAAAATAAGGTATTAAGTTACCAGTTTATGTTCATTTAAAGCCTGTTAAGATATACTAAGCTCAGAAATGGGACCAAAGTCTTTTAATTCTAATCGTTAATACATTTCATTTTCAATATATAAATATTATTCTCTGAATATCAGGAAGCAATTACATTTACTATCTCACCCTGGCTAAAAGGTTGGGTGATATATTCCCCATCCCCATGTATTGACACTCCTGCATATTTTGGTGGTGATGAAACCTCACTTTGAGGTGAAGAAGGACTTCTCCAAAATTTCTTCTTATTTAGAAAATTTTAACAAATTCTTGCTTAAATGCTTTGGTTCTGATAATATAAGTTTACAAAACTTTCATTAAACACAGAATTTATTTTTAACAGGAATGTTCTTTTAGAAAATCATTTTATGGTTGGATTAAAGGTTAATGTTCTTCCTTCCGCATTTACATCCTCATTCAGGAATGCTATAGTCCGTTCTAGCACCCCTGTCCAAATGATTTTTCGCGATTATCTCCACATAAGACGAACTAGCCAAACAAAATTGGAACCATTGGCATAAAGAGTCAAAAGCGTCATTTTTTTTGTATCTTACCTACTCAAGATATAAATATCAATTACTTTACAGCCTGGTTGACATGTCTCATATATATCTATAGTTCATGGCGTCACTAATGAGTGGCCATTGTTTATCCTTCTTGCATTTGGATATAAAGTTATGTGACATCACACTGAAGCGCGTGCACGCTAAGAATGCAAGTCTCGGAGTAAACAGGCTTCGGCAACTCTTGGTTATTGGTCCCGTGAATGTTAATGCCTCTTTAGTACGTCACGTCTATCATGATGTCATTACTATTCCCTGATATACAATTTCACAGAATAGTGGCAACATGTCGCTACAGAATAGACTAGTCACTCATACAATGGCTCTAAATTATTTACAGGAAATTGTCATAAGGTAGGCTATTATTTACATATAGTTAATACGCTTTTTCCTCTTTCTGCCCTATTGTCAAAAGTTTTAGCGTTCTTTGATTCGCAAAAAAATAGTCACGAAAAAAAACAGGCGGAACGGCCTATTGTTCAAACGATGCCATCCATTCTCCTTCAATGCTGATTCTTGGTCGGTTAAAGTGGTCTATAACGAGCAAAAAGTACGAGAGTTCGGGCCAGAATTCCTGTAAAATACTTCCTGTAAGATATTTGGCAAATGGCGAATGAATAAAAAACTAATGCAAGGAAAACATTATTTCTGTAGGTTGGTTTTTAAAGGCACTTAGTACTTTAGCCTGGAAAAAAAGTAAATGCTAATTAAAGCAGGGCAATAGCAGCCAGTTGCCAAATGCCTTGCAGTGAGTTTGCCCAAACAGCGTAGAATCGACACACAGTATTGTTTTCACTACTCTGAATCAAGAAATTTTGAAATGGAGTTAAGGGTTGCTTCTTCTTCTAAATAAATAGGAGCGACATTCATCGGATTTTACGCTTGATGCTTGATACTTGTGTCAATGTGTTTAGGCTTTACACGCATACTGGTGAAATCGTAGTGTTTAAAGATATACTTTATTTCAGAATCATCTATACCACTTAGAAATGGATTCAGCTATACTTGTATATTGACAAGCTTATCCAGATTAATTTGAAACATTTGCTATGGATAGTTTAAAGTAATTATACCGTTGAAATCATTGAAATCGTTTATGATAAATCTGTAAAATAACCTGATGTATATTTTAATAAAAGATTTCAATTTTATTTACACATAGCGGAAATGTGCTCCAAAGCAAGTACACGTTCAAATGTGCTTATTAGGAATTAATCCATTAGACCAGGAAAGTAGGGTTGGTATCTGTAGAAACGTTATCTCTTTGATACCGCTTTTATGATTGCCCTTTAGTTATAAAATATTACCTTTTTGTGATGAAAATTAGAGAACAGTAACCTTCTAACTCTCATATTCAAGATCAAACGGAAAAAAAATGCATGGAAATGGTAATATAGCATTAATCGAACACAACATGATGATCAAAAGGCCACAAACTCCAGCTGAACGGCAGGATTACATCTTTTGGTTGCAAAAATACCGAACACTGAACCTTAAGGCAGGGGGAAACACGAGTATACCGTATATGACTGTATAACGTCTATTGGTGACAGGTTGAGACTGCAGATTCTTAATATAGTACTAATCCTTGCTTGAGGTATATGTTCCATCCCACTATACAAACTCTCGCCAAGTACAACTGGACGAGGACACAGGTGTCTATGTCTATCTCTTTCTATACACCTGTGTACCTGACTAATTATGTACCTTACTTATTCCTCTTTATAGTACATCGCTATTACTTTCACAAAGAGTCAATTAATTACAGCTCTATTTTCGTAATGCAGCTTTTGTATCCTTGCCAATGCATATCATCAGACGGCACCTTGATGTTATCTTTGCAAGGAGTTTATTAATTAAAGCTCTATTTTCCTAATGCAACAATTTTGTCCTTACCACCGCATATCATCGGCAGGCATCCTGTACTTCGATGTTACATTCACAAGGTGTTAATTGATTACATCTAAACACAACATCAAGGTTCGTGTATCAAGATTTTAAGAGCTTATATCAGGGTATTTTAACTGAAATTAACACAAAATCATTCATTAACAGCATTCATGTTGACCAATAGTCAAAGTAAAAAAAATGGTGAATGATACATCACCTAACATGTATATGATATATTTGAACTGAATAATAAAAGATAGTGCTTTTGGGGACGATATCAGTCAAATTACCAAATAAATGTTATTAATATTTGTAATTCTAACTTTCATTAAAATTGCATATGACATAACTTTTTCAAACACCTGGGACTTTCATTCGAGTTATTTAGAATTGCAATCGATTAATAAGTCATAGACATTCAATAATATATATTATTATTGATGATATACGTTATGTTATTTAATTCTATCATATATTTATTCTTAACACTATGGTTGGCATAGTAGCATGTACATGCTATTTTTTTAGATTCCCTCTTAAAAAACAGTATTAAGATGATAGTATACTAATAAACACTATCACACATAAAAAAATTGCAGAATGCGTCCGTTTCGGAATCAACTTGCTTCATGGCAATAAGAAAGTCAGAAAATAACTTGATATGACTACAATGGAAGGAGTATAACAACATAATTCTATTCAAAAAGCCGCAGTCAAGTTGTCAATACATGTTAAAACTGAGAACAAACTGACATCTATAGCAAAACAAAAGGTAGCCGTGTCGTAGTGGCTTATTCCCTGGTGGCCACATTCTTATAGATAACAATAGGATTCTAATGTGACCTCTGCATTCAGACATCTCAGAGAAGAGGAGACACAAACACACAAACCCACAGACAGGACGAGTATGTAGAGTGCAGACAAAAGGTTACAAATTCTGTGAAATCAAAGTCCCATGTAGTCAATTATCTACATTTTTTCACTGTTAGTTAAACAGTTTACAATACTCAATTTTCATTTGCAATCAACAAAATAATTGGATATTATGGACTTCTTAAATTGACCAAACAAGTAAAAATACGAAATGTTATACCATGTGACCTTGATGACCTTAAACATGACCTTCACATTCAAACTTTGCGACGGCTTCCGTGCACATCTTTTTCACCTCCTAACACTGGAAAAATCACACGTGGATGCCTAAAAAATAATTCCAGAGGACTTTTCTGAGTTTGGCTTTGCCCACTCTAATACTTAACGTCAAACCACATTCTATAACTGAACATGTAGAATCTTGATAGGCTCCATACACCTGATGATAACATAAATTACACATAATTGACACTTTATTAATTAAAATTCATTATTTATTTTTTACATATAATTAGGTATGCATAAACCATTCCGTCAGAAACCAGTCCAAATACTACCTTCAAACGTTTATATTTTTCAGAGAAAAACGAGAAATATCCGCGCATAGTGGTCTTCCGGTTTATATATACTCCACAGTTAAGACAGATATATGAACCATGAAAAAAAATGAATTTCACAGAAATTGTTGATATATGCACATCTTCAGCAAATTGGCAGTTGATGTTCTGCAATGCTACTGGATCACGCCAATAAACACAGCTCTCCATTTGCATTTAATATCCAATAAGTAAAAAAAACCTTTAAATAAACATATAAATTTTGTCAAAAATAATGGGCCTTGTTTCTTGAGAAAATGTAATGGTGACAATCCATATGAGAACAAACAGAAGCTACCCCCCCCCCCCCCCCCCCCACAATAAAAGCAACCTGGTCAAAAACTGAGAACATCCTCCCGCACCAGGCAAGGACTAAATCCTTCTCCAACGATATCATAAATGTCTTCACTTTCACCACACATTCTATAGCATATATTTTCATCATATAACAATGATTTTTGCTCAGTACTTTTTATGCATAATTTACTATGGATTTAAAAATAAAAAACGGGTTTCTAAGTTTAAAAATATAAAATAAATGAAATCAACCCCAAAAAGTGGTGGGGACTTTACCAAGCCCCCCCCCCCTACACACCTTATCAACTGCGCATTTCGAATAAAATTATGGATAAAACTATTCGCCCACATGGCTGTAGGCGTATACACCTGCCGTGATATCTTATTATAAAACACATTATATAATACATACAAGTAGTTCAGCGGTTCTTTTTTTCTAGGTTCTTCTCAAATGGAGCAAATAAACAGTCTTTAAAACAGTCTCCACGAATCTGTACATATGAACACTTAAGCACAAAGTTAATATAACTTGAACCAGTACACGGGTATGGCTTTCGTAATGCCTGTCTCGTAATTAGCTTACAATAGATCAAGAACATTGATTATTGGATTACGTAGGAGGTTAGGTATATGATACCGGATGTAGTTTGTTAAGAAGATATATTTTATTAGTTAGAGATGTCTTTGCGTGTTTGCTACAGTGGGCGCTGTAATATAAGCACATGTAAAAAGTCTAAGGATGGACTGGAAATTCCTGATGACATTTTATGTTAATTTGTGGAACATTCTATATAATATATTTTCATCATACAAAAAAAAAAGCTCACTTTACGGTACTTTGTTATGTGTAATACTTAAGATTCAAACATAAAATAAACGGATTAACATTAAGGGCAATGCAATGATGTTATTGACATATGATAAACCCTAATTTTTACTCATCATGAGATGTATAATGATTATTTAGGATAATACTGACGCAACTATAAACCCCATGATGGAATTATTTGTAAATTTGGCGGAGATTCCTCCCCCCCCCCCCCCGGCCGAAAATGTCCCATTCAAGCAGCTGTATGTAGGTTTGACATGTTTAATTTGAGATAACATTTTATGAAAATTAATGAATGATATTGAACTTGTCCTTAGCAAGAAGTGCACGATGTGATAGGTTTTGTGATTTCATGCAGATTCCATGCGTATCATATAACACATCTATCCTTTATAATTAACGGAGGGAAATAGACATATATTAACTACTCATTTCGAATAAAATTAAGGATAAAACTATACGCCTACACAGCTGTAGGCGTATACACCTGTCGTGATACCTTATTATTATTTTAAAGAAAAACCTTATATAAAGCATACAAGTAGTTCAGCGGGGGTTTTCTGGGATCTTCTGAAATGGAGCAAATAAACAGTCTCTAAAACAGTCTCCACTAATCTGTACACGAGACCACCTTAGCATTTTGACATAACTTTAACCAATACACAGACATGGCTTTCGTGATGTCTTTCTCGTAATAAGCTTACGATAGATCAAGAGCATTGATTTCTGGATTATACGTAGGAGGTGAGGTATTAATACAGGACGTAGTTTATTTAGAAAATATATTGTATTAATTAGAGATGTCTTTGCGTGTGAGCTATCATGTTCTGATGCAACATCGTTCTACAGGTGGCGCTGTGATATAAGCACCTATTATAATTGTAACTGTTGACCGGAAATCTGACATATAAAGGTCATTTGGGGAATATTCTATATTTTATATTTTCATCATACAACAATGATTTTAGCTCAGTTAACTGTACTTTGTTATGCAAAATTTACCATGGATATAAACATACAAAACGGACTCACATTTACGACAATGCAATGATGGAATTGACATATGATAACGCCTAATATTTTTCTCATCATTTGATATATAATGATTATTAAGGATAATATTGAAGCAACTATAAACCTACTGATGGAATTATTTTTAAATTTAAAAATACAAAAAAATGGTAATCAACCCTAAAATGTGGCTGGATTTCCTCCCCCCACCCCCACCCCCGGCCTAAAATACCCCATTCAATCAGCTGTATGTAGGTTTAACATATTTAATTTGAGATAGTATTTAATGAAAATTCATGCGTGATATTGAACTTGCCGTTTGCAATAAAATTAAGGATAAAACTATACGTCCACATAGCTGTAGGCGTATACCCTGCCTTGATATCTTATTATTAAAACACGTTATATAATGCATACAAATAGTTCAGCGTGTTTATCTAGATTCTTCTGATACTGAGCAAGTAAACAGTCTCTAAAACAGTCTCCACTTATCTGTACACGAGACCACCTTAGCATTTTTACATAACTTGAACCAATACATGGACATGGCTTTCATAATGTCTGTCTCGTAAATAGCTTACAATAGATGGAGAGCATTGAGTACTGGATTATACGTAGGAGGTGAGGTATGTGATACAGGATGCAGTTTATTTAGAGGATATTTTGTATCAGTTAGAAGAGGTCTTTGCGTGTGGGCTATATTTTTCTGATGCCACATTGTGCTAAAGGGGGCGCTGTAATATAAGCACCTATCATTATTGTAACTGTTTTCTAATGACATATAAAGGTCATTTAGTGCGCGCGTTGGTGCACAGAGTTGAGATATTGCGCTTTGTGTGTGATTGCATTAAATTAAATTAGGAAAATAAATGATTCACTCGCAACGCAGGGGGTTTTAATTCCTTTATTTGATAACGCTTTAGTGATAATTATTCATTCCCAAGTAAGAGGCGCAAAGTAAATGTCAATTACCACTTATTGATGTACGCGAATGACAAATTAATACGGTATTGAGAAACAGGATTCAGGTTCTCAGGAGCAGTAGAAGATGGAAATGATGGAAGGTTATCACAGTTGGAATCATATCTTCAGTATCATTATGTGCGCAAAAAGAAATCATGGGCTCAGTTATACCAGCTTTTACGAAAACTGTTTTTTTTTACTGATATTCTAAAGAACCAAATGTAAAACTGTTTTCAGATACATCAATACAACCAAACTATGAACTATAAACTTCTTTTTTACATCGATTGTACACTTAGTTATAGTAATAATACAACTCCCTATTCATGACTTGGATGATGGCTTTCGGTAGTCTGTAAGAATGGGAGAAACCGGATTATCCGGAGAAAACCATCGACCGTTGACGGTCTGCTACAAGCCACTCTCACAGCAACGCCGGGATCGACCCCGGGTCGCAAGCACACAGAGCCAAGCGTTTAACCATCCCACTGTTCGAATGCTAGAAGAAAATTTTCCAGTCGCTGCAGTAGTTTCAGCATAATAATGAGATGGATACCATCGTGACGATAGTAGGAAAATTTTGTGGGTAGTTAGAAGTCACAGAATGTGATATTGAATCATTTACATCTGTGTTTCGAAAATAAAATACTGGAATCTCAGCTTCTAAAGCCTTCAAAACAAGGGTCATATCACGATATTTTTAACTAACTAGACACTCCGTAGTTCCCATACCTCCGCCAGGGTTATTCATAAATATATCCTGTGTGGAGAACGCTCCTGCCCGCGACCGGCAACAGCTTTTGCAATACGCAATCTTACCAGAGTATCAGATAACCGGAGCGTTTGCGCAGCAGGGTTTCGATCAGTATCGGTCAATAGTTGTCCCTGCAAAACACCCTCTAATGGGGCTAATACCATAACCGTTCGGGCTAAAAACTTCTAATTTTTCATACCTTTATGTTTTGGCAAAATATTTTTGGAATTAGGCCACCATGTCTTTTTCTGTAATCAAAAAAAATTTAGAACCTACATCATCTAAATGAACAAACCCTGGCAAATCTGTTTATATATTCTTTGTTTATCCCATCATTTGCACAGGGTTTTTATATATTGTTCGCCCCAAACCTAGTAACATACCACATTCTGGTATTACGAAATAAATTTGCACTTAGTCCAGAAACGCACCTTAATGTTCTTTCATATTCATATTTTCTTCATATTGTTACAGGTGTCTCTTTTATTGAGCGCTGTTGACATTCTGTTTCGTTTTATGGTCAAGCCCTGGGCGTCAACTGCAATGGCGTGTAGAGACACAGCGCTCGGTGTAATCCGTACTGGGTGAACGATGGCGTGTAAAGACACAGCGCTCGTGCAAATCCGGAATTTTCTGGGCTGTTCGCGCTCTATGAGCGCGTGTCCTGTATTGTTCCTTGGGCGCGTGTGTATTATGTATTGTTGTGTTCTTTGGATTGTTCGTGAAATAGAAGTTTATAGGCTCTGGGGTGAGAAGAGTTAAATTGGAGGGCTGTGTTAAGAGCAAAGACGAGAGAGATAAATATTCCAGCGGACACGGAAGAGTGTGAGTCAGTTTGTGGACCTTTCCGTTAATTGTAGCAGTTATCGATCTTCTTCGAAATTTGTAACGGATTTTGTATAGTCTTCAGTTTGCCTTTGGAATTACTACCAGAACTTTTTGTTCAATTACGGATTACAACAGATTGATTTCGGGATTGAATTGGACTATTATTCTCTAATAAGATTAACGTGAACTGTTCATCTGGATTATATATTTTAAAGGACTTGTTCAGCTGTGACAGTGGTGGTATCCAGAAAAGCCTAGGTTCCGGACACTCTGGTACTGTACACTTTATTTATTATTCTGTGTAATTGTATTGATTTACTGTTATACTGTTGTTATACTCTGTAATTGTATTGATTTTGTGTATTGTAATGTTAGGTTTGTTTTATAAATAAATTATAATAATTTGATTACAAAAAACAACACTGACTTCTTTATTCATTCCCATGGACATTTAACGCTGCCTAGTGTTACAGAATCTGATTTTTATCTATCTCCGTAACAAAATTTGTGCTCGTCACGACTACGTGATTTGTTGTTATAAGGTTCCGTAACATAAAAGCATGCAGATAATTGAAGGGATATCTTTTCCCTCTTAGTATACATGACTCTCATCTGCCTTATATTACAGAATATGAAGATTTTTTTTATTATTAACAATCCTACTGGAAACCGCTCATTTACCCGGATCCGTGTGCGGATCCGCCCATAAAGCAAATTGACCTTCCCCGTCCCATGCTCAACCTTTTACAAAGGTTTATGCAAATCAGTTCAATAGATTTACTTCGTATAAGACTTCTTAAAGACGAACAAACTGAAAACAGCAAACACGGTTGAAAACACAGCCTCCTTGGCTGAGGTATTTATAATAGGACCCCCTGGTTTGGATCAAGCTGAGACGACTAGCCATCCAGCTAACTAGCGGGTTGGACCGGTCAGTCTGTGAAGTCCGTGCTTGTTGCGCACCGCTTTGATCTAATAAGTGTCAGTGGACGCTGTGAATGTTTCGGGTCTGAGCACTTCTGTTATTCTTTCAGCGGGAATAATCCCGAGATGCTTCGACGGAGCTCTGTATCTCCTGCCAGTGAAACGGTTTCAGAAGATTCAAAGGTAATATATCATATACACACGCACACATTCAGTCAATTCCATTTATGATCTAAAATACTGATATTAAACCAGGTTAATGGCTGATTCCATTTTGATATTTGTATCCATTTAGTTAGGGATGCATTCGTAGTTCACATCCCCGGGTTTTTCTCTTTTGCATCCACCATGAGGGTATACGTTATTTCCCGTTCATGTTTGTGTTTGTTAACAAATTAACTTACGCACTCATGATATTATAGCATTGCGGGAATGGCTAAGGAAGAATCGATTAGATTATGGTTTGGATCCGCAACATGATCCGGGATACAAAAAGGAATACATGAATATTCAAAAGTGCAGAGTCACCTATGCACAAATAAACCTGGTAATTTTAGCCGAATCGGTACTAGGTGAAAGCAAACACAAGTTGGAGAAATTTCTGCACGAATCAACCTGGGATAATGGGCCTAACAGGATAATGGGCCTAACAGGAGAATGTCAGCACGAATTGTAGAGTTTATTCCAATAAGAATGGCCCTCATGGCGGAGGCAAGCCCATAAGCATGGACTCCTCAGTTGCTTTTCTAAGTGACTGGCGCAATGTGGAGTCCATAGATTGCCCCTGCAGGTAACTGCGATTATAACACTCCATACACAACTATGGTATTTAACGTATTTCCATCGCTTAATGTTTAGTACATCTGTGTGAATTGTATATCTGACCACTGAAAAACATAACTGTTCTATTCATACCACTATTTTGCGCCCAAGAAGTGAAAATATGTACACAATAATAAACAGACCTGATGCATTGTACAGGACCGCCTTCAAATGCAATGTTAATGTATCAATTCTCTATGGACAAATAAATCGGTTTTAAATGTTACAGGTGCTTCATGCTTTCCAGAATGGTTATTTTTTATTACAGGCCCACTAAAAGTTGTCTTGCGTAGCAGTCTTTAATCGCTGCATACTACGACCAAAAAATGGTCTGTTGTCATAACTTATCCAGGATTTCACTCTGATTATATAATCAATCATTGACCCAATAGCTATTAATGTAACGATGCGATAATGACGTGAAAAAGATTCCATTTCTACATAACCCTAAAATATCTGACACAGATCATTTTCCATCTGGACGCGCCATATTGTAATATGACGCACTGAAATTTTGGACTGTGCGTTCAGGACTCTTCCCTTTTTTCATATTAAAAGCCCTGATTATTAGAAGTTTTTACAACTCACATACTGGCGTTCCACAGGCAGCTCAGAATAAGGTCATGCTACCGGAGACGTTCGTCGTGTCAATTAATCAATATTTGAAGGAGATTGACTATAGATATGTAATATGGTATATTTGATTCTCTTGCTCCAATGACCAGCATTTCCGCGTTGGACGCTTGCACTCACAGAACCGTGCGTCCGAGTGAGATTTTACGCGTCACATATACGCGGTTTTTGCAGGGGAGCAGGCCAAGGTCACTTTATTGAAGAGGGCATTGCAAATAATTTTTGCCCCCTCCTAACTTTTTAAGAGAATAACATTTAGGTTGATGAAATTTCGTCATTCAGACGGATGAATCGAGGCAAATCACTTTTGGTCTCACAGTATCGAATGGCTCCTTCAAAAAGAATAACAAATGCAGTATTAATGTTTTTATGTGCTCATTTCAAGACTATGCTTGAAACTTGTTTCCTGTGGTGAATCTCCTGATACATTATGACACTATAGGAAACATGTCTCATAACTTGACTCCATATTAAAACATGTTTCTTTTATAGTCATGTTTCATTTAAAACATAAAAAGGAGCTTTTATTTCTTAAACATTTTTTTAACAGCCATTCAATTTAAAGCATGTTTCATTTCTAGAAACATGTGTGAAACTTGAGGCATGTTCAACATATTTCGAAAATTGGGACAAGTAATGTTTTACATGGAAACTTGAAATATTTTAAGCTTTTACAATGAAGTAAAAAACCTTGTGTCGAGCTCACTTAAATCGAATGACCTGCTTTTGTTGAAATGTCATGCTCGAAGTTCCAAGTTAAATTATAACCATAAAAGAACCCGCTTGTTCAACATTGGACCAGTCTTTTTCGTACTTTCTGTCGACTTCGATGAAAAGTTTAACGGTATAAGCTGCCTCGCTATTTAGTTACAATTCAATGTATTTTTTAAACTTTAAAAAACAAATGCGAGGACGGCATTTTGTTGTAGATAATTAAAATATTAAAAAAGAAAGGATTGTTTCAAAATAGTCCAGTAGATATCAAATCCAGACTTCGACTTTAACAACAACGTTTGGTCGCATGTTAAACTGCAATGGACGTTTGAGTTTCATTATTGCTGCAGCCCGCTCATAGTTGTGATTAGAGTGGGCCTGTCTGAAAAAATTGTAAAACCTACACTGACTTAGTTAAGAACATGATTTGTTTCCATGTTATTGACTTTCGCCTTGTTTTCACCTGTGGACATGATATTTCAACAACCATTTTAAAATATATAATAAAAAAACACTTTCAAGCGAAAGGTAAAATAGTCATTGAAGTTATAAAAAAAAAACCACCGCTCGCCCACAATTTCCGGTGCAGATGCTCCGTGTGTGTTTTTTTTTTAATTCCTAGTCCGTTAGTTGTATTTTGAAAGTGTATATAAAATTCTTGGTCTTACCTGCCCACGTTTTCCGGGTTATTATTTATTGGTTCCAATATCAGACAAGATATATTTTAATATAGGATATATTTATATATATTACTGAAGTAATCCTGAGATGGTAAGACCCCCGCTTTACCGATATACAAAGAGCTTGAATAATGATCAATGCATAGGTGATTATATATGTAAAATGATACATGAACTACTTTTGCTGGAGAGTTTAGTTAGCATAACACTCGCTCACAAGTTATCTCCCATGTTAACCTTCTGAAACAACGCTATTGCGGTCTTATCGCGGTCTTATTTTCTTGCGAATTATGATAATTATGCCTGGTGTTCTTTCATTTTCTACTTTTTAAAGTATTTATTGTTGAAGTTAACAGCCTCAATTTCATAATGCGAGCTTAATTATGTATATGCACATCTAAAGAATTCCTTTTCGGTTTTTCACTACGTGACAGCGCTGTATCGCACGCTGTCTCTCATTTTATATGCTGGTGTTAAACAGGCCCGGTGACTACTGCATCTATTCCTGGGTCATACAACCGAAAGGCTCACTCATGTTGTAAGTGAAGCAAGGCCGTTGGGCACGACCTTCCCATTAAGCCTCTAGCACACTCACCCTTGGTGAGTACGGTCATTGAAAAATCTCACCGACTGGCTTGAGATTTATAGCAACATGACAGCATGCCTTCTAGAATGTCTGATAGGCTCCTTCAAAAAGTGAGTCAAATGCAGTATTAATGTTTTAATGTGCTTATTTCAAAACTTTGCTAATGACATGCTAGTGAGAAGTCCATGAAATAATGTTCACAGGAAGAAGCATGTTTTAAAAATTCGATGATAAAAAAAATGATGTTTATTTTGATTTATCTTTCTTGCAATGTTTCTCAAAGCAAAACGTCTCAGCAATTTTAAAACATGTCGCTTCGCAACTTTCAACTCAACAAAGCTTTGCTTGGCATAATTTTTAACTAATGATAGATAATTCGAAAATCGGGACAAATGATGTGTCATGTGATGATTTTAGCTGAAAATGTCTCGTAAACAAACATGTCATGCTATTTTTGTAACATGCTTGTAAAATGTTTCCTGTGGTGAATTTCCTGACAAATTTTTACACCATACGAAACATGTCTCAAAACTTGACTCAAAATTAAAAAAAAGGTTTCTTTTAATTTACAGTCATGTTTTATTTCAAAACATGTTAAAGAGCTTTTATTTCTAAAACATGTTTCAACAGAAATACAGTTTAAAACATGTTTTATTTCACGAAACATCGGTGAAACTTGAGACATGTTCAACATATTTCAAAATTTGCCAAGTGATGTTTGAAATATATTTTCATCTTTTTCAAAGAAGTACGAAACCCTTGTGCCGAGCTCGCCTGAATCGAATGACCCACTTTTTTTTTAATTTCATGCTCGAAGTTCGAAATTAAACTATAACCAAAAAAGACACGTTATTTTTTAGCATTGGATCAGTCGAAACTTTATCGTATTTTTGTCGACTTCGATCAAAGTTTTTACAGTATATTTTGCGTTGTTTTCACCATGATATTTCAACCATCATTTTAAAATATATGATAAAAATATCACTTTCAAAAAAAGGTAAAAAAGCAATTTAAGCTATGAAAATAAAATTACCGCTCCCCGAGGATTTCCGGTGCAGACGATTTCCGGTGTGTATTTTATAAGATGTTTTATAAGATTGTGGGTCTTGCCTGCCCACGTTTTCTTTATTGTTTCCATTGGTTACGCCATTTATGCTCATTTCACTCGGACAAAATGTACCTGCCTTTACCTTTTCGAAGTTAATATTTTTTTTAAATTTTAAATCTTGGCGAAAGGCGACACTACGTTGTATGACTTTTTGATGTCCACTATGTTCTCAGTTGCATGAGGAGATTTTTTTTAATTTTTTTCATTAAACGTAAGCCTCAGGTGGGAGGTTTAATTTTAAACTCAAAGGATACACCAAAGGGTTTTAGTGCAACCCATCTCAAAAACCTTTATGATCAAAGAAGCAAGTTCAGTCATGCTGCATGGTATTTTTGGCCTTTCCAATTAACCTTAAAATTTACCACCTGGTAGGAAGGAAACCCTTTCATCATCCAGGCCACATTTATAAATTTTACATCTGTTTTTTTTGTGTCTTAAATAATGTCTGTCATGTATTAATGAGTGTCGGTTCATCCATAATGCAACACGATGACTTAAAATGTTTCTTTTTTTTTAACCATATATATATGTATATATATATATCATTTATTTTTATAAAGTTTTACATTAAGAATGTAGAATGGGGCCACTGCTTGCATGAATAGGTATGAACCGTTATCTTCATGTACCGTATCTACATGCAGTTAGAAAAGAACTGGGTATCTGGTTCAAAAACTAAACTTTGATTCTTCTTTGACTGAGCTAACCAAAAGGCTTCTTTACTGTTATATCGGACAAAATTCTTGGAATTTTCCACTATGTGATTCTTATATATTCTGCACTCTGCTATTATTATCTTAAGTGTATGAACCATGCTATTATCGTGAATATTTCTCTCATGACTGAACTGCTGGTATGATCAAATTCAAGCAATCAAGTTTAAGAAAAGGTGAAAATGTGATATTACATTTTTTATAAACATTTCAGTTATAACTTATTATATGTATATATATATATATATATATATATATATATATATATATAAAAGGGGTCACTCTTTCTCTTTACGTTTATATATATATATATATATATATATAAATTATCTCATTATATATTGTCACTATTGTATATATATATTGTATATATATATATATATATATATATATATATATATATATATAAAACCACATCCACCTGATGGTCGGGTCGCATCCCATGAAACAGACTGTTGTGAATTTACAGTGTTGTTTTTCTACAGTGTTATACCGGGCTGGCCCAAAGAGCACTTTACAACGGAGGGAAACTCTACTTTCTATATATATATATATATATATATATATATATATATATATATATAAATATTGTATATATTGTTATAGGTGCTCCTTTTATTGTGTGACACGGGCGTAACTCGTGTTGTTGTTGCACTTTATGTTTAATCCGTACTGGTTGAACTCTCATTGTCATGCTGGCTGGGGGTTGTCACGCCTGGCCGAGGTCAAGTGATACCGTATATATATATGTAAAGAGAAAGAGTGACCCCTTTAGATAGACTAGCTTGTTTATTAACACTACATTTTTAATACAGACAAACAGGGCTAAATCACTTATATATGTATATATATATATATATATATATATATATATATATATATATATATATATATATATATATAAATTTACCCTCTGATAATTTTATAATTTGACATTTTTACTGAGAGCCTGGGGGTGATCGTGCGTGCGCGTTTTGTCTTTGGTTAGAGCGCGTGAAGTGACGTGGTATAAATATTAGGGAATAAGACAAAATCTCAGGGCTAGTATAAGAGGTATTACTTTAATCAATAACTAGTTTTTCCTGCTACAATGGGTGGGGAACTTTTCTAGGATGAATCTTCTGAATCTGTTTCTTTGCTCAATGTTCAGCGAATTATCTGATATCTGGTGTGGTCTTCTGAGACAAATCTTAATATTAACAGTGTTGCATCCTTATCTCGGCTTAATGATAGACGGTGAGTATAATAGACGTGACTAGAGAGGATATATGTATTTCACTAGTGGTGCTGGATGTAAAATTGCTATGGTGGAGCGGTACAGTTCGACCTGTCACCGCAACTAATTATATGTTTGAAAACAACAAAAAGAAAAAACATGTCATAAAAAAATGTGCGTTAAGCTCGTCTTTGAGAGGTTGCTCACATGCACCGTGGGTACAAAAGAAGATGAACAAGTTTGATATTAATAACATCCTGATACTAGAAATATGCATTCTCAGGAATGCAGGCCTCTCCCATATTGGCGGTCCTTAATGTGGGGTTCTCCACAACCAATGTTTTCATTCACTCATTGGCCCATATTCCAAAGTTCGTTAGTGGATAAATTCCCCACACAAGTGTCTGTATTCACTTATTGCGGCTCATATTCCTATGTTCAATGGTGCATATGTGACTGCACAATTGTGAATAATCCTGGCAGTCTTTCCTGGATCCGCCAAAATTTGATCGATTCTTTACTGATCAATTCCCGCGCTGCCCTACAAATATCATGGGATTCCGTTTATAATCTAGTGAGTTACATTCCGAACAACCCCTCCCCCCCTCCACCCCAACCCCACCCCATACAAACACACGAACGCAAATGAACGCATACGATGAACAAGAGATGTCCTTCTAGTGAATTACATGATTTAATTTTGTTATCTACATCTATAACGAAGAAAACTGACCATATTTTTTTTGCATATGTTTCCAGTTTTAGATAGTTGGTAAGAGGGCGGCAATTCTATGACAAACGCTAGTACGTGTCGACTGGATCCTACTGTAGTGCGTGGCGTGGCGTCAAGGCTCTCACCATGTGTACGCGTTCCTGCCCCGGCAGGCTATAATCGGATCAAAACGTCCTTGTTGACGCCCGCGGTTTTTTCCTTGAAAGGCCAGTTAGCCGGGTCACTGTAAACTCCCTAGGTCTGCAGATTCTGCTCAGAGCGCTGTGACTTTTATCACGGGGGGGGGGGGGTAAAAACCAAAGACTGTAAAAACCCAGGAAGGATCTAGGAGATTGCCCGCCTCAGCACGATACAATAAAATTCGACCCAGGAAAGATCACAGAAAGGTCCAAGTTATTTGCTGTAGTATCACTGATATTGACAGAAAGACAATTTGCCTATGTACTAAGACTCTGCATATATTTTTTTAACAAATGACGTTTTAATCTGCACAGTATTCCATTATTTAGCACTTGATCAAATAGATACGCGTTTCAGTTCATTTCCCTCGTATGCACATTGTTTAAGAATAGAAATCGATTTTGGCGGCTGGGGCCGCTGGGGGTACAGGAATCCAATCATTTTTGTAGGAGTGAATACATGGGGAGGGGGTAAGGTATGGTTTGGTCATGCTCCGCTGTCAAATCAATTTTGACGGGTAGGGCCGCTGGGGGTACCGGAATCCAATCAACTGTGCTGGTTGCGTGATTTATATGTGGACAATTTGCGGTTAGGTGACACATGTGATCGGAACTGACCTTCAAAGTTTTAGTCCTGGAAACTACACTTAAAAGACATTTTCACTTTACTAAATGGGCCAGTATGCAGGTCCGAGCACTACAATAGCACGGCTAATTAGTTCGAGCAACATAGACTATATTTGGAGCTTGGTCACGAGGTCGTCCATACTTTGACAATGATATCGCCGTACACAACTGGTAATTTTAATAATTTTTAATGAATTATTCTGTCTGTGATGAATTAATGTAAACTGAAACATGAACATTAACAAAGAGTTTTTTTTTAATTCCGTCTCAGTGGAAACCGATTGATGCTCCATGCTGACTGAAACAAAGCTGTCAGTAAACAGTATGCTGGGTTTTACAATACGATAGGGGTCACGAAATGGATCATGTCATTTTGTTTTAATATTATTTCTCAGGATAGCTGTGCCGGGTTAGCTGTACATTTGTATTTGTTGGGGGAGAATTGACGTGGCGGTCAGTGTATTGTACTGGTAAACGATGGCGTGCTTTCAGTAAAGGGTGTCCCAGTACACAGCTGGTCCTGTTAAAAGCGATCGCTTTAGGGTTACCGTGTTTTGTGTCCAGCCTATTTAGTATTCAGTGTGTTCATTAATATAGCTGGGCCATAGTAGGAAAAGAAGGCCATGCTTTAATTTGTTTTAGTCTAAGGAATATAAATGAGTCTCCAGAGTAGAAGGGTATTTAAGAGAGTCCATACACAGTATTCAAGGAGACAAAGTGTGGAGCCTACATAGACTAGAAGTGCCGTCCGCTTGGGTCCAGAGAGTTGCCGCTACTGGGTGACCAGAGAGGGGCTGTGACCCAGCGATCAGTGAGGTACTGCCGGCCCGTTTTCAGTGAGTTGCTGCGAGCCTGTGCCCAGTGAGGTGCTGTCCAGTGAGGTACTGTCCAGTGAGGTGCTGGCCAGTGAGGTGCTAACAGCGGGTGTCCAGTGAGGTGCCGTCAACTGGGGTCCAGCATCACTAGTCCAGAAGATCTAGAGACTGTTAGAGACTATGTTTTGAGTAAAGTTTTATACAGTGTATGTACCAGTGTATCTAGTGAGACGTAACAGTTTTATAACCCGATCTGGTAGGTGATTTTGATCTATGTTCCTTTTTTTATTTCTTTTAATATAATCTTGCTGTATAACCGCTGACTTTGTTGGGTGCTCAGTGCTGATACGCTGAGTGCGCCATCGAAACCACACAATCTTTATTTTTTTCACGGTCCTTCACTCGGTAAGGGCAACCTTTTCCCTTCGGCACCAGAAAGAGGTAATTTTTATTGGGTGACAATGGGTCTCAACGGAAAATAACATAATATACTTGCTGGCTTGACTGATTTATTCGAGTTGACACGTTAACTTTAATATAAAAAAAATGTTTAACCTTTGAGGTTTCCTTCACGATCCGACGTAACTTATTCCGACACTCAAACAGCCTCCTTTAACTCACTTACGGCCAGGGACAAAACTGCCTCTACTTCAAAGTATCGCCGATGGGAATCAATTTCGTAACCACACAGAATTTTCTGTTGCTTAGGAGGCCGTGAATTCAATCAATAGTGTTACAACCTGTAGTATTTCGCTGTCATTGATGTCATAATAATGGCCAATATTCCATAGTTTACCCCTGTGTTAAGTCTTGGTCTCTTCTATTCATTTGAGCCACGTTGGATAGTTTCGGCGACATATTCCATTTATTTACACGGCACCATATACAGAAGCGAGTCGGCAATCTCATTTACACACTACGTTTTTTGTCACGTTTCTGTTTGTGATATTCCTGTGAATTGGAAACTGCTGAACACACCTACTCACACTCTCGTTTCATCAAAGTTTTGCGTTGTAGGTTATACAGTTTTAAAACACTTTGATAGCAAGTTGTCCATTACCGAGGAAGCAAGAGGTGCTTATAAAGAAAGGTATTAGAACTGTCCAAGAAGTTTGTTTACACATTTTTTAACACAGTTTCAGTTTTCCCTTAAAATTAGCTAAACAGTTCCTCAATAGTCACTTGACATGTACATACTCTGAAAGCCAAAATATTTTCTACAATACTTAAACACTATGGGAATCCAAAAACTAGTTGACTTTTTTCATTTTAGTTTAGCGTTAAATCGATATTTTGCAGCCATTTATGGTTTAAAAACCATTTGGTAAAATATTAGGTTAAAATGAAACATACCTTATGGAGATCATGATACTTCGAATGTTTCACCTTTCCAAGGAAAAGGCATGAAAACGGATTTGCCTTTCTTACGAAAATTTTTTTCCCGCTAAAGTTGCACCCTAGCATCATACCAAACTTAATTCAAACTTCGCTGATTCTGCCATATGAAAAACTATCCTATATTCACACTAACATGCAAAAAGAAATGGATGTTTTCTGTTGTATTTCAGAAACACGGTTGTGCAGTGTAAAAGCAACATGAAAATATAGAAGAATAAAAAATGATAGACCATTTTTATATAATAAAAAATGTATGAAATATAACGAGTCGTTGCAACACCACATGTAAAATATTTCGTTTTGTGTCATGTTTGTTACTACTTATCAGCTAATAATGTGGAAAATATCAGGGTGGTCACCTTTCCGACGGATTGGTACAAAATAGAAAATGCCTTTCCTTGCACGTGTTTGCCTGTCTGAGGCAGGCGGAAAGGCTTTATTACCACCTCTGTTTTATATAAGCTCATGAACAGTTCTGAGACCTTAAAGGGGCCCAATCACCTATCAAGCACGTTTAAATTTACAAGAAAAGTAGCTTCCTCTTTAAAATAAATCTTTACCTGCCAAAATTTTGCCTTGAAACCGTTTGTTTAATCCTGTAAACGAGTGTAAAAACAATGCATCGGGCGCGATCACAGGCGTCAACAAAAACACAGCGCGTGGGGCCGTGTGCATAGCGGAGCCACAAAACCTTTCAATCAGGAGATGCATTAACTGACTTGGCCAAAACAATGTAATAAATGTTGTCGCTGGCTGAAAAAAAAACGCGTGTTGCGACGTACAATCGGACCTCCGGTGAAGCGGCCTTGTTATAGTAAATAGACACATATGGACTGGTTTACCAAAATACAGAGCCATAACAACGTATTAAATAGCCGTATGCGAGGTACTGAGACTGTGTGCTCGGATAGTTGGCTGGGAAACATTTTGTAAAAAGCAAAACTGAACTGAAAGTGTGAAAGAATAGGCATAATATTACTGGTGATTATGTTCCTTTAAAAAGAACAATAGTTAATCGTGTCATTAATGATCTTCATAAATTTAGTTTCGCACGAAACAATTTATTTTTAATGTTTTCTGACTCATAACCGTCTGAGTCTTTGAAAGCAGAATATCCCTAACAGTCCGACATTAATAACAAGGAAAACTCCACAGAGAGTGCTGAGTTTCTAATTATTCATCCGGAGAACCGATTCATTCTACTCGGTCACATGAAACGTTTCTATTTGCTGGTTCTTGAAGTGTGAAAGGACCATAAAATTTACTAATCCTATCGGACGTCCGGAGTGGATTACACAACGGGTTAGCAAAGAGACAGCAGTTCGCTGTTCCATGTTACATATTTGACTGGTTTTTAAATACAGCATAATGGTGCATGAACACCTTAATCCCCGCGAGGCGTTTTGTTACGGAGATTATTGTCGAAGAACATTCGAAGGAAGTTGCAAAACGCATAGAAAATGCTACACGTATTTTCTTGTTGTGAAATGTTACTCGACGTCCTCTATCCCAAGAAACCATGATATACAAGTAGCAGTACTCTTAGGATTATATTTTATAGAAGGTATAAAGATACAACAGAAACTATATGCCCATTAGTCCAGCTCTGATATAGGAAACCAGCTGTATAGAAAATCAAGATTGTTTTAGCATTGAGAAATTTTTCCACAATGTAGATTGAAATATAAAAGGCATCAAATAAGTACCAAATATAAGATATTATCCCATCAAATATATGGTTAGGCAGGGAAAATATACAGTGGAACCTCTCCTTACGGGCATCTCTGTACTAAGGGCACCTCCTATTAACGACTACTTACGGCCAGTCCCTTTAAAAGAAGGTCTGGAATTTTATCACCTCTCTACTAGGGGCAACCCCACAATTTCGGGAGGGGGGGGGGGGCATGTCCCACTGTAGTTACCTCAAACACAGACGCGGGTACAGGAACTTGGAGAAATGGGACCTCAGCATCCAGGAAGATGTAAACTCTAGTGTTAGGAGTGATAATACTTTTTTTCCATATGTCTCGCATGAAGAAGTATAGAAAAAATGTTGCGAAACGCAACATTTCGGCTTTGCTTTTCGGTGTAAGCACAAATTTTTCTATTTCTAGGATATTGAGGTTGAAAAAGAGTGGGCGCGCCCCAGCACCCCCTTTAAATCCGCCCCTGTACAAGCTGTGGCAGCTGCAGTCTCTTACAGATTCAACCCATAGGACCAGGGTACCCCCCCCCCCCCCCTCCTCCGACTTTGCATATTATATCAAGGTTAAAATTACTAGCCGCCGAACAAAAACAAATTGCATGAAAATAATTAAAAAAGGGATTATCGGTTAATTTTCATTCTGTACTGTTTCATCTGCATCTGCAATAATGTGTACACAGGGACATCCTGTCTTAATGTTATAATTAAAGACTTTGAGATAATAAATCATGGATTTAAAATCAATATTAATGGGATGATTGTTATATCAAATGTGATTGCTATATAAATTTCACCAATGCTCTAGCAATTGTTTCTCATGTTTTGTTCATTTACATTATACGAATATTTATTATACATTTTTTTCCATATATATAAATATATATATATCATATATTAATATATGTTTATAATAAACTATTTGCCCAGCAGATATTTTCTGCATCCACCCCCCCCCCCCCAGCTTTGGTCAATCCTGGCTACACCCCTGTTATTTCTATCAACCTTACGCATACGATCAAATCTACAGCTGGAGAATTACGTCACTTAATAGAACAGTATATTCAGTGCGCTTGGAATATCTCCAATACATCATTTCATAATTCCGGATATAAAAGTACAGCTCAAATTCATAGAAACCCCTAATAAGATCTACGCAATAAGGTAATGCGTGAATCTTGAGTTTATTATATGACCTTGTTTTACCACGTATCGCTTTTAATCTCGATTTTTCATGGCTGATTTTGCTTCAGTATTTTAGAGCTACTCTTCCCGATGATAGAAAGACCATTTGCCAATTCTGTATCCCTAATGTCCCTTCTTGTTTAAAAATCATTTCTCTTAATACATTAATGACTGCATTAGTGTTTGCTTTTTCCTTAGACGCAATGACTTGCATGTAAAGCGTGAATACGGGATAGTTCACTGCAATACAAGACCTAGTGAATCCTGGTCAGTGGACATCCGGATTCGATCCCAAGTTTATTAAAAGAGTGGGTTGTAGTGGCCCGTCCAAGGACTGTGGATTACTTCGGGCCCTCCAGTTTCCTCCTCCTCTAGAGTCCATCGAACGCCATTACCTGAGCTATAGGGAGTGGCTTTAGTTAGTTATTTTAAGTAATACTCCGTATCTTAGAAGCTAGTGGTCAAGTGGAACCCATTTTGCGTCTTGGGCTATAACGTTAATTATATATGTAGTCCTTTCGTCACCATCATATTAAATATATATATATATATACACGCGCGCGGACGAGCGCCTTTGTATACTCTCTGCTAATTAATGGTTTATATGTACCTTTAATGTGTGTAGTTTGTAGAAGCATACATTTGTAGTCCTTTATTGGTTCAAAGTTATCTAAAGCCTTGGTGCTGCGTTGAGGAAAAGACTGAGTGACTAGTGATACTTGTATTTGAGGACGTAGAATAATGTAAATCCTACGTTATTGCTTAGTCATGGTCACCCTATCAAATGGACAAAATGACAAATTGTTATATAATCGATTCTGGCTCATGTCGGCTCGTGAGGAATACATATCAATAGGTGTATGGAGAGTTCTTAGTAGCCTGGAGAAACTGTAGTTTGTACGGAAGCCCCGTGAATCCTGAAGGTTATTCCAAGGATTCCGGACATTTTAATGACTCTTCATCTTACGGCGTGCCGATCGATAACACATAACCAGCACCTGTTGAAGAGAGATGTTTAACATCCACACAAAGTCGACAAATTGGTTTTACATCCATGATGAGCTCTAACAATACCAATCATTTTCAGCCCCCCTCCTCTGTCTGTCTTTTCTGTCAGTCACTGTCATAATGAATTCTGTCTTGGAATTATTCATTTTCAGTCTGTTTGAGTCCATCCACGTTTTAATGTCTTTCGCACAAGTTTCCAGTTTTCGGATGGTGGCGTTCTCTGCTTGACGATTGTTAGCACTGAATGAACACTTAATTGCATGGTCATCTGCATATCCATGAAGTTGGATGTCTCCTGGAATAACTTCCTGTATTGTACTGGCATACGCCAGATAAAGGATTGGCCCTGCACAGCTTCCTTGAGGAACCGAAAAAGTTAGGTCCATATTCCTTGAAAACTTCTCACCTATTTTCACTTTACATGATCTGGGTCTTAGGTAACTGTCAAACCATTCCAGAACTTTTCCATTTATACCGAATTTATTGTATAGCACTTCTAATAAAATTGAGTGATCAACAGTGTCAAAAGCGGCTGACAAATCTATTGCCATCATTGCTGTAATTTCCTGACGTTCCATCGCCCATAATATGTCGTTAGTCAGTTTGATTAGTGCAGTTTCACACGAGTAATTAGCTCTGTATGCTGACTGATAATCTGGCATTAATTCTTGACTCTTAGTATGTTGATTAAATTCAGACAAGGCTGCTTTCTCGAGTACTTTTGATAAAAATGGTAAATTACTCACAGGTCTGTAATTTGAAGATATTAATTCAAGACCAGTTTTTTTCAGAAGGGGAAGTACTATAGCCTCTTTCCAACTTCTAGGAAATCTCCCTTCAACCAGTGAAATGTTAATAATGTCTGTTATTTTTCCGATCACTGCTGGAAGCATTTTCTTCAGAAGAATAGTTGGCAGTGCATCTGTTTCACAGCTCTTACTTGGCAAACTATTGATAATGGCTGTAACTTCTCTCTGAGACAGAGGCCTGAAATTATTTAAAGATTTTACATCTTTTCTTCTAGGCTGATAATGTGGAAATTTGTCCAGACTTGATCTTATTTTGTTTATTTTACTCAGGAAAAAGTCGGCAAATTGGTTTGCTAGGTCCTCATCACATAGCCCCTTTTGGCAGTGGATTGTCTTTATTAACACCTGTAATCTCAGTGACAAGCTTGTATAGTTTCTTTGTGTTATCTCCGCATTCTTGTATCTTTTCACTTAGTGTTTTTATTTTTGATAATTTAAGCATGTTGTTATATTTCGCCCGTTCTAATTTTAGAGCTTTCAATGTAAAATCTGTCCTGTATTTTTTCCACAACCTCTCCCTGCGTCTTAGTTTTCTTTTTTGTTCGTTAATGTCCTCATTATACCATGGATACTTCTTTCTGTTGGTTAATTTCTTAGCTTTAAGTGGGGCATGTTTGTCCAGAATGACACGGAAATCACTTTCTAACTTGTTTACTAATATGTCAATGTCACTGTTTTTATCAGACAATGTGATTTCATTTAGATCCTTTTCCATCTCTGTTGTGTTTATTTCATTTAACTTTCTATAGTAACACACCTGTGATGTGATGTCATCTTTTGGAGTTGTAAATTCACAGACTACAGCACGATGATCGGAAATAAAAGGTCCAGGTACACATTTGGTCACTCTCATATTACTGCCCGCCTCAGTGATTACCACATCTAATATGTTGCCAGCTGTATGAGTATAGAAATCCACGTGCTGTGTGAGGCCTAGGGCACACAGTGTAAATTATACGGAGGGCTAATCAGAGAAGTTAATTATTGTGAGTGGGAAGTGGGGCGGATTCAGGAATTTAAAAAAAAATGAAGAGGGTTTTGGGGGAGGGGGGGAGGGGGTTACAAACTCACTCCCTTAAACAGGCCCGCAACGGGGCGAGAACCCTTTGTTACAAAAATGTTTTGAAAATAGTGCAGAAAAAGAAAGATTGGGGTTAAAGTTCTTAACTCGGTGAATCTGCCTATTGGACGTTTCTGGTACAGCGCCGAGAAACAGACCGACGAGAAAGGGCGTCTCATGTTAAAATTTGGAGCCTGATGCACAATGAGGGAGCCCACTCTCATTGGCCTGATTCTGGTATTCGCCCCCCGAAAATCTTTGCTATACAAGGCAGCGATTACACGAGAGGAGATCTAGGACTGCTGCTTGAGGAGCGACAGCGTCTATGGTGTACCGGTCTATTGACTGACTTTTTCCTCAGTTCAATGGTCTAAGTGAACGTCCACATAATAATATATTCACTATATATATATATATATATATATATATATATATATATATTACTGCTGTGTGTTAAAATATCACAGTGTACCAGATTTGAAATAATGCATATATTATGGGTCTAATCTAGATTTAAAACAACGTTTGGATTGATATTAGATATATGATCCCAGCGATACTGCCTTAATCGGAGCAGTAATACCACGAGATTTCGTAAAATTGATCCAGTAATTTTTTGTTTTTGAAAGATGCGTTGCTTATCGTCTTTCAATGGCGAAATCCCCACCTAAATGGCTTTTTTTACCGATATCTTGACAAGCAAAAACAATGAACTCACGGATAAAGTGTTAACATGGCCACGAGGAAATGGAGAAAGTATGAAGATAAATTCGAATCAGAGACAAACGGATGGTCATGTTTCTCAATTTCCGTTATGACAGTCAGTAAGGCCGAGCACCGACAAAAAATAGTTGCACGAAGGATTAGAAGCTAATGTTTTTTCGTGGATATTTTAAGTTTGCAAAGTTCGTCCAAATGATGCTAATTTGTATTCCTGCCTCGATTCCTTAAAATTGTTTCAATATAAAAAATGACCTGATTTATATGTTTATTATATGAAGCATATAAAGATTTCAATTGAACCACATTTTTTGTATTTTTTTTCCTGGGAAGCAGGGACATCAAAACAGGGGGAATAGGGATATATAGCCACCCCCCCCCCCCCCCCCCCACACACACACACACAAGCGACCGTGTTTACACTGGAATCTAACCTAAGGAGGAAAGGCTTAACCAGAGTCCGCTTTTTCTCATGAATATAATTCATGTGGAAAAAAGGTGTGGGAGTCGCTAAAATGGACACGAGGTTCTATCGCTTTCGCAGTTCAAACACATTATCAGTATCATTGGAACATGAAGAATGTGCAAATTGGTCTGTAAATTTTTGTTCATTTGATCACATTACCACATTACTAGTACATATTAAAAATAGTGCATATTAATTAACCTTTTAAGACTAAGATATTTTGCTGATATTGACCATTTTTAATTCCCTAAGAATTGAAGTAGACTTTGAGATAGTCATTATAATTTTTATTAAAATCCTTTTGATTATAATTTAAGCTATAGTCTTTAGTGTTGTTTTTCATACTTTACATTATCATTGCAACAAAATCGCCAAATTCTTTCTTAATCACCCAGTTATCAATTTGACATGCATATAATACATATACTATAACGGTCGACATGTCTGATACAACCGTAATGAAGTCTGAAAAATCAACGTTTTAAACTTTAATACCATTCAAAAAACAACACAGTCAGTTACCAGACATGGCTATTCGTGGATATCTTTAAATCTCAACTATAGTTGCGGTCGAGTCCTATGGGGTTGGAAAAACAATATATCCAATAACGCATGTACGTTATCCAATTCTGCGTACACCTCCAGAAAACCACGGGCATAATCAGGTGCTTCATGTATCAGTCTTCACCATAATAATTGTCATGATCACTGTGAAATCAGCATTTAATCGGAAAACTCACGACACCATAATCCAGGGTTGCTAGAATCCGTAGAACGAATAATATGTTGGTTTTGCCTTATTTTCTGACCTTTTCCAGCCTAACCAAGCAACTATTTGTGCTCAAAGGAATTCATTTACAAACAAAAAGGATTTCGGTTTTAGCAGTCTAAGCATTTGTTTGTGAGTCCCTGGTTCTATGATGATGTTCCAAACTGATACCAATAAAGCTTATATTCAGTCGTCCAAATTTAAAGATTTTTATGCCCACGCCACAAAGTGGCCGGGGCATATAGTTTTACCCATGTCCGTCCTTCAGGTCTCCCATCATTCCGAAATCAAACATTTGTACGGATTTTTTTTCGCAATGCCTGCAAATATTGATCTGATTTGTGGTGTGTGGGCAGATAATGACCAGTTACAGATCGAGTTTGCGTTTCGTCCGGGTTGATCTACTTTTGACCGTTTCACGGCTCCTGAACATAGAAAATTTCATGAAAAATAGAAATTTTCATGACAAATACACATGTACGGACTGTTTTTCGCAATGCCTGCAGATATTGGCCTGATCTTGGGTGTGTTGGTAGTTCAGACAAGTTACAGATCGAGTTCGCGTTTCGTCCCGGTTGACCTACTTTTGACTGTTTTACGGCTCCTGAACATAGAAAATTTCATGAAAAATAGAAATTTTCATGACGAGTGAGCATGTACGGATTTTTTCGCAATGCCTGCAGATACTGCCCTGATTTTTTATGTGTGGGCAGGTAATGACCAGTTACAGATCAAGTGTGCGTTTCGTCCAGGTTGACCTATTTTTGATCGTTTGACGGCTCCTGAACATAGGAAAATTTCATGAAAAAAAAAGAAAGTTTCACGGCGAATGTACATGTACAGCCTTTTTTACAGTCTCTTACAGATTCAAGCCATAGGACCAGGGTACAACCCCCCCCCCCCCCCTCCTCCGACTTTGCATATTATATCAAGGTTAAAATTACTAGCCGCCGAACAAAATATAATTGCATGAAAATAATTTAAAAAAGGGATTATCGGTTAATTTTCATTCTGTACTATTTCATCTGCATCTGCAATAATGTGTACACAGAGACATCCTATCTTAATTTGTTATGTTATAATTAAGGACTTTGAGATAATAAATTATGGATTTAAAATCAATATTAATGGGATGATTGTTATATCAAATGTGATTGCTATATAAATTTCACTAATGCTCTCGCAATTGTTTCTCATGTTTTGTATATTTACATTATACACTCTCAAAACTGAGGACATGTTTCACGTTTCTATTTAAAACACCATTCTGTCCCATTTTTCGAAACATGTTTCCAGCATGTGTCATGACTCAACTGCGAAAACATGTTTTTAATCCTCTTGAAACATGTTTATATATAAAACATGTTTCACACACAGAGAAAATTTCATGGACAGTAAGATAAAACATGTCTCTGTGTGAAACATGTTTTTATATGAAATATGTCGCATATAAGACATGTCTTAAGACATGTCTCATTTTTCATAAAACATCTAACTATTTAAAACGTTTGTTTATCCTAAAACATGTAGTTGTCCCATTTTTCAAAACATGTTTTCTCCTAAGAAATATGTTTTAAACTTAGAGTTAAACATGTCTCAGTGTAACATGTCTTTATATGAAATATGTCACATATAAGCCATGTTTTAAGACATGTTTCACTTTCATAAAACATGTAACTATTCAAAACGTCTGTTCAGCCTAAAACGTGTATTTGTCCCATTTTTCGAAACATGTGTTTTCCAAAGAAACATGTTTTAACTTAGAGTAAAACATGTCACTGTGTTTCAAGTTTTTATATGAAATATGTTTCAAAAGAAAGTTTCGTTTTCCTAGAAAAAAATAACATTTGCCCATCGAAGGCACATCTGCATTTTAATCGTGTCTCAAAAATGTCTACAAAATAAAACATGTTTTGAAAAATATTTAAAGTCGGAGAAAATGTTCTTTGTTGTTTGTCTTTTTCGTTTTATGTCCACTACAACAATCATGAAAACCTGACGAGGTGCTTCTGATGAAACAACTCATAAATTTACTGGAAAGATAACATGTATTCCTTAGACAATGCTTTCTTATTTGGAGGATGCACTGAACAGGAAACATTTCCAGTATGGGTTATCAGTTATAGGTTATTATATAAAGCTACCAGGAACCTTCATTAATTGATTGTCTCCTTAAATTTCCTAGATCAAATACATTACAGCCAGGTGCTGAAGACGAAATCTTATCTATCATAATAATAGAAACATATATCAAAACATAATTACTTATTGTGGGTATAAAAACATATTAAAGTGATTTAAAATACCATGTATAAGTCTAAGACTCATAACTCGTCCCATATCATTATTAAAGGCAGCAACTCTTATCTCAAAATATGAAAAAAAGAATATTTTATATATCAATATATTTAAAATGGGCAATGCTGATAGGCTGATAGTCTTATGGCAGTTCATGGCTTCTACAAAATTTTCGTTAGTTTAAAAATGCTTGGCATAAAAAGTGGAATACATAATGCAGACCTATATCAGAAATGGCCATGTATATTATATTTGAAATACACAGTTTTCTGTAAGTGTTCTTTTACAATAGATGCAGTCATGCACATGCATTAACAGCAATAAGATAAGGTTTATTTAGTATCTACTTAAATATCTGTTGTCTGCATGTATTCATTTATCATATCAATACTGAATGTACCAGTACTAATACAATTTTGTCTTCCCCATAGCTGTATACACAAATATTATTAACTATGAATTACAATAATAATTAAACCTAGCAAACCTTAACTGATCTGCTGCACAATGAATAACAAGGAACTTGTGGGTCATGGCGCTCAGCTGGAATTGGTAACGAGAAAATTTGTATAAAATTCTAGTACATGGAAATGAGGCATAATTTTATTTTTTATTAATATTTTAAAAATGTTCAGCATATAAATATACACATAATATGCTCTACCGAGTTGTATTACTTACACATTTGGCGTGTTTGGTGTGGACTTTACAATTTTACGGACAACCTGAAAGATGCTGGAGCCTCTAATAATTACACATTCGTATAATTAAAGATTTCATATTCTGACTGTAACATGCATGTAATAAATACCCACTTGGACTGTGTAAAAACCCTTTTAAATATACAATAAGGAAGAAAGTGGAGGTGAGCTACAGTATAATAATACACATTTAATTTAATAATTGCAATAAGGAAAAAAATTGGTGATGAAAGAAACTATACGAATATTTATAATACATTTTTTTCCATATATACATAAATATATATATATATATATAATATATTAATATATGTTAATAATAAACTATTTGCCCAGCAGATATTTTCTGCATCCCCCCCCCCCCACTCACCGGTACCCCCCCCCCCCCCCAGCTTTGGTCAATCCTGGCTACACCCCTGTTATTTCTGAGTGATTTTTTATATATTAATTATACGGAGGGCTAGTCAGAAAAGTTATTATTGTGAGTGGGAAGTGGGGCTGGTTCAGGAATTAAAAAAAAAAATTGAAGAGGGTTGGGGGGGGATAGGGGTTACAAACTAACTCCCTAAAACAGGCCCGCAACTTCCGGGGCGAGAACCCTTTGTTACAAAAATGTTTTTTTTTAAATAGTGCAGAAAAAGAAAGATTGGGGTTAAAGTTCTTAACTCGGTGGATCTGCCTATTGGACGTTTCTGGTACAGCGCCGAGAAACAGACCGACGAGAAAGGGCGTCTCATGTTAAAATTTGGAGCATGATGCACAATGAGGGAGCCCACTCTCATTGGCCTGATTCTGGTATTCGACCCCCGAAAATCTTTGCTATACAAGGAAGCGATTACACGAGAGGAGATCTAGGACTGCTGCTTGAGGAGCGACAGCGTCTATGGTGTACCGGTCTATTGACTGACTTTTTCCTCAGTTCAATGGTTTAAGTGAACGTCCACATAATTATATATTCACTACATATATATATATATATATATATATATATATATATGTATATATTACTGCTGTGTGTTAAAATATCACAGTGTACCAGATTTGAAATAATGCATATATTATGGGTCTAATATAGATTTAAAACAACGTTTGGATTGACATTAGATATATGATCCCAGCGATACTGCCTTAATCGGAGCAGTAATACCACGAGATTTCGTAAAATTGATCCAGTAATTTGTTGTTTTTGAAAGATGCGTTGCTTATCGTCTTTCAATGGCAAAATCCCCACTTAAATGGCTTTTTTTACCGATATCTCGACAAGCAAAAACATTGAACTCACGGATAAAGTGTTAAAATGGCCACGGGGAAATGGAGAAAGTATGAAGATAAATTCGAATCAGAGACAAACGGATGGTCATGTTTCTCAATTTCCGTTATGACAGTCAGTAAGGCCGAGCACAGACAAAAAATAGTTGCACGAAGGATTCGCAGCTATTGTTTTTTTGTGTGGATATTTTGAGTTTGCAAAGTTCGTCCAAATTGTATTCCTGCCTCGATTCCTTTAAATTGTTTCTGTATAAAAAATGACCTGATTTATATGTTTATTATATGCAGCATATAAAGATTTCAATTGAACCACATTTTTTGTATTTTTTTTCCTGGGAAGCAGGAACATCAAAACAGGGGGAATAGGGATATATAGCCACCCCCCCCCCCCCCCAAACACACACGCTTATCTGTAAGTGGGGTTTGTTAATGTGATCACCCACCTTGATAATCAGAAGACTATATTTATATATTGGAAATGAAACATAAAAATTGTTGGATTTATAGACTTTGGTTTCATTTCTAAATTTACCGTTGAAATATTATATATCTGAACCTGGCTTGGAATTTTATTTTCAAACCATTATATTTAAGTGTAATATATTTGTGTCAAACAAACAATAAAAGCTTTATATATATATATATTATATATATACATATATATATATATGTATGTATGTATACACGAGTCATACCCTACACCGTTGAAGGTAAAATGACGCTTCTGCTGACTACAAACTTTCGCAAATTGTCTCGACCGAGTATTTGAAATATAAAAAAGAAATAATTATACTCGGTGGCAACAAATTTTTGGATTTGTGTTGTCAGAGTCCGTAGAACAAGAACGAATAATATGTAGGTGTTGTTTTATTTTCTGAAATTTTCCAGCCTTACCCAGCAACTACTTGTGCTCAGAGGAATTCAATTACAAACAATAGGGATTTCGGTTAAAGCAGTCTAAGCATTTGTTTGTGAATCCCTGGTTCTATATAGTGCTGTTCCAAACTGAAATCAAAGCTTATATTCAGTCGTTCAGATTTAAAGATGTTTTCAAACAAAACTGATTGAGTCGTTGTTTGAACAAAGCGACTGTGTTTTACACTGGAATCCAACATAACCAGGAAAGACTTAACCAGCGTCCGCTTCTTCTCATGAATATAATTCATGAGGAAAAAGGTGTGGGAGTCGCTAAAATGGACACCAGGTTCTATCGCTTTCGCAGTTCAAACACATTATCAGTATCATTGGAATATGAAGAATGTGCAAATTGGTCTGTAAATTTTTGGCATGTGATCACATTACCACATTACTAGTACATATTAAAAATAGTGCATATTAATTAACCTTTTAAGACTAAGATATTTTGCTGATATTGACCATTTTTAATTCCCTAAGATTTGAAGTAGACTTTAAGATAGTCATTTTAATTTTTATTAAACTCGTTTTGATTATAATTTAAGCTATAATCTTTAGTGTTTGTATTCATAATTTTCTTTATCATTGCAACAAAACCGCCAAATTCTTTCTTAATCACCCAGTTATCAATTTCACATGCATATAATACATATACTATAACGGTCGACATGTCTGATACAACCGTAATGAAGTCTGAAAAATCAACGTTTTAACCTTTAATACCATTCGATAAACAACACAGTCAGTTACCAGACATGACTATTCGTCGATATCTTTAAATCTCAACTATAGTTGCGGTCGAGTCCTATGTGGTTGGAAAAACAATATATCCAATAACGCATGTACGTTATCCAATTCTGCGTACACCTCCAGAAAACCACGGGCATAATCAGGTGCTTCATGTATCAGTCTTCACCATAATAATTGTCATGATCACTGTGAAATCAGCATTCAATCGGAAAACTCACGACACCATAATCTAGGGTTGCTAGAATCCGTAGAACGAATAATATGTTTTCTTTTGCCTTATTTTCTGACCTTTTCCAGCCTAACCCAGCAACTATTTGTGCTCAAAGGAATTCATTTACAAACAAAAAAGATTTCGGTTTTAGCAGTCTAAGCATTTGTTTGTGAGTCCCTGGTTCTATGATGATGTTTCAAACTGATACCAATAAAGCTTATATTCAGTCGTCCAAATTTAAAGATTTTTATGCCCACGTCACAAAGTGGCCGGGCCATATAGTTTTACCCATGTCCGTCCTTCAGGTCTCCCGTCATTCCGAAATCAAACAGTTGTACGGATTTTTTTTCGCAATGCCTGCAAATATTGATCTGATTTGTGGTGTGTGGGCAGATAATGACCAGTTACAGATCGAGTTTGCGTTTCGTCCGGGTTGATCTACTTTTGACCGTTTCACGGCTCCTGAACATAGAAAATTTCATGAAAAATAGAAATTTTCATGACAAATACACATGTACGGACTGTTTTTCGCAATGCCTGCAGATATTGGCCTGATCTTGGGTGTGTTGGCAGTTCAGACAAGTTACAGATCGAGTTCGCGTTTCGTTCCGGTTGACCTACTTTTGACTGTTTTACGGCTTCTGAACATAGAAAATTTCATGAAAAATAGAAATTTTCATGACGAGTGCATATGTACGGATTTTTTTCGCAATGCCTGCAGATACTGCCCTAATTTTTTATGTGTGGGCAGATAATGACCAGTTACAGATCAAGTTTGCGTTTCGTCCTGGTTGACCTATTTTTGATCGTTTGACGGCTCCTGAACATAGGAAAATTTAATGAAAAAAAAGAAAGTTTCACGGCGAATGTACATGTACAGCCTTTTTTTAGCCCTCAGCTTATAGGCTGATGGGCTATTGACGTCACCCAAGCTGTCCGTCCATCCGTCCGTCTGTCCGGCGTCCGTTAACATTTTTCTTGTGAGCTGGATATCTCTAAAAGGATTCACCATTGGTTATATCATCAGTGAAGATGTAATTTGATAAAATCTCGGTCAAGTTCGAAGATGGGTGACCTTGACCCATTTTTCTACATTTTAGAGCCGGTTATAGAAAACACTCAGAAGCTTATATCTCAGGAACCATTGTGTAGATTTTCATAAAACTTGGTGGTGCCACCTACAATATCTGCTTTTTTTATGAATTTTTATAGGATTTTTCACCTTTTGGCCTTCTGAGCAGGATATTTCTCATAGGATTCGCCGTAGGAATTTTTATTTCTTCGGTGAAGATGTATATCAACAAAATCTTGGTCAAGTTCGAGGATGGGTGACCTTGACCTATTTTCCTTTGTTTTAGAGCTGATTATAGAAAAACACTTAGAAGCATATATCTCAGGAACCACTGTGTGGATTTTCACAAACTTACTATGGTCATTTGGACTGATGGTCTGTACATTCTGCACAATTGTAGTGGCGCCACCTACAATTTCTGATTTTTTAATGAATTTTTATCGGAATTTTTCAATTTTGGCCTTTTGTGCAGGATATCTCGAAAGATATTCAACACAGGAACTTCATTTCTTCGGTATTATTGCATATTTACAAACAACTTCAAATATGGGTGATCTTGACCTATTTTTCAAGGTCATAGAGCTTAAATTTAAAAAAAACTTAGGAGCTTATTTCTCAGGAAGCATTTGGTGGATTGTTATGAAACATGGTGTATACCTCTCCAATTTAAATTTATAACTGATTATCAGTTTTTGCTAATATTCTAGTTTCGCAGTGCAATGCTTACAAATACTGCCCTATTTTGTGGTCTGTTGACGCATAATGACCACTTAAATCAAGTTCGCTTTCGCCCCAGTTGACCTATTTTTGACCAAATGACAGATCCTGAACAAAGAAAATTTCATAAAAATAGAAATTTTTATGAAAAATGCGCAGGTATGGACTTTTTTAACAATGCCTGCAGAAACTGGCCTGATTTTTGGTGTGTTGCTTGATAATGACCCGTTACAAATCGAGTTTGCATTTTGTCCAGGTTTATCTACTTTTGACCATATGGCAGCTCCTGAACTTAAAAAATTTAACAAAAGTTGACAAATATTTATAAATTGCTCCAGGCGGGGGCATTCGTGTCGTTCCGACACATCTAGTTTTCAAACAAAATTGATTGAGTCGATGTTTGAACAAAGCGAATGTGTGATATGGAAACTGACATAAGCAGGAAAGGCTTAACCAGCGTCCGCTTTTTTCTCATGAACAAATTCACGAGTAAAAGGTGTGGGAGTCGCTAAAATGGACACCAGGTTCTATCGCTTTCGCAGTTCAAACACATTATCAATATCATTGGAATATGAAGAATGTGCAAATTGGTCTGTAAAATGTTGTTCATTTGATCACATTACCACATCACTAGTACATATTAAAAATAGTGCATATTAATTAACCTTTTTAGACTAAGATATTTTGCTAAGAATTGACCTTTTTCAATTCCCTTAGAATCGAAATAAACTATGAGAGAGTCATTTTTTTACTCCCTTTGATTATAAGTTAAGCTTGAATTGTTTTTATTCATAATTCCCAATATCAGGGCAACAAAATCGCTAAATTATTTCTGAATTATCCAGTTATTTATTTGACATGAAGCAATTTATCTTATAACTGTCTATATTATTTCTTGCGGAAGCCATTTCAAATATATGATACGTATAATATAATGGTCCACATGTCTCAATTAACCGAAATGAAGTCTGGGAAATCAACGTTTTAACCTTTAATACCATTTGATAAACACCATAGTCAGTTACCAGACATGAATATACATGGATATCTTTAAATCTCAACTATAGTGGCGGTCGAGTCCCATGGGGTTGGAAAAACAATATATCCAATAACGCATGTTATCCAATTTTGCGTACACCTTCAGAAAACCACGGGCACAACCAGGTGCTTCAAGTATCAGTCATCACCATACTAATTGTCATGATCGCTGTGAAATCAGCATTCACTCGGGAAAACTCACTACACCATAATCCAGGGTTGAAGATATCAAGTTCTCCCTGGATGTAACCCAGCTATGTCGTAATCGACCGTCAGGTGTGGTTTTCTGGGATACATTCTTTAGACCCGGGTAAAGTACCGGACAATTAGGAACAGTATATTTGAAATCAGCCCCTGGGGGCCTGACTGTCTCACATAAAGCAAGGAAGAAAATCAATAATTTCAAGGATGCCTATCTCGACAAGCAACGCAATTCAGAAATTCCACACACACACACACACACACACACACATATATATATATATATATATATATATATATATATATATATATATATATATATATATATTAGAGGGAAAGCAGGGAAATACAGATAAAGACAGGAGAAAGACAGGAGACAACAAAAGAAAGGAAAGAGAAACCGAAGAAAGTGAGAGAAAGGAAATACAATGACATTAGAGGGAAAAGTGTGAAAAAAATGCAGACAAAAAGAAAGAGAGAGAGAGAGGGGGGGAGAGCTTCTAGTTTGTACATATATAGCGTTCTTATTTGGCCGGCTTTACAAGTGCGGCGGATATGGTTTGTTACAATAATCAGCTAAAATCAGAAAAGTTGGACCAATTAACACAATAACATTTTTCTTGTTTATCTCCAGCTTGCTTTTCTTTCCAAATCATCGTATATAATTAATGACCACTGGCCATCCCTTAAGTGCAATAAAGCTACTGTGCTTAATCATTTACCAACATCGTTAACAAACATTCATACAAGCAGTGGACATGACTTGGTTTATACAATGACTGTAAGCGAGCATTTAGGAATCTCGTTGGCATGGAAACCGTTCGTGCAATTTGAAAGAATAACATCCTGTAACAATGAATAATACATAGAAGAGCAACCAATCAGCTTGCTGTCCAGTCAGTGGTCAACTGCAGATGTATTCAGACTAACTAGATCACAGCCAATCAGCTGCCTCGTCAGCCAATGGTCAATTGCAGGTGCAAAAGATGTTTACCTCAGACAAGATCCAGATCAGTTAGTTAACAGCCAGCTGACCAAGGCAACAGGAGCGGGGCCAAACAGACGCAAAGACAGGGGTTAGGAGTCTGAGGTATTCAGAGATAAAGCCATCTGAAAGTAAGTAAACACGTCAATGAGAGCTGGTCCTAACAGTTAAATATTGATATTTTAATAGATCTGTGAATTGTTAAGTTGCCAATGGTGGATACAGTGTCTAGAAAAGGAGTGGGGATGCCTGCTAAGCCCCGGGTCACCGTTAAAACAGGCGTGCCAGGAGTGCTTGTAGACTTGCTACATGGGCGTCAATACGGGGGGGGGGGGCAAATAATGTTACATGATTCACCCGTTTGGACAACATTGTTGAACCCTGTTATTAATCACACATGCACATTAAATAATTCATATGGGGTTTAACGCGTAAAATCAAATTCAATTATTATTACGAAAAATTTAGTGACATATACAAGGAATGCATACGGGGAGAGGTTTTTACTTGTCGCTATCTGAAGCAAGCATTCTTCCTCATATTTTCTACCGAAATTGCTCCAAAATTTGGAAGATTAAATATGGAATATACCTTGTTGCTGTAGGGGGTATGTGTTTATAGGGTGTTTGTTCGTGGGGGGGGGGGGGGGGGGGAGAAGAGGAAGTCTGCGCCCCTTCCCCCTCCCCCTGCCAATTTAAAAAGGAAAATGTGCTCCTGGATACATCATGTCATATATTTTATGACGCAAAGATGCTTATTTTCCCCATTTTTTTCATGATTTATACCAGTGACTTCCAGGCTACACAACAAGGATGTAAAATTTGAAGTAAGCAGATGATACATTAGTTGTTGGATTTGTATCCAGTTGTGATTAAAAAATATCAAAAGGAACTTGGACAAAAGAAATGTCTTAAAGAATAATCATTTGTTATTAAATACTTCATAAACAAAGGATTGGTAATTGACCTTAGGCAATACCCAACATGTCAATATCCGGTTTTATTGATGGAATAGAAGTAGAAAAATGCGCGATAGTACAAATACATCGAGTTAGTATTAGATGATAGGCTTGCAATGGATAATAATATAAACTTAGTATATATCATAAAGGGCAGCAGCGTGTATTCGTTTTAAGGAAACTGGAATCGTTTCATATGGAAAGTAAACTACTTGGTTTATTCCATTCTTCGATGGGCCACCGTGTAATATCGTATATTTATCTGTGCTGGTGGGGGAATCTGACCATTTAAAACAGAAAAAAAATTGAACGGATATGGAACATAATTAAAAGGGTCTTGGGTTCAATTTAGTTGACATAAATATTATTTATGAAAATAAAGTCATTGATATGATGAAGATAATGGTTTTAAAGCAAAAACTTGCCCAGCGATCACATTGTCTGTCTTAATCCGGCTGCTCACTTACCGATTTTATCGGCCGATTCATTGGATCAAGACTATGTACCGATGGGGGAACATAGTCGTGTAGTGTGACACCCCAAGCGACGCGCTTGTCAAAGAAAAATCGGCCGATTTTATCGGGCGATGAGCGAAATCATGTAGTGAGCCAATATTTGCGACAAAGTTGTCCGAATTTGTTTATTTTTGTATGGTAAGAGTTTACGTGTACGTTGTCACTGTTAGTCATTATTAGGGTATATTGTAAAATGACATATTTCTGTATTTTTTTTTAAAAAGCAGTAAAGACCGATTATGGTAAAGGTTCAAATTTCATGTATTTCTGAAAGATGACCTGTAATTTATTAATCATTGTAAAGGAGTATCTATTCATATAATTAAAATGTGCGTACATTTCTGTAACCATACGACTGAACGAACAGGTCTATGTTTACAAACGCCCATTAATTGCTGGGTTGTTCAGCCATCCTTCCAATTGTGTGACGAGCTAATCTGAACAAGTAACTCAAGCTTATGTAAGAGTTTCCTAAAAAAAGAAAATTCAATATTTACAACTCATGGATGGCAATAATCAACAGTATATCTGCCCGTACTTTCTATCCATCATTATAAATTTTTTTCCTTAAGATAGTTTTTGCCTTATCTCGGCTTCTCAGATTAAACAAAGAAAAGTATATCTAAAAAATTCTATCGGATTTTGATTATTTCCTGGCTAACTGCATTTTCTTAGATTTTATAAGGGAAAAGCTAAAAACATTTAAAAATGTATTTCTCCGAAAACCTGCTGCCAAATTGTCTGTTCAGCTGTCCCCATAATCCTGCCTGGCAAAAAGAACACATCCGAAATATCCTGACTGATACATCCTAGTTTAAAAATGTTCTCGTCCGAAACGTGCAGGTCCGAAACATCCATTTTGCTGAAATCATAATGACTAAGGTAGATATGCAGGACATTAGAGGATCAATATTAAATTTAAAAAATAAACCTCAATTCATACTCCCAAACTTTGCACAGGTTCGCATTAGGCCTGTAGGTCTTGTTTATTGGTAGGGCTATGGCCTGTTGGTGGAACTGAACAAGAATGAGGATATCCATACGATAAGAATGAAATGTTATTATTTAACCTCCTGTATTTCAGGTTTTATTTTAGAAGTAGTTACATTTATTACAAGTCAGCTAATACAGGAATAGGTTATTTGCATATAATCTAAATATGATTGAAATGAATACATTAAACTGTTTGGATCTGTATGAAAAATAATAAATTTATGAGGGTTTATAGACCTCTGGATCTGGTCCTTGAACTTATTCCACCCAATAAAAATTAACATAAATATACATTTTTCCTGGCAATACAATATGTAAAATGTGACATGGGTAATATTTCAATTAGAAAAAGAATGTATTATATCCAGTCATTGGGCATAAATGTTTGTGTGACCGAACATTACAGCAGGATCAATTTTATAATCAGTTATTAAGATACGATGGTTTAAATAGTCTGAGTTCTTATTGTTCAGTCGCTAGAAGCTAGCGAGAATTAGCGTTGATTTTTTTTCTCTGACATAAATCATTAACATTTTCACATTGTGTGTGCCTGGTTTTCTCCCAACCTGACTCGTTCTCTCTTTCTTACTATATATATAGTTCTACGTAGGTCTCAGTGCTTGCAGCAATACAATTAAAGTAGAACCGGTTAGCTCAAGACCGAACACTAATCCGCTCACTACATTTGATTAGCAAGTGGGCCATTCAAAATTCAATACAATAACCATAGCCTACGTAGTAAGCCTCTTAATAGAGGCGGATATTCTGTCTAAAATAACCACAGCAAATCTACCGCAATGACGTTACGAAAAAGAAACGGAACTTTCGAAACACAATTGGACCCTAAAGAGAAAGCAAATACAATATTCAACTACTTGGGAAATAATCCAACGCTCATATACAAGGAAACGTACCTCGGATCAATGAAGCCTCTGAATGGAGGAGAAATACAGGATATTACAACCACAAAATCGACAAGTCAGAGATCTTATTGAAATAAACGTAGTAAAATTAGTCTCAGAATGCCGACACCTGAAACTACCGGACCGGGCACAAAGAAAAAAACAGCAACAACTGGGTCCCCACAAGCGTCAGTAATCTGCTGATCGCCCGGGTGCCGAGACCGGCAACGGCGTGAAACTCGGAGTAATAACTCGATACTCAAACGTGCTTAAATATATATATATATATATATATATATATATATATATATATATATATATATATATATAACCCGATAGTTCTGGTCTGGCCTTCGTCAGGTCTTATAGAAGCAATATTGCTTTGTAAGCAGTGAGCTAGACGTCCTTTGCACAGTTGCTCTGCTGGTGGCCTCGTTCTAGCCTTTCATTAACCAATTCTGTTTACTGATGAACCATGTATCGAGTAACTGGTCAATAGGCTTTGTCCGGGGAAAGGCTTGCCAGAACAAGTTGCTCATTGCCATATATGGACTGCCTTTGTCTTAATCCAGACCCATTGTATCTTCATTTTCTGGTCTGTTATCAGAATAACTTGAATTGAAGCTTTAGAAACACGGATTCATCACATTTCAACAGCTTTGAATTCGCGTGTCATCACTGATGCTAAGAATCTAGATTATCCCGATATATGATTACCCCCGTTACATGAACTATATTACAGAATACCTCCTTGGGTAGCCTGAGTTCAGACTCTGCAGACATAAGATATACAGACATTCAAACTAATTTTGAGATCAAGAAGAAAGAAATTATATTAGTCCGGCTGTTAAGAGAAGAATTGTGCAAATTGTGAAAGAAGCATGAAACTTGGCATAATAGTTGGCCAAACCATACTCAATATTTTCAGATATAGGGCCAAGCGGATTACACCCCAAGTTGGTCAAAATCCAAGATGGCGGCCAAGGTGGCCGCAAGATTTTAAAATCTCAATATATTCGGTTATATTTGTCCCAGAATGCTTTCCCAGTGCACAATTCCTATGTTTTCGGGGAGGACAAATTCATTTATAAGGGTTTAAAGTCTGTAAAATGACTATTTGAATGAATCCTGGTTTTGTTTATATTGAAATTGTCCTAGATTTGCTTTCGTTTACTACATGTACAGTAAACATTATTTATTAGGTTTTGCACAGTAGTCGCATACATTGTGATTGTATTCAAATGAAAGTGTCTTTTGATTGCTTAGGTTTGTCTGCTCTGTCTTGCATTTTGATGCTTGAATTGTAGAACAGTTTTTATTACAATATTCTTCCTTTGAATTGTCCTTTATTTGCATGTTTACAAAAAAAAATTGCTTTGAAGAGGTGATGATTGCAAAAAACTTATCTGTCGAAATTGAACTTGATATGTCCCTAAATACCAATCATTAGAATGTTTTGAAAACCTACATACATGTAATTAGATTTTACGAACAGCTTTCATGTAAAACTCTGTTAGTGCAATTGGGAAATATCAAATGCATAAATCCAACTGTGCTGACATTATATATATATATATATATATATATATATATATATATATATATATATATATGTGTGTGTGTGTGTGTGTGTGTGTGTGTGTGTGTAAATATATAAATATATATATATATTATTTTACTTATTATTTACTTATTTGAGCCCTAAGTCTGTTTCTATATAATGTAATGGACAATCGAGTAGTAAAACGCTCAACTATCTCCACTGGTGCCCCGTTTTTAATCAACCTCGTTCCTATTAGTGGATTGTAATGGCCCGTCCAAAGTGGATGAACTCCTTGTCCTTCGCTTTCCTCCATCAATGTATATACACAACCAAACGCCACCACCCGATCCATGGAGAGTGGCTTGTAAGAGTAATTATAACTAACTGTCCATATAACATATATATATATCATAATAAAATAAATTAATAAACAATCCATATAATATAGGGTTTATCTTGCTTCTAACTTTTATATCAGACTGAATGCGTGCGTGACAGGATACAGATCTAAAGGTGTAAGAAGTTGACACCTGTCAGCTGTATAGATTCTGCCTTGTGTACCTATTAAAATTGTACGTGCTAAAAGTCCCTTTTTCATCAGCACACCCAACGGTTAAATTTGATAACAATTTCTTGAATACTGCACCTTTAAATGAATGTGTCATTTGCTGGGGTAGGTTTTATTATGTTATTATTTCAAATCTGATTTCCTCTGTTTGATATTTCATTATTTGCATGCTAACGAATGTATTAATTGCTTTGCAGAGGTGAGAGGTGAAAGAAACTTAGGTCTCGTATCAAAGTGGGAGCTTGATATATACGTGAAAAATAGTTAGGAATTTTTAAAAATCTACAAACATGATATTAAATTTTACCATCAACTTAACATTCAAATATTTACTAGTGCAATTAAGAAATATAAGTTCAGCTGAAATTGAATTTACATGTACTAGTTACATGTATTTGAACATCATGTCTGTTTCAAAGGAAAGACTTTTATTTATATTTTATTTAGACTACATGCGTGCATGACAAGATACGCGCTTATGTAGAAGGTCACACCTGTTTGCTGTATAGATTCTAAGCTTCTTTTGCCATGAAGTGATGGCTTTCAGACTGTATGTTGGCATGAAAACAGAATCAACACACATTTAGAGGTGCGCAACATGTTGCTATATGCTGCCTTTGTAATATGGTGATAAATGCATGAAATAATCTATACTCATGTAGATACCTTTGGCAGATTACTATTTTTGTGATATGGTGATGATGCAGACTTTAGACTCTATGCTCGTATGAAAGAACCAGCACGTGTCAGTAAAATATCACTGCCCTCTGTTGTGATGGTTTCTTGGTGATATAGAACTAGTTCCTTGCCAACGAGTTGCCAGTAAAATTCACTTTGCATAATGTGTTTATGTCAACAAAATACTTTCATTTGCTGACATTAAGCACATTTGTAGATTCATGTAGTACCTGCATATATTGTTAGAAATATCCACTACATGTATGAGTCGGTGCTGTCAGGTTCAAGCTAGCTGATCTTTTTTAATGGATGGATGCTCAGAAAATGGAAAAGCAAGGCGGAAGATATATTGAGTCGAATTCACAAAACAAGGTTAAAAAAATTTACTGCACCCTCAGGTTACAGACATGCCTTTTATCTTCAACTTGATTATCTCAAAATTCAGTACAAAGTTTGGTTTGGGTTTTTATCGACTTGTTAGGTGAATGTAACTTTTCTGTGCCATCAGCTTCTGAGATCTGGCACCTCAGTACAGTTACACTTTCCCTTAGTCAGTTTAATGTCCATTTGCAGAATGCTTGGGAAACTTGTATTTCATACCATCTGCTTCATTAAGTGAACCTACATTTTTGAGAATACACTACTTCTGAATTACTGAACAGAACAGTTTATTACAGCATTCTTTTAATATTGCAAGCAATTTTTTATTACCTGTACCTGAATATTTTCTTTTAGAATTGGCAGGACAAGAGCGTTTTCCTTCTGGTAAAATACAATTCCAACTTACTATCGGTTCTTTTTATCTTATGTGCAAGGTACAGTTCGATCTACAATTTTGCATATTGTGCACTTAAAGATTAATTATGTACTGAGTCTTCTTGCAAGAAAGGAGTCTGGAATCTGGCATAACCATTAACTTATAAACAAAAAACTTCTTTAACATGGATTGTACAACTGGTTATAATAACAACTACAAGGCACTTTCCATGGGTCGGATGGCAAATTAGTGGACGGAATCAGAGGACACGAAGAAAAAAACCGACTTTGTACAAACCACTACAACCCACTTTCATGGCAACATCAGGGATAGAAACTTGGTCGCAAGTGAAGAGAGCCGAGCGCTTTACCAATCGACAGTCCCTTTCATTACACTGAAAGAGACAGTGTTTAAATACTTAACATATATATTAAATTTCAGCAGGGTAATCAACAAATACGTTTTACCGTTAGATGTGCTGGTAGAAAAGGCAATTTTAGTACATTTTCAATACCAACAAAATCAGACTTCATTCACACATTCATGGCAGACCTCAAACCCTTATAAATGAATTTCTCGACCCCAACAACATAAAACAACGCACTTGCAATGCATTCTATGACAAATATATATTGATATTTTATATTTTGGTGGCCATCTTGGCCGCCATCTTTAATTTTTACCAAGACATAGTGAATTCTGCTCAGCTTCTTATCTGAACATATAGAGTATGGCCTTGAAAATTATTATGCCAAGTATCATTCTTCTTTCATCGTTTGCACAATTATTTTCAATATGAAGCTTTACCGCTTGACTGATGGGAATATTACCATATTCTTGAAGAAAAATCCAGCTAATGAGTATCTGAAGAGGTTTGAAACCTCAAAAATTGAATTGCTCAGCCCAAAAAGAACCTTATACTAGAGTATTTACAATGTTTTCTGGGGACATTATAACTCAAGTTATTGACATTTTCTAATCTGGCGGCCATCATGGCCGCCATCTTGGAATTTGGCCAAGATAAATTTTTTCAGCTTGGCCCTATATCTGAAATTCATCAATAAGCTCCAAAAATACTTTTGCCAACTTTCATGCTTCTTTCATTTTTTGCACAATACCTCAAATATAAAAGCTTAACCGCTGGACTATATGATTTTGAACATATAGAACAACTGTTTGAAATTAGGAACTGAAATTATATGGGGAAATCTGAAAGCGATTTCAAGTTACCCCCGGTGGTTAACTGAAAGCGATTTGAGTTCTCAGTGGAGTAATCTAAATTGGATTTCAAGTTACCCTCGGAAGTAATCTGAAATCGATTTCAATTCACAGGGGAATAATCTAAATTGGATTTCAAGTTACCCCCAGGGGTAATCTGAAATCGATATCAATTTACCGGGGGTATTCTGAAATCGCTACACCGGTCCCATTAAAAAAAACCCCATGTTTTCTTGTTCGTAAAGACAGATGTCTCTTTTTATTTTATAGCCTGTCGTTATTGTTCTAAGTAGTAGTATAAGTTAACGATGTCCTAATCCCCAACCGAAAATTCTCTTTCAAGTACCAAAAACACAGGACGTTATTAACCTTGAAAGATACGTACCGTTTTATTAATAAAATTTACAGAAAACAAGGAGTGACACCGGCGGGTACAATAAAGATAACCTCAAGGGAGGGGAAAATGTAAACTGAAGCCTCAAGAAGGCGTATCCGTGACATGAACGATAGGCGAAAACGTGACATTTATCCTTTGAAAAGAAACATTAAAATCTTATCATTAAACGAGTGTGTCTTTTTCATTGAACCTTGCGGTGACATCTATTAAAGTTGCTTTCCAAATGAGAAAATGTCCGCCCTGTTTAGGTCTGAGTTCATTGAACCTGTCCATTGAGATAATCAGTGTTTTGACATAATGCACAGGACAATGCTAGGAACATTAGGCCGAGCACTGGAACAAGTGCTTCATGATTAAGTTTGTCTTAAGTCACTAAACTTTTTTGAGAGAGATGGTTTTGCAGTTTTATCTAACAGTATGCTTGGTTTATTTTAGAAATGAGAACAAAAGACATTAACCGAAAACAAAAGAAAAAGTAAAGTGTCTTGTGCGCAATGTAATATTATTTTCTTTGCTGCATGAGACCGCCATTAAACGATTAACTGAATAAAGGACGCTTTGTAATTAAATACCCCTGTCAAGACAAAGTGGGCCTACTGAAACTTTCCCTTTATCAAAAGGTTATTAAGAGACAATTTTCTGATTCCTCAAAAAGGTTGCAGGAATAACTGGCTTCTCTGGCTCAGGGTAGTGCACGAAACTCAATGCCGGGACATCGTGAGTTTAAATCTCAGCCGAGGCGGTGAGATTTTTCACGGTCGCTCCAAGCTCGGGTGAGCACTCGATTGCGACTTCCGGGGGCTCCTCGGTGGTATGACCTAACAATGGGGACGATCACACACCCAGGGCCCGCTGGTGCAGGAGTCACCGGGCCTGGCTAACGCCAGGGTATAAAATGAGAGGAATGCATTGCCGTCATGTCACGTAGTCCAAAACCGGAATGAAATTCTGCAGATGTATAGATATATAAGTAAACATTAAAAAAAGGAGGCGGTTACCTCCTTCAAAAATATAAAAAAGTTGCAGGTAAATCGATTAGCTCATTTTTGTAAGAACCTGCTAAAATATCATCATGCAAAACCGCCTTCCTTGGCTGAGGGTAGGTTCCAAAGGATATCGTGAGTTGTAATATCAGCCAGGGCGGTGATATTTTGCTCGGTCGGCCCCTACCCAGGGTAAGTGCTCTGCAGGCTTAATTGGAAGGTCATGCACTCACAAACGAGTGCTCCTTTCAGGGGTTCCTCGATGGGACGGCCCTGTAATCGGGATATAATAAAACAGCTTTGCACCGGAAGTCGGCACGTTTTGGCCTAATTTATGAAAGATCCAGGATCCAGGAACTGTCTTTATTTCACCGACGTCAGATATCGTGATAGGCCCCTTTAGAGAGACTGATCACAATAGAGGTGTGGTATGGTCCACAATTTTTGGCTGGATCGGAGTGCACCAGCAAAACAAAATACCGGACCGTCTATCCCTAGACCGGACCGTCCGGACTTGTCAGTTGTTCAAGCTAGATTTGACATTGCAATGCAGGGTCTATAAATTTGTTAGATTGGGTCAGCTGGTGTATTTTCTTTTCGTTAGTTTTAATATATATATTTTTTCATCTTGTGAAATTTTTGTTTTATTCAGTTATTTTAATTAGCCATCATCAGTGGCCTGATTATAACCAATGTGAGCGTGGTATCCAGTGATAATTTTAAAAATGAGACACCCGCTCTAGTTGGTCTAATTTTGGCCCTGTGATAAAACCGGTTTACCCGACCAACGAGAGCAAGTGCCTCATGTTTAAAATTGTCACTGGATACCACGTTCATATTGGTTTGATAAAGAGGCTTTCCTCTGTGACTACCCTGGTGGTCATCCCCAGAGAACCTTGCCATACAAAAGCAGCGGTTAAAACAACAAGGACGACGGCGAGTGTAAAACCGCTGCGTGAATAAATAATTATGAAGAACTTAAGTATATATTTTCTAATATACATAAATAACAGTTATTCCAGAAACATCTGCCATGAAAGAAAGGGTAAAAATCTTCCAAAGACAAAATGGAAATCTTCTACTTCAAAAATACATTTTTAGGATATAATCAGATGTGATTTGTGTAACATATGATGTAATTTATGTTCCTTCAAATCCTTTCTCAGTTTCGGTGATCCCTTCATTAGGAAAACTTCAAAGACCTTATTATCCAGACAGGCTGACCGGTAATAGCCCATGACATATATTATATGGTAGCATTGATGGATCTCGCTTTGAAGCTGAAAAATCACAAAATGTGTTCAACAAAACCCGGCGAGACATAGCAGTTCCATAACATTTATCTCATTTAACAAAATAGTATAATTTGATACCTCCCCTGTATTTCATATATCACATTATGATAACAACAACAATATAAATTTGCATTCAAATGAATGCAAGCCTCCGCCATATGTGAGGTCCATATAGTGGGATGCTCCCAACCCTTGTTTGCATTCACTTATTGGGCCCATATTTCCAGGTTCATAAGTGACTTTACATTTGTGAATGTTCCTTATTGACGCTCCTGAATGCGAATCACTTACTGAATCCATATCAAAATCTAATCAATTCTTCATTGCCCATTCCCGAAATTCCCTGAAGATTCCGTACATGACTGCGTTACGCGAGTTATGTTGTGACCAGACACACAAACACACACAAACACACACGCAAACATAGACACGAAAGTAGATAAACGCATTCCCTCCGGGTGGAAGAAATTAAAATTTAAAAAAAAGTTATACTAAATTTTTGTAATTAAGGTATTTTTACACCATTTTGAGCGTAACATTTGTTATACGCGAGTATTTTTTCATAGCATATATTGATTAAATTTGATAAAGAAAGATTTCAGTGAAAGACTAGAGTGTAATTTCAGAACATATTTATTTGTAATTCTGTGTTACTCTTGCTGTCAGTGTAATTTTATAAAATTATACCATATGTTGTATGTATAGTTATTTATTATGTCATAAGCCGTGTACGTGTTTTGTTAATCTAAAACAAAACAGAGTTAACTTTAAATCATGTTCAGGCTGGCTCCGTCCATACATTATAGGTTTCCAGTTACCGGGAAGTAACTTTAAAACAAAAGGGGTTATAGCTCGGTTGGCCAAGCGTACTCTCCACTACATAACCAGATCTTATGTGACGTCACATTAATAGGTACTGATTACCTTGATCATATATCAAATACGGAATTTCCTCAGCTTCCTGTGTAATTGAAACTGAGATGCCATTTACGGGAGCGACTGATTAAAGGACCATAGACAGAATAAGTGTTAGGGTACACCCAAATTAGATACCCGGAGCTCTAACGATGGGGTCTGTATTACAAAGTCGACTCCACGAAACCAGCCTGTTAATATGTCAGTATATATCTTAAGGATATTTAATTGTAGGTCCAAATCACTTACTGCAAATAATTTGATTTACAGATATAGAGCGCATGCATGAGGTGCAAGCTTTACTACAGATATGGAGGGTTGCGGGTTACTCAACTTCACCGATGCTTAACCGTCTTCATCTCCTTATACATTCGCGGAGACCCCAGCTACTCCCTAGGTGACTAACCTATGGGCCATAAAGGTCTACCCCCTTCCCCCTCCCCAGGCCCGTTAGCTAGGAAGTGACAAACATCCCCTCTGTGACCCACTGGCTGTGAAAGAGTGAGTCGACATATAGTGTAAGGGGGGGGGGGGGGGTACCTAGGTATCTATTAAGAATATATGGAATATCCTACAAGGGTACAACCAAATCAGATTAGCCGATACACGAGGCTCTAATGATGGCGTAAGTCTGTATTACAAAGTCGGCTCGACCAAACCAGGCTGTTAATATATCAGTTTATATTTTAAGGATATTTTAGTGCTGCCCAATCATGTAATTAAGCGTTCCCCGTCAGCAAAAAAATACTGGGTCCAACACCTGTAATGTAGTCAGAGTTGCCTTCAGAGGTAATGTTACACTCCCGAAACTAGAAACAGAACAGTTAAAAAATTCTTTGTCATACTGAGGAGCTTTTTACTGGAACAGTCTTACTACTTCTCTCCGTGAGGCCAAGTCAATTTTTTCTTACAGGAGAATGTTGAAACGTACACTCCAGTTAAAGTAAATCATTTGATATTTAAAACCTTTTATACCCCTTCTACGGTTTTACCTGACATATATTAGAAAAAAAAAAACTTCAAAGATCAAATTATCCATGCAAGCTTGCCGGTAATAGGCCATGAAGTACAGGATAAGTTGTATTGATGGATCTCGCTTTTAATTTGAAAGATCACTAAAGGTGTTAAACAAAACCTGTCGTGACAGTACACTTCGATATCATTGAACAAAATAGTTTAAATCGATACGTCCCCTGTATTTCATGTATCACATTATAATAACAACAAAAAATGTAATTTGCATTCTAGCGCATGCAAACCTCCGCCATGGGGGGGGGGGGGGGGGCTAAAGGTCAATATAGGAGGGTATTCGTGGTATGTATCCTCCACTTTTTGGCAAGGGCTGATGGCCAATGTTATCATCCCCCCCCCCCCACCACCACACACACATAATGTTCGGAGAATAATATTTGTACTTTGCAAATGAAATATATAATACATAGAAGTATGCAGACTTTGGTTCCATTTATATTTTATGAATTTACTCTGAAATATTATATCTAATCCTGGTTTAGAATTAACTAATACTGATAACGTAAGACTTTGTTTTCTAAAACCTTTATTTTTTGTTATTATCTGAAATGTGATTAAGTTTTTTTGTTTGAAATGTGTCACACAGACGCTAATATATTTTATATGTATCATAATATCATTGTACAGTTTGATAATTATTTGATCAAAAGCGTCAATCTGCCCACATTATATTGTGTCTGGGGCACAATTTCCCTGTGCACTTTTGGAGCGGTTGTTGGCGGGGTGACCCTCTTCCTCAGTGCAGGAAAATTGTCACAAGTTTCTTTCAAATTTCAAAAAAATTTAAGCAATTTTCTCGCTCCACAAACCAGTAACATATTTAAGTATTTGACCTAAAATTAATTCGGTCAGCAAACGTCCCCTGGGAAACTCCCCCCGCTCCCCAAACCCCCAACCCCTTTGTTCCGCCACTGGTTATTTCATTAAAAAGAACTTCCTGGTTTTAAAAAAGGTCCTGGTTTAAATTCTCGAAATTTGCATGGATTATTACTATGATAATTGGGTTCTACAATGTCACGAAAAAGAGTGCATGGATTATACCATATATCATCAGTTATCGTTTAAAGTTAGTTAATTAGTTATTTCTGAAAGATTAAACTGTTTTGATATTTGAGGAAACTGTTACACATTTTTTGAATAACTATTATTTTTAGCAAAATGACATTATTTGTAGTTGTCAATATTGGAGCGGGGGGGGGGGGTTAATACAGGTTGTCCACTCCCCCCCCCCCCCCCCCCCCCATTCCCCACCAAGTTGCCCTCTTCTGTACTGTCTTATTAACAGTTGACTACTCAACATTACCAGCCATCAACATATAGTGGACATACTGTATTGACTATGCAACAGACAACGCTAGCGCTGAAAAAAACAATGCTCCATACTATAAAAGATACATCTATAACATTGTAAAATGCCTGAGTGAATCAGGTTATTTATAAATTGAATGAAAATTTCAGGCAATTTACAAATTGACTGATTATACACATTGCCTCTAACATAAACACACAAATATATGTGTGTGCGTGTGCAAATCAACCCCCCCCCCCCCCGAAGAGATAAATTGACGTCATTGGTTTCCTATAATTACTCGGTTGGCTAAGCGACCTATCCACTATATAACCAGATCTTATTTGGCGTCGCAATAATAGGTACTGATTACCTTGATCATATATCAAACACGGATATTCCTCAGTTTCCTGTGTATTTGATACTCTGTTGCTATTTACGGGGGCGAGTTAATAAAGGACCATAGACAAATTAAGTTAAGATGTTAGGGTACACCCAAATCAGATTCGCCGATACCCGGGGCTCTAACGATGGCGTCGAATCGACCAAACCAGGATGTTAATATATCAGTATATATTTTAAGGATATTTTATTGCTGCCAAATCGTGTAATAAAGCGTTCACGTCAGCAAAAAAATACAGGGTACAACAACTGTAATGTAGTCAGAGATGCATTCACAGGTAATTTTGCAGTCCTGAAACCAAACACAGAACAGTGCAAAACCTCATTGTCATACTCTGGAGCTTTCGGTTGAACAGTCCTACCACGTCTCTCAGTGAAGCCAAGTCAATTTTATTTTACAGAAGAATGTTGAAACACAAACTCCAGCAAATGTAAGTTTTGTTATGTTTTAAAACCTTTTATACCTCTTCTACAGTTTTACCTGATATTCATCTTATTGTCGTTTTTATACACAGAGACTCTTTTTCTATGTTATATTTTAGCTATTAGCGGAGACCTAAGTAGTATTTAGATATATTTAATTGTTTCCATATTTAGTGTACTCGATTAAGCTTAAATAATCTTGTGGAAATGCAACTGGACTATAAAATACTTCACCTGTCCTCATGTTGTTCTCGTGCTGATGTGTCATTTGTTTTTGTTGAATCTCATGTTTTAAATTGGAGCAGGGCATCATTGAAAAACAGCACTCGCTGAATAAGCTATCATGTTGAAATAAATGATAAATAGATAATAAAGGCCAAAGATCTAGAGTCATCAGAGACTGAGGACTTATAGTTTTAAGGTTGAACCGCAATCGGTTGAGTTTGTATATTAATCTTATTTATATAATATTAATATTATGAATGAATTAGGAAAATAAATAAATTAAATATATCCAACTGTTACATAAGTACATGTATAACTAACTCATTGCAAACACATACCATAACAATTTATTTGGACCGTTTTTTCCTGAAACCCGGCATTATTATCGTGAACTTTTGGCTGACATGAACTGGTGCCTAACAAAGATTGTTGGCGCCACCTGCAATCCTTTTCGTGTAGTGTTCTTCTATGCGTCTATTTTTATTGATCATTGATCATATTTCAGGTGTAGTTCAAAGTATTTGGCTACACTTGCGCATGTCAATAGATCTTGGCTAACTCTATCTCGTGCATGAGATCGGTGGCGCCATCTGCAATTTTTCAATCGTGGAGTCCATCAGGATTGGTTTGGCGTATTGGCATTATATTTTGCATGTCCATCCATCTTGGATAGATTACTCATACCCGAGACTGTGTGCCCCACCTACAATCACGAATTTGTAGAGTACATTTATGCATTTATCCCAAGGGGGGGGGGGGGGGGTTTAATGTGTCAGCCAAAAATGTATCATTCCGATAGATCTTGGATATCATTATCTCGAACACAAGCCAGTTGGCGACACCTATAATCGTTTTATCGTGACGTCCATTTGAGGATCGATTTTGGGGGAAGATCACATGTCGCAGGAGTGGTTTGTCGTATCGGCCTGATATTGTGGATGTAGATCCATCAGGTGACGCCACCGTTAATTATTTATTCATTTAATACTTTTATGCAATTATATTAATGCAATATTATCACAAATGCCTCTGGATTGTCCATAGACCCTGGAATAAAAGACTGATGGCGCCACCTACAATTATTTTTCATCTGAAATCCATCTTTGGGTCTGTTTTATTGAAAATCACACATAATTAAGGAGTCCTTTGATATAACGGCATGAAGTTTGACATGCCCATCGATCTTGGATAGCTTTCGCGGACACAAGACAGGTGGCGCCACCTACAAATCATGTTTTCTTAAGATATATTAATGCAGTTATCTCATAAATGATTTGATGTTTTGGCCTGAAATCTTGCATGTCCATAGATCTAGGCTGGCATTAGCTTGCCCAAATGACTCGTGTGCCACCTACCATAATTTCGTTTAGTTTCCTCCATCCGTCAGTGTGGATATTTAGGCAAATCTGATGCCACAGATTAGTAAGGCTGTGACGTCATGAGAGATTTCATGCCATACTTAATCAATGACTCTGTGATTCGGCGGATACGTGTAGTCGCTTGTCGATTTCCATATTTTAATTGAAAATAGGGGCAATTGAATCCGACTTCAATGTAAAGGTACTAAATAGAAAACAACCTCCACGAGATGTAGCCGAGTCCACAGCCTCAAAGTCAGAGTGTAAATCCCAGTCCAGCCCACTCGAGACCAAGTCAGGCTGTTTTTAAGCACGGTTAACTGAATACAATTAACAGATATTTTACAGATATCATATATATATATATATATATATATATATATATATATATATATATAATCCCCAATAAACGCCAATTCCAGGGGTTGTCCGTTTACATTCACGTGTTTATAACCTGTGGGGGCCGCAAAAATTGTCGCCGATCGTAATCAAAAGACGCCCAACAAGGATATCTGGAGGCAAAAACCAAATTCCTAATGAAAAAAAGATTGCTTCTGTTTTTCAGTATACAAATATAACTTGTATACTAACAACTTGCAGATACATTAACTAACTAATACCTTCGTGACAGTGGTGTTGTATGAACCTTTTCTAGAAGCAATTACTTGTAGATTATAAATATGTACGCAAAGTGAGCCAGAAATTACATAAATTAAAAAAAAAGCAGGTGAAATGCTGGGTAGAAGGTAGCCTGGTTCCCACGTCTTCGGGGTGAAAGATCCTTGATTCGATCCCCGGGCCAGCCTTAAAGGCAAAATGATTCGATAGAACCTCATATTTGAGCTAACGTCTTATCTACAGGTCATGTCCTTTCGGTTATTCTTAGCCCTATGTATGCAGAACTAGAAAACCAAGAGTCATAAAACGTACCATATCATTCCTATCGTCAGGTATTCATCATCTTCATTCAACAGGCAGCGACACAATCAGGTCACGGACTTATATATCCTTAAAAAACAACTTCGGCTAGCCAACCCTACAAATATAATGTTGGCTCCCAAACAGGTGTAATTTACTGAGGCTGCGTGCCTTTGAGTCTTAGGTGAACATTAAAGCAGACACGGACTTATTATGCGTGTTCAATGTGATAAAAGACTTAATTAAGGAGACAAAAGTATGCCTCTGGCGGTGAGTCTAAATATAGCATGGTTTTATGGTATTACAAGAATAAACAAAGTCGAAGGGACGCAAAGGGGTCATCCATTGATGAAAGTGCTGACAAAAGGGGCAGTTACGTCTGCTTTTTAATAGATGCTGCTCTGATTAGGAATTATTACTGAGCTGTAGATGATTTTTTTAACTACTGTAACATTATCCCAGAGGATATAACTACAAAGCGAAGTTAAAAAGGATGTCGATATAGTAGAGCCCATCTTTGTCTATTGGGTGCTTATAATGTTAAAAACAAGAAACCATTACAGGGTGATCCCATTTTAAGACACCAACCATGATTCTTTTATGGTATCAGTCACAAAGTAATGTCAAATCCTTTTCGAATTATCCTTTACTGTGAAACTAATCAGATTTACACTGCGTGAAAGTACATATTGGGAATCACGACAAAGCAGTACAATGTCGTTCTTCTGGTCTGCGAGAAATTAAAAGAAAATTGGTAGTCTTATTACGTCAGTTAAATGAGAAACTCTGCCTCTTAGATTCCTACGTGGCCGTTTCATTATAGCATACTGGCTATGAACATAATGCCATGAATGCAATGTGACCTGTTATTGAAGGTAATCACAACAGAACAATTTAACATGGTAATGTGATATATGAGGTGCTAAAGCACAGTAAGTGGTCTCCAAACGCCCCCTCAGAGAATCCTTGGTTGCCGCGTTATCTGCACACTTTTCTTGGAAATAAAGGACTATGGTTAACACCCTTAAACTGATGATACACGTACAGAAACAATTTCCAGGAATGCCATAAATTTAGATTAAGGGTAATACTTTTTGTCTTATATTAATTTTTTAAATTATTTTTTTATGACTGTTTATCTAATTTTTATTCTAAGTATGTAATGCACGGAATTATCATGGTAATTTGACAGGTCTCCGTCTTCATCAGAAACCTTGTTCTATGTGACATCCATGACAAGGAGGGTGGGGCAGAGGTAATTAATAAATATCAGGTAAATTAAGCCACCAAAGGCATTATATTAATATGTGCAATGTTTCGGTAAATGAACGTTGAAGAAGGTGAATGGTGTTTTACATGCACTTACATGGTGAGCTTTATGGAAAAAGTTCATTGACATGGGATTCATTATGTTTGTTTGAATATAATTGAAAACTCTCTTTCTTTTATTTAATCATGCAACTGGCATAATTTTATCTTCAAGGGAGGGCGGATGACTTGCAGGCATATGAGGATCTGATTTTTAAGTTTCACTTCCAATATGTCAATATTATTCTCTGAATAGCAGAGGGATGATCACATTTACCATGCCACCTTGCTGCAAAACATGGTGGGGGGGGGGGGGGTTAAAAATTCCCATCCTTCCTGTATGACGCCAATTAGTGCATCATACCAAACAGAAAAATAGGGTCCTTTTCGTTTTCTGAGGTATTCTTTGAAGATATTTTCACAGGAACCTTCTCGTAATGAGCAGCTCGATTGGATTCTTTTTACATTTTTACCATATTTCATGTGTTCCCCGAAAGAAAAATGATACGCCCACCCCCGCCTGATCCGTTTAGCAGCTTACCTTGTTTTTATGCGAGGATACACCGGTCGCATTAGCTTCCACCCAATAGGAAGAAGTATGGGGCTAATACAGTAAGCGGGAAGATATTTTAGTACTAATAGCTATGGAAATAGCACCGTTGGCAAATATGTCTGGTGGAGAATTTCAATCCAGACAGGAGCTAATGACAAAGTTTAGGTATGCCCATCGGCTTAACCAAAGGCCAGAAGCTTCTAAAGGATTGATTCCCCAATTTTCTTTACATAACCTGGTATATTATAACCTGTTTTTGAAACATTGCTATCACCACGAAAAAATTGCAGCCTGTAAAATGTTTAAATAATTATGTTCGTTTTTAACATGGCTTTATATTAACGGGGGCAAAATTTGTGTTTCATATACATAAACGAACCTTTCAGAATATTTTGCTTTTCATTCATATAAACTCTAACATATATAAGAAATTGCTTCCCCTAATAAGGTACGCGTTCTTCCTCTTTTGTGAAGGGACTTGAGGGTGTGTGCGTGTTTGTTTGTTTGCAGCATAACTCACGCATTAATGAAAGGAATCTTATTAAATTTCAAGTTATTTCTGAAACGGGACTATAAAGAATCGATTATATATTGGTGTGGATCCGGCACATGATCCGGATTCAGCAACATCATCAAGGAATATTCACAAATGTGCAGTCACTGACGTAAAGTCACTGACGTAAAGTCACGAATAAACCGGGGAATATTGACCGATTAAGTGAATGGAAACATGGTTCACTGGCATCCCACAAAAGGGACCTTCCACATGGCGGAGACTTGCATTCCTTAGAATGCAGATTTTCTAGTACCGTGTATTTTACAATCGTTAACTGCAGGGAGGGCCACTTACTCTGTCACTTGAGACAGACGCCAAGGAACTCAGTCTTTCATAATTGCATTAAGAATTGGATAAGTCAACATTAAAAAATTGGAAGCGGTTCCTCCAACAACAACAAAAAACATTGAAATGAATAAAATAAATAAATAAATCTCCTATTGTAAAACAACAAGCACAGTTGGTCCTGTGCATGCACTGAATTTAAAGTGAAGGTGCACTCCCGGTATGTTGTTATATAAACAGGTCTGTAATGGGTACACATTAATTGAACGGTCAAGTTTATACAATGCTGATTCTGCTGCATAATTACTGCCCAGTCAATCCGTCAGCCATTTAACGAGTCCATGTTGGTTTCAGGACACATCAAGTTTCCGGCAGTCCTGGAAGTGACTCTAATTAAGGGGACACAGTCTACTGAGCTTACCGTTCCCCTTAGTAGCATCATTACAGCAACTAATCTCGACATTGTGATGAGTAGACAGTTCCGAGGAACAAAGGAAGCGCCTCTGGCCCGGAGTCAGAGCAAGGCAAGGCAGAGGCGGGTATAGATTCATAGAAAAGATGGGGATAGGGGGCTCAAGATAGCCAATTGTGCATTGAGTGCTGTAGTCTGTACACGCAACTGACACGCAAACAGAACTATAAGGACGAAAACAGCACCAGACTCAAAGCACAGGAGTGCGTTTCGGTATTATGCGTGTGTTTTCTATTTCTCAGATTTCCCCAATTGTAAGTCCCCCTATGCGGGAATACAAGCGACTCGGCTTACCATGATCACAAAATAGCTTATACTTCCAGTTAATATGGTCAGGAGAGATCTTTAATGTCTTCAGATCACCAATCTTATGATTAGTATAACTGATTTTTAATGTTTATCCAACCAATGACTTATTTTTTTAAATCAATCATTCCTTGTGTCACTTTGTAATTGATAGCAGGGTAGATAATCAAGATATGTATATAACAAATATCAAATTTCTGAATTTAATACCATCTGTGCATGAGCGAGTGAAATAGGGAGAAAATCCTTTACACAGTGAGGAGGCAAATTTGCTATTACTGTACTTACTAATCGCTGATGCTACGATGGCAACATATAAAACCTGCCTTAATGGTGCCCATTAACCTACCTTTTGAAAAAGACTTTGTGATATCTGGCTTCCTCTGTGTATATATTAAAGATCTAAGGGTAAGTTCGGTAGCGAAAAATTCTTGTAAGACCTTCGTGAAGGATTTATGAACTTGTTTATCAACAACATGTTGACAAACGGGAAAACCTTAAACCTTAGGTGGTAGGTTGCATATATGCGGAGGTAGAAAGGTTAACTTATTGCAAAACGCCATTTGCAAAGCTCTGGCTTATCTAACCTGCAGTCAGACGGGCCCCCACAAATTATAAACACCAGTAGCCTGTGTGCGGTTTCTGGCCTATTTTTATAAAGGCTACAAGGGATTACTTTTAGCTTATAAAGGTCAGATAGGTGATTCGGCCCCTTGAATATTGCATTAATTTGTGTATTATCTCACGCCATTAGTTCATTTTGGCTGAAAGTTTACCAGCTAAACTGACCTAGCACGTAACGTGTGTCTGCTTACCGTGACCAAAGAAAGAAGAAGAAACATGATAGAAAAAAAAACAGGAAAAAACACCGTTTAGTATGTTAATGTTTTGGGCTACTGGTCCATCAAGGGCCAAGCACATTTCCACTTGAATAGAGGAGTAAGCAAACAGTGCTAGCACGAAATATTGGCAGATACAATTATATGTTAAGAAAAAAAAAACATTATATTCCATGCATCTTTAACATACCTGGTAGGTGAATAGCTCCCTTTAATTAATGTGTGTGCTATTCGGGGATCTTCGAGGCTAATTTTCTTTGCATATTGAACCTTAAGGTAATTAATGAATGGCATTTCTGCACAAGGCATGGCTCGCTTTGATAAAGTGACATCCATCAATATGATACAAATATAATGGGAAGGTTGAGCGAGTTGCGTTAATAATGTATGTGAAAGCTAATGTCAATAACAGGATCATAATTGTTAAATGTTACCGACGTCGGGGGCCTGGGGCTTCCGTCCTCACAAGGCGTCAGATATTGAACTTCATCTATATACAAGAACCCAGTGAACCTAGCTTTGTGATATCCCGGTCACGTGGCAGACATGGGATGATGCAGAGATAGAAAAAAAGAAAATGTAGTACAAGGTAAGATTCTAATAGTATGTAAAATTCACATTACAAGCAGACCTGTTATTGAAAATAATAGAATTTTATAATTTGACATGTTCCACAATTCATCTTGGAAAGTGTCGGCAGTATTGATCTTCTCCAAACTGAAGGTGAACTGGTTATGTTTTTATGTAAGCCTAGTGTTTCCTGTTAGCTTCATGGATTTCCGTACTGACTATTTAATTGCATCAGGAGGGTATGCCTTCATCCCTGTTCGTGTGTGTTTGTGTATGTTTTTGTCCACAACATAACCCACGAAACCATGAACTGTCTTCACCAATCAGATATTGATTATATGCCCCGGTGCGTGATTTTGTTAAACATATTCATGTAATACCCAGCGAATTTTATCTAAATATTTGTTAATTGCCTCCGCCGGAAGGGTTGCGGTCTTCCACGCGAGCGTCTGTTTTTATGGGGGTTGTGTTCGCGTGTTTGTTTGAAACATAACTCACGCAATCATGAAAGGAATATTATTAATTTTATGAATCGATTAGATTTTTTTTATCACGCACATGTTTCAGATTCTGGATCATCTTCAAAGAATATTCACAAATGTTAAATCACTTTTGCACAGGGATAAAGGCCGAATATGAGAGTGGAAACACAGTTTGGTCCGCATTCTGGATTACCGGATGCTGCTGGAACTTTGATGTCTGGTGCTAAAGAGCTGAGAATAAACGATTCCGAGTCGAGTAATGTACGTACACATAGGTCGACTAACAGGTTAGCTCTGCCAGAAGAAAGGCGGTTCCAATAAGGACACACGGGAATGCACGCGGAGAAATTTTCAAACCGATTTGGAAGGGGGGGGGGGGGTTGATGACCTTCACCTTGACCGTTGACCAAAAGTTGACAAAAGCAAACAAACCTCTTTGGATAATAGATATGTACCAATAGTATTACGTTCAAAACAATTGCAGCAAATTGGTGACCTAGCTGTCTCTGGTATAGAAAAATCTCCAAACGAATTATGTTTAAATGAATTCTGTACATAATTCCATCAATACGAATTCTTCAATCAGATATCGATTAAGTGCACCGGTGCGTGATTTGTTAAATGTTATTCATAAAATACCAATTATGAGTGTTAGGTAATTTTTTGTTAAATGTCTCCTTCGGATGGGTTCATCACCGTTCGTGTGTGTTTGTGTGTTTGTTCACATTACTCACACAGTCATCTTGCAAATCACCTCGTGAACAGAATGACATGAAGTTTTCAGGGCATTATTGGGAACGGTAGAATGAAGAATCGATTAGATTTGTTGTGGATCCGGAACATGATCCGGATTGAGGAACGTCATCAAGAAATATTCACAAATGTAAGGTCACTTATGTACGAATGAACATAGGAATATGAGCCGAATTTGTGAATGCAAGCAAGGTTTTGGGAATATTCCACAATAGGGAATTCCTAGAATTCTTGTGCGAACTATTAAGTGAATATTACAAAGAAACTATATAGGCTCTAGCTCTGAACGGGTACTTAATTTTATTAAACATTCAAGCAAAAAAGTGTAAGCTAACGTAAAGTGTGTATGACAATCTCAAATTTTCAATTCAAATTTCTTTAAATATAGAAAACTGTATTTGACTCGGACCCGTTTTCAGAATTTGGTTCCATATGACTCTGACTTAGAGAGGGCTGGACTTGGACTCGAACCTCAAGGACTCCGACTTGAACTCGAGTGACCTGGACTCACACTCGCACTCCGAGAGTCTGTAATCGACTAAGATCGAGAGTTGGAAGAAAAATAAAAGTCAGTTAAGGCCGAAATACACAATACATGCATATAACAAGTTTTCAATCTACTTAAGGCCATTGTTTATTTTACACATATCAAGTTATAAGTTGTTATTAGAGTACCGACAGGCTGAGGGGCACTATATGAATTACTGTCAATATACATGCGACGTAGACTTATTATGTTGCGGTACATAGTGGATGAATTATTCATAGATGTATTGTCGTAAACCCATTTAGAAACCATCTCTGTATGGTAGCAATGAATAACTTTAATATTGATTTGACGGGGTCTGCCAAAGGTGGCGTGTTTCTACAGTTTCTCAAGCAGGAAATTAATTGACCTTGTAACGGCAAGGTTTGATTGACAGATGCTATGCAGGACGAGATAGCTGGTGTAACAGGTCAGATTATACCCCAAGCACAGTTTATACCCGGGTATATTTTTATCCTAGGCCAGAATATTCCCCTGGGTATATTCTAGTCCAGTTTTAATTTCTAATTTTATACCCCTCCCGTTAAGTTTATACCCCTCACTCGAGTCACATAGACTAACTTGTATCATGCCAGATGCGGAGATCTATTTGATCAATAGTATTCAAAACAAAACTTATCTTATAAATTATTTGCAAACATATTCTCTCGAAAGGCATTATTAATAATCAAATTTATATGATTAAGAAATACTGCAAACAATGGATCTTCTATCCATTTGTATTTCATGATATCAGAGAAATGTGTGAATTATATGTATCTATCTATTTGATCAATAGTATTTAAAACATAACTTATCGTATAAATTATTTATAATAAACATATTCTCTCGCAAGGCATTATTAATAATCAAATTAATGTGATTAAGAAATACTCCAAACAATGGATCTTCCATCCATTTGTATATCATGATATCAGAGAAATGTGTGAATTATATGTATCTATCTATTTGATCAATAGTATTTAAAACATGAATTATCTTATAAATTATTTATAACAAACAAATTCTCTCGCAAGGCATTATTAATTATCAAATTAATCGGATTAAGAAATACTCCAAACCATAGATCATTCATCCATTTGTATTTCATGATATCAGAGAAATGTGTGAATTAAAATGTATGTTAAATTCAGACAATTTCAAGACAAAACTTACCGCGGGGTATTATAAAGCCTAGCCCATTTTTACCCCTGGGGATAGTGCAGGCTAAGCCAGAGTATACCCGGATATACAATCAGGTGGGGGGGGGGGGGGGGAGGGAGGGGGGGGGAGACTTTCTCGGCTGCTACACCGGTAACTGTATCCGGTCCACCCAGTCTGGAACGTCCCGCAGCATCTGTTTAATGTAACGCGTGGGTCTATGTCAATTGTAAAACTTTCTGTTAACCGTATATGTATTTGGATTAGAAATGTACGTGCCAACCCAAGGACAGTAAGGGCAGCTGGGAGCCGAATGTGACACGGTTTACGGTCACATTCTGCGTCACACATATGACCAATCTATTGTTATTGGAATAAGCGTAAACTGAAGATAGGGATTTGTAATTGTCAAGCGATCGGACGGGAAACTTTACTCGGTCGCCCGTAACTGAACGATATAGGGGAGTAGGTTATAAACGTAAGACCTTGAAAATTAATTAACAAATCAATATCAAGTGCAATTCTGTCACATATGACTATGACTCTGCCCAGAGGTAAGTTTAAGAAAACCAGCCGTGTTTGAAATAATAACCCACGAAATCAAAACTGGAGCCGATTGTTGATATAAAAATGAATTCATCAACACCTATAAAAACCAACTCTCTACCGATAAGGGGAGTGAATATTCTTAATTAAACTCAGTAGTTCCCATCCTTCTGTGTAACCCCATCAACTTATAACGGCTACCACATTACTAGTAAATGACGTCATGTACTCTTATTAACAGCCTTTGTCAGTCTATGCCTTATATTTATAAAAAAGGTATACTACGTATATATATATATATATATATATATATATATATATATATTATTTTCCCTACCAATAATTAAATACCACCCAGAAACTTTACACTAACTCAATAACTACATTCTAAAAAAAGGATAAAACATGATAAATTAAGAGTAGTAATATAAAATTCATATCCGATTTTACAAAAAAAAATTGCATTTAATGATAATAAATATACGTAAGAATAAAGCTTGATCATACAAGTGAGGCGGTAGAAGACATTCCTACAAACCTAGTAAGAGAGCAAGTTCCTAACAATCATATGTAGTTGGATTTATGTTTATCTCCCGCCAATACATCCATACTTAACGTGATTAGTTTTTCTTCTTTCCCGTGTATAAGGAGCAGCGTTAATTGCACGAGCGGCGCCACGGTGGGTTTAAATTGGGTTCGTTTGTCAGTGTTTCGACCAGGCCATGCGAGCTGCGAAGAAATAACGAGGTTCTCATCCAAGGCTTGAGGGATTAAACCTTTGAAATCCTGCGCAAAGTCCTCCTAAAATCTGATTTATGTTGCCATATATGCTGGTAATAACACCCCATGCTTGCGGAATACCACGTATTACAACTCCCTAAGTCCCCTGAACTAATTTCGCACCAATACTTATTAAATTAGGAAGCAAAAGTTGCTTTGTTTTCCAGACGTTCACGCTGAATGTATGCATGGTGTATGGATAAAATTTATGTTGTATAATGGATCTCCTAGCAGACCACATAGAAAGAGTTATAGCTACTATAAGCGGCTACCCTGGATTCTCCATCAATGCTAGCTGCCGCCGGACAAATATAAATAAAATATAAAAGATATATATATATATATATATATATATATATATATATATATATATATATATATATATATACAAGATACAATAATTATATTACGATAAACGTTCAAGCAAAACGGTCATTTTCCATATAAGTTCTTGGGCCCATTTTGCTGAGGAAATATGAGGGAGACAATACACATGAACGGGGATAGAAGCCACCCCTCTACCCTCAACTTTTCGAGGCAACCTCTCCAAGAGCCTTATAACTTCATTCACATCAATCACATAAATATTAAATGGATTATATATTTTGGTACTGAGAAGGTATTTTTGCCTAGTTGTCAACACTTTATACATATAATCTACCGTGATTTGATCCCCCCCCCCCCCCACTCCCATCCCCTTACAATTATTCAGCAACAGCAGATATGCTTTTTTGGCTCAGGGGTGGAGCACAGGACTCGAAGCCGGGAGACCGTGGATTCGAATCTCAGCCGAGGCGGTGAGGTTTTTCACGGTCGGCCCCCACCCAGGGTGAGCGCTCTGCAGGCTTAATGGGAAGGCTGTGCCCTACAGCCGTGTATCACTCACATACGAGTGCGTCTTTTGGGGGTTCCTCGGGCTTATGACCCAGCAATGGGGATGATTACACACCCAGGACCCTTCAGGTGCGATAGACACCAGGATACAAAATAAAATGTTACGCCCTGTCAAATAGTCAGGTACGAGAGACGAGTGTGTATCAAAGAGAAAATTCTTACATAATAAAATACATGCCTAAATCTATCAAATTATTTCGCGCTCATTCAATTAATTAGCCACAACACGGGAACGTATACCAGTTCCATATATATCCGTTATATTAATTCGAAAAGAAATCTTAAACTCAGCGTGCATGTTGGTTCTCATATCTTCTGTCAAGTAATCTGGGGAGATCATTGTCTTCTTAAATTAATGCCAGGAATTAATTATTAAGGACGGAAACAATGACGTTATAGATCGGCTTAACGCCTTCCAGTGAAAGTGAAAACCCGTGGGACAATTTCAGATATTAATTATAACGTTCTTCTCGGTGCTTCCCTTCTGCGATCTAATTATACTATTTCACTTTGTTAGGCCCGGTGGCCTTTGTCAGTGATTAACATGTTCTTTACTCCCTGGGAGAACAACAAGTATAGACCCCGGCAACAGAGGACTAAACAAACCTTTCATCATATCCCTTGAAGCAAAAATAGCTCCAGCGTCCTTTCTTCCGGTGTCATATGTCTCCTTGACATATTTGCAGGACCTGTGACATTTAAAACGGGAAGAAACATGATTATGTTCATTATAAGATTTACAGCTTCTTCTTGTTCACGCCGTTCTTAAAAATGCCACCAGCAGTGACGTTATCGTTGTTCCAGTTTTTTTTTCAAACTTGTATAACTGATTGGTATGTCACAGTTGATTTAAATGGAAAGGTAGCGGACGGCATGATTGGCAGTGGTATGTTCTCCATACATTCTTTTCTTCATTATACTCATTTTGGCCGCGGAGTTTTATTGCGCCATTATATTAATAAGTCACAGACCGAAAAATACGTGCGATGCGGCCACCCACTTATGGGGTTGACAATTTTCGTACATTACAGAACCAAAATGCCACAGGGCGAATATGTCGAAATTATTGGTATACCGCTAGCAGTTATTAAGATCTAAGTTCTCTCTCTCTCTCTCTCACTCTCTCTCTCTCTCTCTCTCTCTATATATATATATATATATATATATATTGTTTATATATATGTGTGTGTGTCTACGTTAATGTGGCCAAAAGGGCAAGACGGTGGTAACACACACGTGCACACGCACATAAGAAAATCAAAAGGTAAACAACCATCTAATCCAAATATACAAGCTTAACACAAAGCTCACCTTGAAAGTATCATCAATGTAATAATGAAATGTATCTCACGTGTGTCATATTGCAAAATATTGCTCTTTAACACCGTTAACTAAGAGTGAATCACTCATACAGACATAGCTAGCATATCCTACGGAACCGCACCCTGAGCAACCTCTTTCTCTCCCCTCACATATAACGCAATAAGCTCTGCAGACAACCAGTCGTTCGTCCTATAAACCCGACCATGTTCCTCATGGCTCAGCGTGGTCTAAACAAGTAAAGAAATCTTGGGCGGACAATAGAGCCACCGGAGCCCTAAACGAAGCCGCTATATGGCGTGAATGTCTTAAGAATTAGATTATGTATTTCAGTGAGCTTGAAAGATAATGATGCCAATACAGATCTCGGTAGCGCGTCTGTTTCTATCGCCAGATATTATCCTTAATCGGGATAAATATGTCTGTGGCCGGACTAACTAATAAAGGTCAACTTGGGCACCCCCTGGATAGCAGCTAAGCGTTTCTCTTGGCATCCAATATACGGACGCTCTCTAAGACATTGTTATCACATTATTTAGACTCGGTCGGGAAAAATTACTATTAACGGTTTCACCAATCATAACGACCAAGAAGATGATGTAACCGTCGTTATCATGTATTGACGCATTAGAAGTGTTCTAAGATCAAAGGGGGGGGGGGGGGGGGGGGCAATGTTGGCCAACCGTGAGAATATTTAGATGTTTCTAAATTCATAATCGTTTCTCTATTGTGTCTTACCTTTGTTTAGCATTTATGAAATATGTATTGAATACGTTTAGTATAAGCGCCACAGAGCACTTTGGTTCGATAACTAGTATAATTGTCAACTTATTTATATTGAACAAAAACGATAGACAGATATTATATTTGGATATATAAACATACGTGCGTAGACAAATAGATACGTAGATAGACAGATAAATATATACATAGATAGTACATACATACATAAAATCATAAATAAACAGAAAGGTACATAGAATGAGACAGATTTGGATATTCACAATGGAGATAGACGTCCTTGGAGTCCTTTCGCGTCTCATCCCCGCGCCATTGTCGAATCCTGACAGGTTTAATGTATTGGTCTCCCCCCACTTAACCGAAAGCACTTGGAACCCCGTTGTCACAGGTTGAATGACGAAATTATAGGTATACCGCTAGCAGTTATTAACAAATAAAATAGGCCTAGAATATCACAATCACACGTAAACCACGTTCTGTAACTGTGCTTACAGTTGTTTTGACAACATGTCATACGCCTTTCTTAATATTACTACATACAGGCACAGGTAACGACTGAAAAAAAAACTAACTATTGACATTAACTAAGATTGCTTCATTTTGAAATATTACCAGTATCACTCAAAATGTGATAGATTCTTTAACAGAGTGGCGGACGTTTTTTACAAACACACATTCTTTGTGGTGCCTCATTTGTAGCGCTGTTGTAACCAATACTATTGGCACCGCAAGACCAAGTGGGCATATATTATCCGCAAGAATACACTCAATGAAATCTAAACTCTTTGGGGGAGTCTTGTTCACTCTTCTGTTACTAAACTGGAGATCATTAGAATCCACAGAGAAAATAAATTTTCACGTAACCCATCGGTCGTTCACTCTGTTTAAAGATATCTTTGGCTGGATTTAAAAACTGGTTCTGCGTGTAGGAAAACCTGGACACGTGTCTATTGTCATTCACTTTTGTGCCCTATATCAATATCGATAACTTAAATATATCCGTGTTAAAACTTCCATTGATTTGTATTTTCTATAAAAGAGACGTCAGTTGTGAAAGTTAGTAAATATATATATATATATATATATATATATATATATATATATATATATATATATATTGAAGGATGTAAGGGATAAATTGATTGATGAATTGGGAGTTAGATGGGTAGATAGGGGGAAAAGGTTACATCCTGATATAATTTAAGAACTTAGGCGTGGTCTATAAAAAAGCGTTATTCCGTTGTTACACGTTTACGTCTCCCAGTTTATGGGAGTTAGCTTTTTTGCTTGCACACTGACACCCCGATGTCACAGATCGAAAGTCGAAATTATATTTATACCACTAACAGTTATTCACTAATGAAATAGGCCTAGGCATCCCTCACATTTACATGTAAACCTATCCTATAGCTGGGCTCAGAGTACGCTCCATAAGCAGCGGTTACGCTATACTCCACTATTTGCCACCCTTACCGCTGCAAGTAAACCTGGCTTGGCCACCAGACGGTGCGGTGTCTGTGGAATTCCCCTTGCTTAATATTTAACCAATCATATTGCAGGTTTCACCAGCACAATTGGATTTTCTTCGGTCGCTTTGCATTATACTGTCGAAAGTGCTAACTAGCACAGACCCCCCCCCCCCCCCCCCCAGGATGCAATTGTCACTTTCCAGACAGTCTCTATACTAACTTCCTGGTGTGGCCTGAGGTCAGTTATCCTTCACTGTTTGCATATTTTCTCCTTTGCAGCTTGTCATGGGCGCAGCCATGTTTGTGTACACGCTGGGCCAATAAGATTTTTTTTACCAGCTCTGCAGGGCGCAGGCATCTTAGTTTACATGCTGAGCCAATCAGATTCTACCTATCCCAGCGCAAACTTAATGTGTGTTTGGCAGCTTGCCGAACCTGAACAATCCTTTCTTTTCTCAAAGCGTGTGAGTGGAAGGTCACGTGTTCAGAGCGTGGACTCACAGTGGGTTGGTCATCAAGTAGTATGCTTCTCTTACGTTTACAACAACGAGGTCAAGGTTACGACTGAAAACTTCAAAATGCTGCACCAACCCTCGTGAATTAGCCTCTTCTCGAAATATCATGGACGGCGAGGGCCCTTTGACTAAGGTTGCTTCATATATAAATGGGACGAGAACCCCTCGGTCCGTTATATAATACTCATCATTTCATACATGCTTTGACAGAATGGCGGACATTCCCTGTGGTGCCTCATTTGTAGCGTTATTATGACCATTACTCTTGGCAATGCAACACAAAGCGGGCACATGCTATTCACAAGAAAGACCCTCGACGAAATCTCGAGTCTTTGGGGGATCTTGCTCATTCTTCTGTTACTAAACTGGAGATAATTAAAATCCACAAGAATGTTTACGTAACCCAACGGTCGTTTTCTCTGTTTAAACATATATTTAGCTGAATTAAAAAAAAAACTGGTTTTCTGTGCAAGAAAATGTGGTCCCGACAATACCTACGGCAAACTCAGTATTTAAGATCAATCTATCAGTTCAATCTCAAATACACGAACACATATTCATACACATTTGTGATATATATATATGTGTGTGTGTGTGTTTGTGTGTGACAAGGTCACTCTTTTTCCCATGTCCTTGTTATAAACAAACCCAGACGACATCTGGTAATATGTTTCACATGACCTGACCAAGGTCAGCTTGTCACATCTACGTCTGATAAATGCGAGTTTTATTGCTGGAACATGTGGTCTAGCATCAAGCTCATTAGTTTGTCGTTGGCCAGTGTCCACTTGCACTAAAATCTTAAATGGTTCAGACAAAACTATTACTCTACCAGATGTTGCAAGGTCATGAGAAACAACAGGTCGATATACCCTGGACAGAGATGCTAAATATTAATTTATTCATATATAGTCAGGCACACTTAGGGGTACGTGGTTTTCTTCCACAAAAATTCGGTTTTCTATTGATTGTTCCGTTTATTGGTTCCTTTTACCCAGTATATAAGGAGAATGCACACTCTGTCAGTGCGCGAATCTTCAAGCTGTAGTGATACTTAAGTCATAAATGTGTCGCCGTTTTAGTAGTTACAAATTGTTAGTCAATTTCAGTCGCTCCGCGACAGCTAAGTTATAAATTTATTCAAGTTTCACACTGCGGCATTCAAGCCGCTTCACTCATAGTATACTAAATATTATGTCAATGGAAGGGAGGAAGAGTGACACACAAACAAGCAAACTAATACTTTCGATTGAGAGCACCGACACAGACTTGTGAGCTGCAAACTATGTACCACCGAAACAAAAAAGCCAGGTTCATATAGGAACAAGCGGCGATCCTCTGTGATTATTATCGCCGGGAAGAACCCATGAAAGTGGATTTTTTTTCATACGCAAGTTGATGTAATAAAATAAGTCAAACCAATGAAGGTGTTGTCATCGAACCCCATCATATATATATATATATATATATATATATATATATAATCATGTGCGCATGAAGGTAATTTGAAATGCCGTTGCGCAATTAAAATATTCTTTAACGTTTCTGTTGTCTTTTTATTGACAATGAGTTTAATACCTTTTGACACGCAACGCTTCTTCTGTGACTCAAAAGGATATCGATGATGAAGCCCGCATAATATCACATACCGGTTATTGTCATAATTTAAGCATGTACCACCGATATGACAAAAAGCGGAACTGACTGTCTCAGGTAAGGTAAGGAAAGGTAAATGTAAGAAAAGGTAAAAATTAAGGTAAGATAAGATAATTAAAGATAAATGGTCAAGATAGATAGATAGAACATAGATAAGAAAGAGAGGGAAAGATAGATTGATTCTTCAGAGATGCAAGATGAGTGATGAAAATTAATTCACATATAAAAGAACGCAGAAACAGATACGCCAGATAAGTGTTACGTAAAAATCATAACAATAGTCTGACACTACCCAGTGATTGATTAAAATAACAAATAAAACCAGGGTGCGACAGAGACGTTTTCGTTGCTTCAATTCATGCCATTAATAATCTAACTATAGTCACTGAAAAATCATCAAGGATTCAAGCAACGTATTGGGAGTACTGCGAGCCAGAAAAATCAATGTTTTTTTCATTTAAAAATAAACTAAATGAAATCTCGTAAGTATTATGTAATTTGCCTAAGGTATTCCTAATTCTCATGAGGTTAAATTTTGTCTAACAGGACAAGAAGCAGAAAATACTTGTATTTCTCAACATTGAATAATAACTGATGTATATCTTTATATTTATATTACAACTTCGTTCATCCGTAAATCAGTTTAATAATAGAAAAAAAGTGTGGAAGTAATTTCAATTTGTCATTGTAAACAAATATAGGTCAGTCAAAAAGGCGTGAAATGATATCCCGGAATCAGTCCGGCATTTAACTCTATTGTGAATGGGACAAAGAATCTATTTCTGGATTGGCTATTTGAGATTTGACAAGTCTCGGGGAGTGTTGAGCTCATCAGCAGAGCACAGTGTGGACTAGCGATCTGGTTGTGTCATTATCTCGGCACCACGCCAGAACTCATTGCATCGGCTGCGGGCTCCAGACTTGCTGAGACACACTGGGCGATCCCGTTACCTGCCAGCATCCACAGACAAATGACTTCCACAGTACCATTTTGATTTGAACAATTGATGCGGTCGCACGCGGCAAACAGACAGATTTACTCTCTTAGTAATGGTACACTCTGTTCCTACAGAAGTACCCGCTTCATGTATGCCCAGTGTTTATTATCTATAACCCTACTCAATTACCGGATTACGGGCACCACAAGTGGCCGGAAATCGGAGTGATATATATTACCTATATACCGCTAGTTTTATCTACCCCAGCGGGCTGCCTGTGTAACAAGTGCTTTGTTACACTCTGGTCCGGTCAATCGAAAACTCTTGTGAGGTGAGTGATTATATATATGTATATACAGGTATATCCTTTACAGTATGTGAAAACCAGAGTTTGAGCAAATGATTTCTTAAGGTAATAAGAAGAAGGAGAATTATGTCAATAGAAAACGATCTAAAAAATAGAGTACTTGGTTAGTTAAAGTTAAATGTCACATATGTTAAAGCTATATGCGTATTATCCACTCGTGGTATTATTTTCTTACAAAAATGTAGTATTCCTTATATATTTCTCTTACCTTTAACAAATCGGTTTCAATATGACGCTACGCAGAGAAGGTTTATATCCAGAGAAAAAGGATCAGTTATTTAACATAAAAAGCCTGTCTAACGAAGCTGTTTAAAATATTTCTGCAAACCTGCCACAAAGACGAATGCATGAATAATACGATTCCCGTCATTGGGAAAGAAAGGGTATATTAAGACGAAATTTGTTTTACTTGTTAAATCTGGGTACAAAACTAGCCTGGTTTCAATTATCAAATGGGATCAAATGATGAGCAGGATATCTCTGATTACCTAAGGTCGTACTAAGTGGGGTCCACCCTTTTGGCATCATTTTCCTTCTAAACGCCGAATCTCTGGTTATTATTTGGCCATGATTTGTCCGTCACCGTAGTTACTGTCACAAGTTTACGCTGGGAAAGAAAGGTATGTCTTCGGAGTTACAACAGTTTCAAGTTCATGTTTCTTTACTGTCCGGCTAAACCCTTTTCTCAATAAGTCTTTAGAGGATCTCATTAGTTATATTCAAACATTATACCCTGCTAACGTAGACCTGTAGCATCGTCCGTTTGATGAAGATAAAGTTATATACGATAAGGATAATATGGATTTCCGTTTTTACATCACAACCTATGGTTAAGAATCTCATCATCCATTCACTAGACCTTATATTCACAATAATATATTCTCTCTCTCTTTATATATATATATATATATATATATATATATATATATATATATATATATATATATTTATATAAATATACATGTATGATCCTTCTTGCTCTCACTGTGTCTTTCTCTCTCTCTCTCTATCTATATATATTTTAACATAAATGGTCTCTCTTGCTTTTTCTCTCTCTCTCACTCTCTCTCCATCTCTCTCTCTTTATATATATTATATTATATATATATATACATATATATATATATATATATATATATATATATATATATATATATATTTATATACATGTATGATCCTTCTTGCTCTCACTGTGTCACTCTCTCTCTCTCTCTCTCTCTCTCTCTCTCTCTCTCTATATATATATATATATATATATATATATATGTATTATATGTGTAACATATGTAATACACATCATTTTATACCAGACAGGTGAAGGGCATGTGAAGGTTTGTAATAATTGGAGATGCCCCATATTATTAACCTGATCACGGAGCGGAGCTCACAAAGATGAGCTTTGGTGACAATTGATCACCATTGTTAAGGGTTCAGTGCATCTTGTCTGTCTTTAGAATTAATTGATCGGTCTCTCTGTTCAACTCAAATATCCCTCAGTATTCCATAATGGTATTAAAGGGCCATAATGAAGAGTAATGAAATATCTCGAAGAGTCAGTTTCAAGTGAATATGTATATTAGTTTACCATTTGTTTCAGTCGTGAGTCAGCTACAAATTAATATAAAGTAAAAATGCAGTATTAAACTGATATTTCACAAAAAAGGAAACACTTTATTTATACACATACAATTATAGCAAATGCCAAATTGATGTAAGTTTTATGCCGTTAATAATTTGTTGATGCGTTAATCCTTATGTTTAATTATTTATATAACGTGTAATTAAAATGGACAACAAAGAAGGAAAGCATTTCCCAAGAAACACGTCGGGCAAGAGAAGCCCGTAAAGAAGTCAGTGTGAAATGAGATAACATTTCAGAGGGGTTCTATGTTTTCAGACACAACATTGACGTCTCCCTCGGCCAGCGTTGGTTGGCCGAATTAGAACTAGGTTTTGTTACAAACACGACATATCTGTTTGGAAAGTGAGAACCTCAATGTTTGATGTGGCTAGAGTTTAATCTAATTAATCGGATCATCGGGTGTCTCGTCAAGCAGACACTCAAGCCAAATATTTTTTCCCGGCATGTGTTACACTGATTATGGAAATTAGAGCCAAATATTTTCCTCTCCAGTTATCCCCTGATTAATGATTTTAGGTAGCTCTTTTGTGAACATTTTAAGACTCCTACTGTATTGTGAACATTATATGACGTCTGACGCAGGTAACAATTTATTTCAAAAGCAATTTCCGTCTTATTTCAACATAAGTATAGGTGATTAGCTCTCTTTTATGACCATTTTATGTATTATTTTGTGACCACAACGTGGGGCGTGGCATTCTCTTGTGACCATTAGGTAACGTTTGTCTTTGTTTAAAGGACATTATTTGACGTAAGACGTTATTTTGTAACCGTTTTATTATATCAGACATTACTTTGTGACCACAACGTGACGTGTGATTTCTTTTTGTGAACACCATGACATCTTTCGCTTAATAACATTGTAATGTGAACTTAACATTACGTTAGTCGGGGTTTAGAGAAGAGTATATGACGACAGACATTATTTTGTAACCGTTATATGACGACAGACATTATTTTGTGACGAAAACTTGACGCGTGTAATTTTTTTGTGCCAACACTATATATGTGTATCATTTCATTGTTCTCTTAATACCTTGCGTTTAATGTCATTGTGATGAACTTTATATTACCTTTGTCAGTGATTAGAGGACATTATATGACATGAGACAAAATTTTGTGACCATAATGTGACGTGTGTCATTGCTTTGTGACCACGTTGTTACTCATGTCATTGTTATGTTACACCTTGCGATTAATTATATTGCCTTGTGAACTTTATATTACGTTTGTCAGGGTTAAGAGAGGGGTCTATGACTTAAGACATTCTTTTGTTACCGTTATATGACGTATGACGTTATTTTGTGACGATAACGTGACGTGTGTCATTGTAATGTGCCATCACTAGGTGACTCATGTCATTGTTCTATCAACAGCTTGCAACTAATTACATCGTGTTGTTTACTTTATATTAGACTTGTCGGGGTTTAGAAAACATTATAGGACATAAGACATTATTTTATGACCATAACGTTACGTGTGTCAGTGTTTTGTGAACACTATGGGACCCATGTCGTTGTTTTATGAACATTTTGTGATAAATATCATTGTGTTGTAAACATTATGCGACTAATTAATGTCATTCTTTCGTGAACGTCATTTGATTAGTTTCACTTCATTTTGGATCGCGATCTGCATATAAGCCTAAACTAAAATAAGAGTTTGATAAAGGCACAATTAAGCCGCACGTATTTGTTTAATCACATATTAAACATAAATACCATTTATGCAGTTCATTATATAGGACTCAGCCTTAAGGTGAAATAAATTTACCATAAATTTTATATAACTTTTTTTTCTGTAATGTTCCCATTGTAAATGATAAAAACATCTGCTAAATACAAACATAAATAAAGCCCCACATTTTTAAGTATTTGCCACTGCTTATTCTAAGACGAAGAGCACGTTTTACAGATTTAACAGACATTGAGGGATAAAAGATAAGTTTAGCCAACTTTCTTAATGCAACATTAACGCGATTGGCGACAGAGCGTATTAAGGATACACCTATACGGGTATGTTGTAACATTCATATCTCAACTGAATTGGAAACTTCCTATGAAATGTTTGTCTGTGTTAAGGAACCGCTAACATTTAAATAGTCGAAAAATATCGATAACTGCTGTCACTTACATATGTTATAAATCTCATTGATTTGGAACGTATCAAAAGAAGCGTCAGCTGTGAAAGTTGGAATATTTACACACACATATATATATATATATATATATATATATATATATATATATATATATATATATATATAATTCAAAAGTGACATTATATTAAATGCTCACTAAAACGATGATGAAACATTGTAACTTTATTTTTTATGTAGACCTACTATCACGATTATATGGATAGCAATTACAATATATCTCAACGAGCAAAGCAAGTGTTTTCGAGTGGCGCCATTATCATCCAATGAAATATAATAGTTTATGCATTTCCATGGAATAACCATCAGATTATATTACACAGGTGTAATTTTATAAATAACGTATTGAAATGTTCGACATTTGGATGATTCTGCCAGTTACACTGTAACAGATATTTGAGGAATAACGGTACTATATTGCGTGACAGCTGCTAGCGTTCTCTAGGTCCACTAACCTAGTTTTGAAATTCAACTCCTCAGCCACCTGGCCCAGAGTGTCAAGTCCTGCTTTCATGAAATAGTTAACCACAGGTGTCCGTCCTAGTTAAAGTGATGTCGAGGCACTACTGACGCTGATTAGACCTACCCCGTGCATTAATGTCAGGTTTCAGGAAAACTCAGATTCTTCCCTGATTGCCTCGGCCAGGAGGTTACGCATTCATCCCCATGTCATGTGTTTGTTTGTGTGTATGTGTGTTTGTTCACAATATAACCCAAGCAGTCATGAAGTTTTCACGGCATTTCGGGAATGGGCCAACAAAGAATCGATTAAATTTTGGTCGTGGGTCCGGATTCGGGAACGTCATCAATGAATGTTTACAAATGCACATGCAGTCAACTGGGCACGAATGCACCACCTTTGAATAACGGCCGAATAAGTGATTGCAAACAGGCTTTTGGGAGTGTCCCACAATAGGACCACCCACACGGTAAAGTTTTACATTCACGGACAATATTGATTTGGGTAATATGAACGTAAAGGAGGATCCCTTTAAAGAAATAAATATATGAATAAAGTGGCGAATGTAAGAAGGGTTGTTCTCCCTTTGCGGAGATGCAATTTGTTTTCTATGAACAATTAACGTTGCACAGTGAATAATTATATCGGTTGATATGAACCGATAATTAATCTACCTCAAAGCAGTGATGTTGTGCTGAATTAGACAGCTGAAAGAATAATTTATTTCGCGTACCAAGTCTGCAGTCTGCTATTTCCGTAAATTCAGTAGAAGAAGAAAAACCGAACTGACAGTTTCTGCAAATGGATGGCACCGCTCAGTTATAATCGGTGGTTTCAATGATGTTTTCTACATACCGTCCTTTATAATTAAAAGTGCTCATTAATAATGCTTAACAGCAGCCAGTATAATCAGCATGATGCAGTGTCTCAGATGGCCCGGGTCATCGAGGGTTCGGATTTTTTCGTGTTTAACATCGCCCGAGAACGGTAACAATACATTTGCATGAAAACATAAATCCTTGGATGATGTTCAATTGTCATTTTGTGCAAATGCTCCGGGAAACAAATAAATTTCCATTAAGAGATTTGTTGATAGATTTGATGGGGATTAAGCTGTCTAGGGGCTGTATAGGCAAATGCTTATACTCCCAGATAGGTTTTCTAAAAACAGCCCAATTGACTTTTACCGTGATAGCTAACGGCTTAACCTGAAACCTTTACATCATGTTGTCGGTGTCTTAGGTGTTTCTATCCTGACTAAATTCCCGTTGCAGAGACATGTTTTATATAAATGTACTGTCCCTCAATAAACCCAGGACATGAAAAAATACACACGCGCCCTCTCACATATAATTTTGTTCTTTTTACACGTTGCAATTTGGTAGTTCCAGTTCCTGAATGAGCAACACTTGAATGGAAATGTTCCAGGAAAGAAGAAAATAACCTAAAAACTATTATACAATTTTAAGAAAAGGATGAGGGCTACACAAAACATCGTGTCTGTTTTATACTGAAGGAGAAGAATAAGAACTGAATTCCAATATGGTTTGCGCATTAGGGCGCGGTCACCAGCAGAGCGTTCCTCCGGCTTTTATTGTAAAACACTGTTCTATATTACCCATCAAACTCTCTCCGCCGATCGATTCTTACTTTCATACTGTACCCAGAGTATAATGTTGCATTTCCGTAGCATAAATAAACGTTAACTTTGCAAAAATATCGAAAGCGCTCATTGGGGCTGCATTTTTTGTGTACACACTAAAACATGGACTGCAATTTTGTTTATACCGCTAGGACTGTGGTGGTTATTTTTCGCTTCTGTTTATTTCTCAGCGCCATGCTATAGAGTTTAATCTATCAGACATTTAAACTGCAGTGACGTTACCAATCTAAATATTGGATAAAATGCATATTTGCGTTTAACAAAACAGGAACATTAGAACATCTTTTGGAGGTCACTTTTATTCACATAAAAAAACCTAAACAATTCTTTGAGTCAGGTTTTGACAAAATATCTAGCCTATAATTAAATGTGGGTGAAGCTTTGCCCCAAAATACGTTTAATTTTAAAACTTTCACTTTTAATTCGAAGGGATGTTCTGCACGGACGGATTTGATTGAAAAAAAATGTATTATCAACATCATATTTCTTCATTTAGGTTACAGAATCATCTACATTTTATCTGAAAACCACATTTTTAACAGGTCAATCCATTTTTTTATTACTCTTAGGCATTTCTATTCCTCCATCTTTTTTATCAATAATGAGAATTTTAGGTTTGAATGTCACCTGAGTATTATATGAAACTAGATGCATCCTTGGCTTTACGGTACTATAAGATATAACAATTTCTGTAATAAGCTGGTAGGAATGAGTTTCACATATTTTTTTTTCCATATTGTTCACTGTATGATATAAAGATCACTTGTACTAGAATTCTGCATGAAACCAATTTCCACTGTAATAAAAAGTCAGTAAAGCATGGCAAATCATGCTATTCAATATATCACACAAAGAAATATGTTTTGAAAAAAGACGCGAGACTGAGGCGCATCTAGGGCCTACGAATTATGTGTGAGGCTTCCTTTATGATAAACAACAAAAGTACGACATCATCATTGCTGCAGTGATGATAATATAATATATGTAACGATTGCAGATAGAAGCAATCTACTGTTAAAACAATTTGAAGAAATTATATGACTATAGCAAAGTGAACGTTGAAAAAAATACTTGTATAAATTGAAGCTTAGAGGACATCACGCAAAATGTTTAAGTTGTCAGTTGAGGGTAACCTTTGACATGATAACTGACACATGAATGTCGGCGAAGGCTCTTGCACGCGAAAATGCAACGTATAGCTGCCAAAGTGAAAAGACATGTTCACGTGTATAGATTCCAACAAGATTAAATATCCGTCGTGATCTTCGTTGGTTGACCTGAGATAAGCAGGTCTGGTCGAAAAATGCAACGCTCCCAGATGAAAGGTTAACATCATTCGCTGCAAGTCATTGGCAAAGAAATAGATCGTTCTTTGTTTTGTCTCTAAGCAAACTGACAGAAAAAATATTATGAACCGTTTTGCTGAAATGTGTAGAAGGTTAAGGTAAAAACATATGAACAATCCTTTAAAATTTAGAGTTAATTTTGGAGGTTATCAAAATCACCATAATATACATTTTTCCTTAGTACCATTATGACAAAGGACGATTTCTTTGTCCCCATGTGGAATCCGCCTATTCGTATGTTTTTGTTCTGACACTCGCAGGTGAAAAAGCATGACAGTGTTTATATACATGAAAAGTGTACACATGAACACATGACTTACAAAAAGATTGTGGCGGAGGTTTTTAGACTCTGACTGTTAATATAATATAATATATATATAATATATATAATATATATAATATTTTTAATATAATGCCAATCAGTTTAAAGATGTTCTGGTAATAATGTAATGGTTTTAACGTATCTAGAGATTGCGGATCTTTAAAGTAAATATGGGTGCAACCTTCCCCCCCCCCAACTTGAACTGCGTTTCAGTTGTGTGACTTCCTTGTGAACATTTTTTTTAAATAACCCATTTATTTGGAGAAATGTTTAGACTCTGGTTATCACGAAAATATATACTTATTAATCTATAGATACAACATATCTCTTAACCCATAAAGATTGTGATAAACGGTGGGCTTGCAACAGGTTTCGATTCCCATGGCCAGTGTTGACGAAAAAAAATGAAAAGCTCTCGCATGGAGAGCGGAGTCATTTAGTCTTTGTTCAGCGTTTGAATCAAAAACCACTACTTCCTTTTAGAGAGTAAGTTACTTTAGAGGTGTTATAATGGATATCGGGTCAATGGGGATTATAGTGGACCCGCGAGACCGGGTATTTAACGAAAACTCCGTACTAGGGCAGAGCATGCTTTCTGCCCATGGTCTTGACGGGCCAGTGAGCTCGAAATGCAGGAAAATCCCGAGGGAGCCTCCTGAAAAAAAGTGACAGGCGTGGAGGCACAATCGAAATAGGGGCGCCTATGGGAGTAATATTAAAATCATTAATTATGCAGTTTAATAGGAAATAATCCCGCAAAAAAAAAAACAACTCGGAGTGTCAAATCATAGCGGAAGCTGGTAAACTATTGTGTAGAAAAAAACTTAACTGAATATTAATTATATAGAATATGAGTGTTTTCTTGAAAGTCTTTTTGTCTACACCTTAATGAAGGAAAACTGCATTATGTTACAACTAAATACTCCTGATTTTTATTACAGTCATTGATATAAACAAAATCTAGATTTAATAAATCAAAACAAAGAGAATTCTATATATAATGAATTATAGTGAAGTTTAAGTGGAAAACCAGAAACTACCAACAAGTGCTAATGCTAATGATGTGAATGCAGACGGGTAGTGGAGTGCAAATGTACTTGCAAAGAAAAATCAAAATGTACTAATATATATTGGGGTACACCATTAAACATCAGGATTCTTCCGAGAAACGGAATGTTTTGTTGAAATGATCCACATTACCTTAAACCACAGATCCAGATGATAGCTAAATGCTGCTTTCATCATTTTATCTCGTAACTGTCAGGGGAATATGGCCTGAAATAGTCACAATACATTGAACTAATTCTTTTATGGCGGTGGCGCCAATTTATCTTCCAGTAAAAGGGGGGGGGGGGATTATTCATACACACACACACACACACATATATTTATATGTGATGCCATTTATTCTCTGAGCCGCCGCTACGATTATGGTAATAGTTTGGTGATGAAATAATCGCTAGAAGGAGAAAAAAGGTACAAAAATATAAATTACGATCGCATAAATCGAAATCCAAAAACAAATATAATTATTACTCTTGCTTACGTCAGTTGTATGACGTCAGAGTTGATATAATAATAGCAAAACACTTTCCGATAAATATGCTAAAATTGGCATACCATGGCTATATATATAATTGTAATATATGGCTGAATATATACCACAGTAATCAACCCTGTATACTGACCTTTCAGTTTGCATTTGAAACACATCACAGACGACAAATATATCAATATACAATTCCATCATGTTATTCAAACCAAAATTGCGTCATAGTTAGTTAATTAACTTCATAAAAATTATTGTAAACTGTTGTAATCTAATTCTTAACTGTTATTTCATCTGTAAAAAAATCATGGGAAACCTTAAAATCATCCGTAATTACAACAATATCATAACAAGAAATTTCATGTCGTGATATTTCATCAATAAATATTTTTCTTTTCCGAAACAACAGCAAAACTGAATTGCTTATATTGGATGAGCATTTTTTTGTTCCATCGAATTTATCAATATGTTTTCTTTTTATACGAAAATGAGATTTCTCTTAATATAACACTGAACGTAAAAGATTATACGAGTACACGTGCGATGCATCAAATTTCTCATCAACTGTAATTTGATCCAACCCGCTCATTTCAACTTATTGTCACGCGCCTTTCAAGTTTCCATGGTTACTCATTTTTTTCTATCCCATTGTAGTTCAAACGAAGAATTCCATTACCTCGAAGAAACATGAATACACACATTTAACTTACTGCAGAACAGAAAGAGGTGAATTTAAAAAAAAAAGAAAGGCGAGTGTTTTTTTTTTTAAATGTTGGTATATAATATCATGACTACGCATGCGCGTGTCAGGCGTATACCTTACTGGAAGGATGCAACAAATATGGCAGCAGTTTTGCATCCCTTAGATCATTATCAACGTCTTCTCTATAGCCAGTTTTACGAAGCAGATTGAAAACATTATTTAGCATCCTTTCTCTTGATTAATCTAAATAATTCAAGTTACAAGATTCATGTAACCCCCATACACTCACTTGTAAGAACCAGAGAAGCTTGAATATTTAAATATTGAGATTCATTTTATGAGATATGGTTTAATAAAGCTTGATTACTCGCTTCATATTTATACCTCGCACCTCTGATGTAATATATATCACATGACACATACTAAAGCTGTTTTTTTTTAAATTGATATACACTGGTTTTAAAGGTTTTTTTAACTCGTGTTTACTTGGTCTCGTAGCAGCTTGTTACTGTCCCGCGCTGAAGAATCATTGAAGTTTTGTTGTGGGTACGGTTAATGGGAAAAGCAAAACTGTTTGAAAGCGTAATGAATAATGTATTTAACTGTCGTCAGATATTCCTTAAACAGCTTCTCCCAACTGCATTAATGAAATCGCAAACTAGAAAAAACAGGCAGCTAAAATGTATAGATAAAGTTGGATGTCTCTTGGTATGGTTTAATTCAGTTATGTTGGTTAACATTACCCATGCCAAAAAGAGTTCACGCATTTATTTATTACGAGGCAGATGACCGGCACAGGATTAAGGTAAATGTTATCATGTTATCTCAAAATGCATTTGGTAACACAAACAGAGCAAAGTGGCATGTGGCCTTTTCAGTAAAATAACTATAGTATTTAGTTTAAGCTCTGTGATTTTCCATACTTTTACTACAACACGGCCCTGTATAATATAACCTCTAATACAAAATGAAAAATGTCTATATTGCTATAGTTGCAATTGTGTCTCTCCATCATAGCATGGCATTTCAAATATTGCACGGTTTTCAATTAAGTGAGGTATTGATTCTTATAAGTGTATCGAATTTTCGCTCCACAAATAAAGCGCTCAGCACACAGGTTAGTTATTATTATCATCATTCTGGGAGGTTCCAGATTTAATGCACCCCTGCATTGTCATACTGTTTCTTTAATAAACATGTAATCTGGTTATAAATCTTACAAACTGACTGATAAGTTTAGAGGTTCATTTTTAAACGCCAAGAAATCTCTCAAGGAAGGCAGTTGCTAATGCCTCCCTGAAATCTATGATAATATAAAGTACCGGTACACCTAAACCATTTTGCGAATGTCAATCCAGGTGCCAAAAAAATACCTCATAGTGCATACGACCTTTTTAAACGAGAATGCGCACTGCATTTAACGGTCGTCTGCTAGCTTCGGGTTTTGTTACATAAAAGCAGAAAAATGTCATAGACGCCAAAAGCGACCCCACCTATAACGATAAGACAGTATTCTTTTATTTTCATCGTTTGAGATATAGCAGTTGGTCTCTTTCTCATTGATATAACGGACCCAAACTGTTAGTGACAATCGTCGACAACAGATGTCGCTCGTGTGGCGGAAGAGGTCTTTATATTTAACATTTTTAAAATAAAAGAAAAACAAAAAATCCTGCGTGAAGTATGTGAAGTTTGTTTTATCAATTAAGGTTTTCTTTCTGATGGTATGCAAATTTTTATTTAACTTTACAGTCATTTTTACATGATATTTTAATATTAAAAATAACATTAATATGAATATGATAGAGGAAAAAAAGATATATATTCATTTTTATTTTCATTTTAAATATCCTGTGAAAATTAATAAAAGTTAAAAATAATTAGACGATCATTAATAACATTGTACCAGGATAAAAAAAAATAAATGCTTTATGGGAGTGTAATATGAATTTAAAAGAATTTTCGGATTAGTTTTAGATAGGGAGTATATCCGCAATTATTATATATTGCCAACCTTGCCAACCTGAAAGTAAAGTTGTGAAGTTTTCATTACACTATTTTTTATGTTGCAGATGTCAGCACAATATTCCTGGGGGATTTCACGTCTTTGAAGGAAGAGTTGCAAACGAGGCTGACCTGTAACAAAAAGGAATGACTCTGGCTGTAAACTTAAGTCCGGTTGCCATGGAAGCGAGTGTCGGACACACAGAGCCTTGTGGACTGAGTAACTGCACAACAAGTTTTGTGACAAGCTCGGTGACAAATTATTCCCATTACTCTGGGCCACAGAGTTTTGAGCTGCCTGCCAGCCGCATCTTGAAATATCTCACGTTGGTGACGTATTTTATCACATTTATTTGTGGCGCTGCTGGAAACGGGCTGGTATTATATATCATAGCCCATTTCAGCAAAATCCGACAAAAGTCGGTAGCAAATTATTACATTTGGAACTTAGCGCTGGCAGATATTCTTTTTATTTTGACTTTACCATTTTCGTGTTACGCAACTTTGACAAATGACTGGATCTTTGGTGATGCCGTTTGTAAATTATCTTACTTTATGAAAGAAGTCAACAAATTCGCTAGTATTTTTACCTTGGCGGCTTTGAGCACGGACCGATGTTTTGCGACCTATCCAGCCTTATCGGATTTACGCACCATCAAATTTGGGAAAATTGTATGTGCTTTCATCTGGATTATTAGCTGTGTGATTGTTATACCTAATTGGTTATTCGCGTCAGCAATTTCATTTCATGACCGGACCAGCTGTCGTATCGAGTGGCCTTTGGATGACAAGCTTATGACTAGGACAGCGTGGACATATTTTCAGCTGTCTATTGGGTTTGTTCTGCCCCTTTTTGTTATTGGTGTGTCTTATTGCCTCCTCGTGGTCAGGTTGAGGAGGGTCACAAAGCACAGACAGCAAACACCTATCAACCGGCCAAACAAACGGTTAACTAAGACAGTGCTGGTCGTAGTGCTAATATTTCTGGTATGTCAGGCGCCGTACCATGCGGTGGAAATCATTTCTTTGAAGAAAACAGAGACATATTTTCTCGCTAGACAACAAGGCTCGGCCCTCAAGCCTACCCCCACAGATATGATCCTGTTCATGTACCTCCATTTCACAGCCACTGTCCTTGTGTTCATAAGCAGCTGCTGTAATCCTATCATATACGGCGTGTATAATGAAAACTACAGTAAGTATATCATATTTATTATATATTCATTATAATGATAATAACAATTAATAATAATAACAAGAATGATAATAAGGTTTTTAAATCAATTGTTTTAAATATTATTTCTTAACATATTTTAAACGATTACATTGAAATAAGTCAGGAACAGTATGTCTTTATAGATATTTGTCTATCTATTTATATGTATATTGTATCCGTCTCTGAATTCATTTAACTATCGTGAAAGTCATAGGAAGCATTATATATAATATCCCATCTATGCAAATGCCTATAAAAGAAAAAAAGATACCTATTTTTATACAGTTCTTTATATGAGAAAGAAGATAGCACTGAGTGAATGATATCCATCCGGACTAAGTCAATGTCACCCGACCAGAAGCTTTGTTTCCTTTCCATTAATAAGTTACATGTATAGGTCTTTGTGACTCCCAGAGGGAACCGCACCAGACAGATTGCCGATGTAGGCCATACAGAGTCAATATCATAAGCCTAAGCCTTCGTCTACTCCCTCGTGTGTCAGGAATGGTCACAATATAAGGAGAGAAAGTATGCTAAAAGCCGTTTCAGTGAGCGACTAATGCCTGATCAACTTTATTAACCGTGTTTCAGCGATTCAGGCACCTCCACCATCAAGCCAAACGACCCAAGACTTTAAATCGGTCTTTTTGTTGCCATTTCGGGAAGGTCGAGTTGCCGAAGAAGTTTTTCACGTGAAGTACCGGTGGATGGAAAGAGTGATTTGCGCCAAGGCCCCCTTAAACACATCGTGGCCTCCCGATTCCTCCCCTGAGTCATTAATTTCGGGTCCCTACCTACGCTCCTCCGGCAGCGGTTATACGCTGCAGTCGTCCCACACAACCTTTCATGTAACCGCTGCTTTGTATGGCAAGGTTCTCTGGGCTCCTACACCAGGGTGCGCACAGAGTGCTGAATTGTTATCAGACCATTGATATTGCATTGTACATCCAGCCCATTTTTTGACACGCGAACCCGCTCTATAGTTGGTTTGATTAAACTGGGACACAACTCTCATTGGTCTGATTCTTGGTCTTAACAAGCGAACCCGCTCTAGTTGGTTTGATTAAACTGGGACACGAGCTCTCACTGTTCTGATTCTTGGCCATATGACGGAACTGCATTTAAGTTCTGTGCTCTGTGCGCACCCTGGTGTTTGAGCCCAGAAAATCTTGTCATACAAAGCAGCGGTTACACGAAAGGGGACAGCTGCAGTGTATAACCGCTGCAGTAGGAGTGTAGGCCTGGCCAAGTTGATGACCCTGTAATGATAACCAATACCTGCACCTGCACCATCGAATAAATGCACTTACATCACTTATGTATTAGAAAGTAAATATACCAAATAAGAACGCAAAAGATTTCTATTTTTTAATTAAGAAAAATAGAGAAGATATATTAAATATAACAATATTAATATTAAATATAAAAATACATCCTGATTCTGGTCCACCCAACAGCCTTTTATCTTAATTAAGGGATTAGGCAAAAGAAAATAAAGGTATGGTTCTCAGACCCTTTTTTTCAGAAATCTGTGCGCGTGGACGATATTTTTCTTTTTTGTATGTTTTGACAAAAAAATGTCACGTGATCAGGGAAAAAGCAAGATCCTAACCGATTTTTTTTTTTTTTGCTAAACAAGTAAAGGCACCACATAACAAAAGAAATCTTATCAAATTGTATTATTTTATCTTCTTGTAAGATGAAAATCAAAATAAAATTGACGCGCGAGGTGCCTTATAACCATACCTTCATTTTTTTTGCCTTAAAGCTTATATTTATTAGTAAATACAGCTTCATACACTGCCAAAGTTTTGGTGGTTATTTTAATTTCATGCGGTCCGTGACAGTCCAGGATTCTTTTATTAGTCAACAGACCGATTTCCGATTTACTGTGATGGTAAAAGGGGGCTCATTACTCAGTCGATATTCATTTTTTATACAAAACTTCATTGCTAGAATGATGAAAGGACACCGTGATAGAATTATTGGCCCAATTCCCCCGCTACACAAAGGAAAACCATGCGTCAGTTGCGTGTATTGACGAACGTTTTCAAAGCATACATCTATTCTGAAGAATGAGAACATTCTCCAAGTAACTTTAATGTAAGGTCAAACTAACTTTTATGTAAGGTCAAACTTAACTACGTACTCCCCTGTTCAGATCAGAGGGGGTCAATCACAGGATTTGAAATGTCTTTGACAATTGAAAATAATTTGCTGCTTCTGTGCCAATTCAGGTCAAAATAGCGTGCAGGAGTTCATTTCTCTCTAACACTACTCATTTTATCATTCTTTCATCATAACCTGAGTTCATGATAATATGCTATAATAAGCTTTATTATAAGTTAAACTTATGGTTGTAGGCAGCGTAACATCCTCTTCACCAGTAAAAGAAATACCAAACGTAATTTTTTTTCTCTTTCTGGAATCCCTAATTAATCCCTTATGAATACCATATAAATTAATAATCCTCTTTTTTTGACAATAAACAAAGTTTTTAGAGTGGTTAGCTTGCATAAGTTACAGATTATCTATATAAGTTGAACAACCGGCAAAAAATAAGTATCTTATTTTTAAATAGAAAAAGAGGATACTTCAAAAGTATATGTCATGCAGAGGCTTTGATTTTTTTAAAAATAAAACAGTACAACCTTTTTTTTTCTCATATAGTCATGCCTGTTTCAGTCTACTGTAAAGTAATCACCCTACGACCGTCATTGCCTCCGCAAAGAGGATATGTATTATACCGATTCGTGTGTGTGTATGTGTGTGTGTGTGTGTGTTAGTCCACAACCATACTCTAGCATTCATGAACGGTATCCAATGTAGAATCGATTAGATTTTGTTGTGGATCTGGCCTTTGATCCGAATCCAGGAAGGTATTCCAGGAATATTCACAAATGTGCAGTCACATATGCAAGAATGAACATGGGAACATGAACCGAATAAGTGAAGGCAAACACTTGTTTTGGAACTTATGCACCAATGAACCTGGACAGTTGAGTGGTAAAACCCTCGGCCTTCTCCGCTGGGGAGCCGGGCCCGAGGACCCAACATTAAGAACCGCTAACACGGCGGAGGCCTGCATTCCTGAAAATGAATATTTCTAGTTTGAAAGTGGTTCTGTTCTCAGAAATTGAGGGTATCGCCAAACATAATCTGGCAACCCTTTCTCCTCTTGCCAGGAAGATAATATGACGTCCTTAAATGTTATATTTTATGAAAGATCAACCTTTCAAGGAATAACGGAATATGTTCACTTTTTAATTATGTAATATCTTTGTAGTTACTAGTTTTTTTCTCTTTCTGGCAGTAATCACGTAAGCACAAAATAAATCAGAATAATTCTTGCATGATTATTAGTCATCCATGGTTTTACGGCCCCGCCAGCTATTCATGATGAAAGCGTGTCATAGCGATTTGCACAATTGTAAAACATGCAGGCGGTGATAGAAAGGTGATCATTTCTGTTAGATAAATCAGCTGCCGACCCTACGTGATCTTTTATGTCCTGGTTTGAGGATAAAATACTTTTGTTTTACGATTTTATCCAAGAAATAAATAATTAAATAGTTATCGACTGATCTATTGGTTCAATAGTGTCTTTTATCACAGAACAAAAGAGAACTCCATTAGCACTACGTGCAACCTCCGAGCGCTTAAGAAATGCAAATAAAAAAAGGCTTTGTTCTGTTACGTCAGCCAGTGCTTAAAACACCGCCGGAAAAATTTAGATGCGAGCCAAGAAACGCTGTATGAAGTATGTATAGTGGCATACGTGGCTAGGCTTGCATATCCAGTGAGGAGTAGACACTCGATTGTGTTGCCGTTTTAATACAGGGGCGGGTGATTTCGGAAAGCCTTAGCCTACGTAGTAAGCTCCCAGTGAGGCTTACAAGCACTTTTTATGAAAAATTGTTGTGCGAGCGAGGACACAAATTTTAAGATAAATCATATATTAGCTTAAAATAAACAAACGTGGGTGTTAAACTGGATGTGTGAACCATTCTAATTAGTTAAAACAAAAAAATGTGCAAGTAGCTACTAGCTCCACCAGGATATATTATTTTTCTTTTTTTGGTCACTAGATGGCACTGTTTTAGGGACCAGGCAGTAAATCTTATGCATGGACTTCCATGATGAATGAGCTAAAACCCTACAGCCAGTCAGAAGGACTTTTAAAACTGGCTGCTCCCTGTGTCCTGAAACCTATAGCAACATGTCGTGTTTGGTTAGAAACCTGCTGGCATCCCATCCTCACCTTGCACCTGGATAATATGTTTCATTTTCTTATTTGAGCAAGAATCAAGTAAGACGATTTTGTAGGCTAGATCATGTTTGGTTATGAGGCCAAAGGACTGACATTTAGTTATATCAGACAGGGTACCATTAGAATGCATGCAGCGCTCTCCGCCTCTGTATAGAGACGGATACCGCGTCTAGGAAAGCCGGTGATGTAGGACCCGAGTCTGGACTTGGACTCGATGATCATGGGACGGGTATCAATATGCATCTCAAATCAGTCTTGAGCGCAAGAACTGTTTCAAAGACTGCTAGTCTTGAGTCAAGTTGGTTTCAATATCCAAGACTTTCTTTAGAACAGTCTTGATAAACATTCGGTTACTATGGTGACCGAATGACAGGCAACGGGCATCTTGAACCGTTCTCGAGGTATACAGTACTGTAAAGCAGGGCGTAGCCTACTCATTTCGAAACACCACGCAGTACAAACCATTGTGCATATTGTTCTTCACGGTAAAGGTCAAGGCAGTCTTGCCTTAGACCGCGGTATTGAAATGGTCTTCGGATTTGTCTAACTCGAGACCGCTTCAAGACTCAAGTGAATATTCAAGGTATATTGAAACCAACCCCTTGACTCGGACTTATACTCGAGGGTCCTGGATTCGGACTTATACTTGAGAGTCCTGGACTCGGACTTATACTTGAGGGTCCTGGACTCGGGCTTAAACTCGCGGGTCCTGGACTCGGACTTATGCTCGAGGGTCCCGTTGACTCGGACTTATACTTGAGGGTCCTGGACTCAGACTTATACTCGAGGGTCCTGGATTCGGACTTATACTTGAGAGTCCTGGACTCGGACTTATACTTGAGGGTCCTGGACTCGGGCTTAAACTCGCGGGTCCTGGACTCGGACTTATGCTCGAGGGTCCCGTTGACTCGGACTTATACTTGAGGGTCCTGGACTCAGACTTATACTCGAGGGTCCTGGATTCGGACTTATACTTGAGAGTCCTGGACTCGGACTTATACTTGAGGGTCCTGGACTAGGGGGGGTTAAACTCGCGGGTCCTGGACTCGGACTTATGCTCGAGGGTCCCGTTGACTCGGACTTATACTTGAGGGTCCTGGACTCAGACTTATACTCGAGGGTCCTGGATTCGGACTTATACTTGAGAGTCCTGGACTCGGACTTATACTTGAGGGTCCTGGACTCAGGCTTAAACTCGCGGGTCCTGGACTCGGACTTATGCACGAGGGTCCTGGACTCGGACTTATACTCGAGGGTCCTGGACTCGGACTTATACTCAAGGGTCCTGAACTCGGAATTATACTCGAACTCGAAGGTACAAGGAATCGAGATATCAGGCAGATTCGACCTCAAGTCCCGTGGATAAGAAAACCCTGTCTCAAATTATATGAAGACTGTGCTCAGTCAGAATAAAATAACAAATTAGACCACACATACCCAGTTTTACCTCTGCATCTGGGGGTAAACCATTACAGTAAAGCAATGAAACATTACAGTAAAGGACACTTGTAAACTAAAACAAGATTTGCATGATTATCTCAAATATCCTTTTAATTTCTTTTAACAATAAGATTTGTAATGAACTCGGACTCGGACTTGGACTCTGACTGGAATGGCCTCGGCTCGGACTTGCACTCGGACTCGGATGGTGTGGACTCAACTACATCACTGCGGAAGGCATTTATATTTTACCCGAGGCTTGTCGTAGATTCTCTAATGTCGGAGGGGATTAATGCCACTAGGGCGCTTGGGGGGGGGGGGGGTCCTTAAAGATTTTGGAAATAGAAATTTACCCATTTTTTGCCGAAAAAGATTTTTTTGGCCGTTTTCTTCTGTATATTTCTGTATCCGAGAGTTCTTTAAACAATCTTTTCTTAAAGCATCTATGCGCCTCTGATATAAGCTTGATCAGTCACTATGTTCACTAGAACTGATCGTGATATTCAACCAGCTGATTGTTTTGTCGACTAATCTCCCTGAAAATAATGAGCCGTAGAAGTGTTATATTCGGTGATTTGTGTCCACCATGCACTGAGTGTCCATCAATCCAGTTCACAGGGGAGGGACGGTATTTGATTTTTTTATTCTCCTGAACATACTTTATTTACCAAGGCAGATTGAATCTGCGGGCCCCGGGCTGGCAACGTCAGGTATGGATCCTGATTGACCGACTTATTTCTATTTCTGAAAATCAATTTACACGCACTACACGCCCCCTGTTGGTAAAATCTGCCTTGAAAAAAATCTCCTTATATTTATATTCATAGTATATAGTAGAACCTCCAAATTACGGACACTGACGGTACCGCAAATTTAGCCCGCAACAGAGAATTGCCCTTATTAGGCAGATTACAGATGTTGGCACCTTCCATCAAGTGACTACCCGTAAGTGGCCGTAAATAGGAGGTGCACTTAATACAGAAGTGCCCATAAGGAGAGGTTCGACTGCATATATAAATATACATATATATATATATATATATATATATATATATATATATATATATATATTTCTCACCCTGACACTTAATTATAGAAGCACGTATTACCTTCGCTCATGTTGAAATCAGTAATTTGAGTCCTTACTTGGCTCGGGTCCCTCTTTTGCAGTGATTGGATTCGGACTTGGTCTTGAGACTACTGGACCCGGACTTGAGAAATCAGACTGAATTTAGTCGGGAAGACACAGATACACACTGCGGCCACCGTCATGTAGTACAACTACTCGACGTTAAAAAGAAACTAGAACAACAAATGTTTTCGCTCTTTACGCACACTGCATTTATTTGTTTAAGATTACTATGCTTCTCATATAAACTTTAAATCTGTATTTTAAGGATGCAAGCCTCCGCCATGTCGGATGCTCACAAACCTGTGTTTGCATTCATGTATTCGGCACATTTTCCCAGGTTAATTCGTACATAAGTGAAAATGCCTTTGTGAATATTCCTTGACGAGGTTCCTGAATCAGAATGATGTGCCGGATACACATCAAAATCTAATCGATTCTTTACTGGTCCATTCCCAAAATGCACTTAACATTTTATGAGATTCCGTTCATGATCGTGTGAGTTATGTTGTGAACAAACACAAACACAGACACACACACACGAACGGGGATGAACGCTTACTCTCCTGGCGGAGGAAATAAAAGAGAAAATAAATTTACCAGACATATGTAATTTATTCTAACATGCTTTTGATAATAGTTAATAATTTTTAGTGGATTCGGTCACGGACATGGACTCCATGTCAGTAAATAGGTACAAGAAGAGGACGGAGTTGGACTCAAGGACTCTTGACTCGACTTGGAATCGGATAGTGTAGACTCGACCACAACACCGACTGGAACAGTCACAAATAGATATTCACTGTACATAACTATTAGTATTAAGGCAAAAAAATAAGGTTTGGTTCTCAGGCACTTTTTTTCAGAAATCAATGAGGGCGGCCGATTTTTTTTTTTTTTTTTTTTTTTTTTTTTTACCTTTTTTGAATGTTTCGGTAAAAATGTCATATGATTAGGATAAAACATGACAATAACCGGTTTTATTTGCTAAACAAGCAAAAGCACTACAAACAAAGGAGATTTTATTAAAACTTTATTTTTTATCTTCTTGAAAGAAATGTTCGAGGGGCTGGAGTTCAAAATTGGTCAGTTTCTATTGGAACCAAAAAAAAATTATGCGGCGGTTTAAAAGTGATACGCGGGCAGTGCCTGAGAACCATACCTTTTATTTTTTTGGTCTAATACATAATATTTTTTGTTTATCCAGTTAATAACGACATAAGACAATCTAGTACTTCCAATGAAGGATCTTTATATATCCTGTCAGCTCAATAATCGAAACCGCCACATCAAGGCTTTAGATAAAGTACCAGTTGACGTGTACCTTCCTGTGTTTTTGATGGTCAATTGCATAGAAAATTCACATTATAAACAGTGGAAGAATAGTTGTTAACACAAGATCATCCCAACGCAGATGCACAAAGCAGTCCAAAGGTAACATTTGCCCTGGTTGTTTGTGATGTATAACAAACGGGAGACACCCTACTGTTAATATGACCCGACTAGTATAACATCAGTGGTTATTTAGTCTACCTGGCTAACACATGCCCTCTCCCGTCGGCCCACACAGACGGCGCGTTTATTTTTGTGAGATGCGCCCTTGCCAGGCCAAACTGTGGTCATTCGTAAGGTAGCCTAAATATACTGGCGACTATGATGTTTTCCTTCCGTAAGTATGTGTACTAACAGCGGGACAACTAATCTTTCTGTTAGATAGCGACGACAGGACGGAGTATTTCTTAATCAAGACGAGGAATCTAAATACACTATAAATATCCCCCAAGAACCTTTCTATAAAACGTCATACTTTATGTCCAAAGGGGAATTCCATGCATTTCGTATACCAACATCTCTCTGGCTATATTCCTGCAATATGTCTTCACATTTATCTTGGACTCTTTTATTCTTATTTAATTCGATGCTATGGTTAAGAAAGGAATTCATTGGTGGACAACCCCGAAATACAGAAACACATAATCGACAGAAGCAAGTTTATTCTTTTTTACAAATACATGTAAACCGAAGAAAGGTACTGATAAATAGAACGATTTTACATAACGTAGACCTACTTTAGGCTTCCAATCAGTTCATAGGGAACTCCCCCTGTTGGGTTCCTACCACATACCCAGCAGAAATCATTTCGTAAATCTCACGAAATATCGGATCATGCCATCGTTGTTGAGTCATATATATTATAACAACAGATCACAACATGTCTATTTGTTTAATAAAATGTCAATGTATTTATTTTATATAGTGCTAATCTCAATACATATAAGTCTTCATTTGCGTTTCACAATTTAACAGCTGCAAATAGAAAAAAATGAAATAATCATAATAAAAAGTTCCTGTGTCATTGAAAAAAAATCAATAGCTTAAAAAATTAAGTTTGTATGACAGCCCAAATCAGATATCAAAATAGACTGAATAAATGTGTCTTAAGACATTTCTTAAAGTTATAAAGAGTATTCATGAGTCAATTTCTCTCAATAGAATAATTCATATATAGAGAAAACTTGCTCGGTCAAGCAACTCTTTCTGATAAATTGGTGATCCTGATTTAAAAATAATACCCATTTAGGTTATCTGTAACTTTAAGGATATCGAGCCATAGAAAAATCATTTTTTTAGATATTTTTTATTTAAAATTAAATTATATTTACTGTCTTGTATGACGAAAGATTAAATATAATTTTTATCAAACTACATAAAATAGTTATTAGTATACTTATTAGGGCTTTCCAATAGCGGGGGTAAGCGTGTGTGACGCTAGAACATTCTTTTAGATTATGTTGATCCAAGCGTCCCATGGGACTCGCCAATTTGTGGCTGCGGTGGCCTCAGTCACAATGACCATCGCCCACTACATAAAATAAACCAGTCAGTTGTATAAACACTGCGCTGACAACTACCCGATTTCTAATCATACATTGATATAATCACAAAAGATATAAAACAAAATATACACTACAATTCAGAATTTGACACATACAGGACCTCTCCTTGGGGCGCTCCAAACCAAAATTGTACTCCCCAACATTTTGGCCTGAGCGTTCTGGACTGTTCAATATTTTGTTTATATATATTCTTTGGCGGGGGGGGGGGGGGAGGGTTCAAGCTTGGCCTTTTAGACCTTGGTAAATACCCTGTTTCTTCAGTATATAAAGCTGCCATGTTGCTAATCGTTGAAGAAGGCGACAAAGGTTGCCGGATGTAAGAGACTCTTTTTGCATCGATATCAGGCGTCACCTTTGTTATATTCTAGAAAGATTGAAGGACCGTTAATGACAGTGAGTTGGCTGATTTATAAAGTAGGCCTAATGATCGGAACTCTTAGAAAATGTCATCTCCGACTGATTACACGAACCCGACACGTTCCGTCTAGCAGACATAGAGACCTGCCCGACGACCATCCGGCAGTAACATTGGTGTAATCCTGGGATCGCTGTAATTGGGCTAACGAGTCCGCCATGGCTGTTTTTGGCGGTCGTATAACACCTCCGATGCCAAATCACAGATAATCAAACTCGGATAACCCCCTGCTAAAATGCCATCCCCAGACAGGCACAGTGAAATTTCCTGCGATCGACGTACTTGGCAAGTTAATACATTAATATACATTAATTAAATTAACATATTGTGCAGACAGTATGCTGTACAATGTCCGAATAAACAAGAAATGCTGTTTCATAAAAATTACCCCTAATGGATCAATATATATATATATATATATATATATATATATATATATTTGTATGAATATACTTATTACATCATATATATCATAAATCTTATGTATGTCATAGTGAACACACATATATATATACATACATGTAAATATTATATACACATGTATATAATCATATATACATTTATGTATGCAGGATCTCAATAAAGTGGTCCCTTTTCTGCTCGTCTAAAGCAGGTTAGGGTAAATAAACGAGCAGAAAACTTGGGACCCGTAAAAGGTGGTCTTTTTTCACATTGGCCTCTAGTGGATGTTTTACTGTACATAATATAAAACACTAATGCATGTCTCTAACTTTTTATTTCTTCTACAGTTGATATTTAAGTGATTTTCTTTTGTATTTAATCTTTTCATTTTTTTTTCCAGGGGCTCTGTACCGGATAGCTCTCCGTCCGTGTGCCTGCGCCAGACAAACAAGGGAACCCCTCAACGGTCTCGTCAGCGTGCCTTCATACATGGCCAGCCGGGGAGCCAATCAACGCTCAAGCAAACTGCCGCTGTCGTTCGTCTAGTCTCATCACATGACAATATGAACACGTGAACATATGATCATATGACAGGAACAAAGTGAATAAATTTACCACCGGGATTCTATTCAATTGTTATGTCTAATACTGATTCAGGGACTGGGTTCTGATTCCGTTTGGAAATTAAACATTTTAAGACAAAATTCAACTGTTACAATAAGTTCTTGTCACCATTGTCAGGAGTCGGATGAATTTGAAACTTCTGCTGCACAAGTTTACCCCTAGTCTTATTGTGATAGCCATGAATATATTAACAACGCCTTATTTTTCACTATATAAATAGATTTTAGGCATTTCTACGAATTAATAAATCTGCTTTATTGCACAAGGTGGACGGAATAAGTGAAATGTTTCAGTGTACATTCAGTGATATGAACGGAGAGACAATAGGTACACGAGGACGGTGAGGTGATACATTAGGTGATGATGCTGACACGTAGGGAATGCTGTACCTGTACATGTCAGAGCGTATACAAGGCAATAATTGCTGAATAATCATAAGTCTTTCATTAATTATCAACAAGACAGCACGACCAAAGAAGCGCGGGTCAATAGGTGTACTGATTTCTTAAATTTACCTTACGATTAAAGTTTTATCTGATATAATGTTTATCTGTTAAGGAATGCGGGCTAAAATCGTTTTATTCTTTATTATTTCTTTTCTGTTTAATTTTATTACTTTAAATTCTTATAATTTCCTCCTTTGAAATTTCTCATAATAAGATGAGTACATCTGAGCTTTGGTGAGATGCACGAGAAAATATAAACGTAAAAAATGTAATTAACATTTTGTGCAAAAATATATTTTTCATAGATAAATGATTAATGGTTTATTGGAATAATATTTCCTGACTTATAAGCAAAGTAATTTATCATTTCGTTAAACAAGCGAGGGAGTATTTTAAACAGTAAGGGGTAACATGGAATTACGTTCAGGTTTCCTCCGCGGATAAGTTTTACATGCGGTAACCTGAAACCTTTACACCGTTTCTTTATAGGCTGGGTGAGTTGTGGACCAGGGTCTCCAACCAAGGACAGCCTCGGCTTGCTCCTGCAAATAAAAAAAATAAATAAATAAAAAAAAAATACCTTCGTTTCAAAATTACCGGACGACTCGACACCGATTTTATAATTTAAGCCCAGCCGCTTTAAGTAACACTAAATAACGAAATACATATGAACACTAGGTTACCGCACAGTAGACCCTATCAAACAATTAAGTTTATACATTAATTAAAAAATTGCACCAAATTTAACATTTCAGGAGTGAATATTTGTGTCATCGAGCATATACATTTAAGCACGATACTTTATTTTTAATGAATTTTTTTTTATTTCTGCATTTAATTCTCCATTTTCACAGTTTAAGTTGATTTATTCTGGCACGGCATTAGTTATGAATCTACAATGCTAATAAAAGTCACGTTATCAAAGAAACTGTTCTTAAAGATATATTTATGGTATGTATCTCATGAACATATGCTATGATTTCTGGATCAAATTCTCCAATCTCACAGCTAGAATTGCTGTATTTCGACACGGTATTAGTTGTTTATCTACACTGCTGATACAAGTCTCGTTTTAAAAGAAACTGCACCTGGTTTTCCTGCCGGGGTTTAATGTCAGTGGCTCACGAGGAGCTTAACTTAGGTCATGTCCTGACAAATATATTTTAATGACTCTTTATTAAAAAAAAATCTAGACATATATATTTTTATTTAATTTATATATTATATATTTTTATTAAAAAAAATTAAGGTTCTGGTATATAATGTATGCTAAGTACCCGATAAACTTCTTGCCCCAAGCAATCAAGCACTGACGTTGTTAATTTATGTGGGCTGTGATATTGCCTTTGCCCTGGATTATCTTCAGGAAAGCACAATCTGTCGACTGACTGCTGCCATTGTAATCACATGCGCTGTGTGAAATTTTGAATTGAATGTTTATTTATACATGCATTCAATGTAGCACTGTTGCATATTTCACTGATTTGAATTTTTGTGACACGTGTGCATTACAAGACTTATGGTGAAGATTGCATATTCAGCCAGAATGGTTTATCTACTATAGTAATTGGCCTATGTGTGTAAATGTGTGCGTGAACGTAAACTCGTGTGTTATAAACTGTGTCAAATCTAAATCTTGAAATATTGAATTAACATTGTATCAATGCCATAGAACGGTGATTTAATATAATATATATTAAGATATATACATATGAAAGCAATGTACTTAAATGCTCTGTTCACATAGAAGGGGAATCGAACACATTTTTTCCGATTTCGTATCGGATGCACAGCCAATGAATAAATAGTATGAGCTATCGGCCCTCCAGAATTTTCTATATGCCTGTTTTAACTCGTTTGTAAGGAAACATCAGATGGCGTCTCGACTGTGACGTCTGCTTTTTTGTGAACAATACATTAAGCAGACTAATCAGGCAACTTATTTTCAGTGGTAAACTATTTTAGATGGAGCGCATCCGACGACAAAAAGGAAATACAAGATTCGATTCCCATCTGTGTGAGCTGATCTTTTCTAAGTATTCCTTTCACAATAATTATTGCGTACATATATACATAACTGTATTCTTTGTAAATTTTTGAATCCATTGGTACCAGGAGAGAATTAATTCACTATGTTGCTCATTTGATAATGTGATTGAAATATAAAAATATCCTGTCAATCTACTTGTTTGTTTTTATATATTGCTGGTTTAAAACATAAAACAGAGAACAAAGCATTGATAACATTGTGTGCAAGAGCAGTGTCGAAGGTTACCTGACAGATTTAGTTTATAAACTTTTAATTTAAAGGTTTTCTGTTCAATCAAGACTTTTAAAGGTGCTCATTCACCTACGTTTTGAAAATATTTTTACGTCATTTCTGGCTTCCTCTGTGTAGATTTGAATGATCTAGGGGTAATTTTGGGTGTGAAAAGTTTTCATAAAGCCTTCGTGAAGGATGTATGGACTTGATTATCAACATTATGTTTGTAAACATGGCTATGTTGACAAACGGGGAAAAACATGTAACCTAAGGTGGTAGGTTGCATATATGCAGAAGTAGAAAGGTCACTTGTTGAAAAACGCCATTTGCATAGCTCTCGCTTATCTGACTTTCTGCCAGATGCACTTATTGAATTTGTTTTGATAATTCTGACGGGCCCCCACATATTATAAAAACGTTGATATAAACAGAACAAGTAGCCTGTGTGCGGTGATATCCACGTTTTCTGGCCTTTATTTTATAAAAGCTCCAAGGGATTGCCTTTAGTTTATACATGGCCATATAGGTGATTGGGCCTGTTTTAATCACATGGACCTGGGACCACATTATTTTTAATGTTTACTAGCGGTATACCAATAATTTCGGCATGCGGCCTGTGACATCCGGGTTTTAGTTAAGGCGAAATGGCAACACCCATGAGACGTTTCGTTGAACTGGGAGAAGTGACAGGGAGCAAGGAGCAAGGATTAGGTGGCAAGGAGACGTAAAAAAGTTGAAGGCGGATATCGTTTTCTGTTACCATGCCCCCCCCCCCCAAGAAAAAAAACACAATTGTAGTAGGATTAGAGCGGGTTTAAAAGGGAGATCTGATGATCAGATACTTGAATTTTAGGAAAGGATTAACTTAAAAGTTAACGTTTATAATAGTAAGTGCTTTAATATATAGGAAATCATTTACACTGATAGCAATGTGACTTATACGGAAACTAGCAATAAGACACTTTGCTGTCGGCATATTTACAATTTGAAATAAATCACACAGCTATCTGCTAAAATAAACAATTATTCACTTCTTTAGTCGAGCTTGTTTACGTAAAATGTTCGTTAATTACCATTTTTTTAGCATGCTCGCACAAAACAAAACAAAATATCGCGTCGGTTTGTCAACGTTTTCTGTTTGTTAATAGCCATTGTTTCAGCTGCAACTAGTGTCCGAGCACGTCCCAGTGCCTCTCATTATGGAAAGATCAAATTACTTTATGGGATCATTATTATCCCATTAAGTCACCCGTGCTTGATTTGATGTTTCAATAAATACTCAAATTAACAAAAAGGCTTCAACCAAGTAAAATGGGATTCCTAAATAATTAGTTGTCTGACTTAATCCGTGCACCATCTTGCGTTTGAGAATTTTCCCCATGGTAATAAATTTTCAATAATACCAGAGTGTAAATCATCAATTTAGAATAATATGATGTTATGTAGAATGAACTGAACTATTTTTTTTAATTAGGCTAATCAGGCTACACAATCTGAAGAGTGCCATACGCTCTGTGCATGTGGCATGAAACGTATTAGTAAAAAAATGCCTGAAAAAAAACTTAGTTCAGTTCATTCTACATAACATAGAAATGTTTGGTCAGCCATCGAGCACTCTGCCATCAGATTTTGCAAAACAAAGGATGACTTTGTACAACTGTGTATATATATATATATATATATATATATATATATATATATATATATATATATATTGTACATACAAGATATCAAAATTCACTAACTCCGAGAAAATATGACAAAGTGTGACATTAGTTTAGTGTTTGTTAGATATGCTGGTAAAGTAGACAAGACCAACAAACTCCCATGCAGTGAAGACGTCGTTCCTGATTGGTTCACTGAAAGCAAGAGTTCCTTCAATTTAAAAAGTCACGTGGTTTCAAGGGAAAGCTATAGTTTCTTCCCGTGGACCTTCACATGTTAATATCTAAACCTACAAACCCTCATCACCCGTTCTTGCTGAAGAACAGACAAACAAAGAGACAGGGGTGAAAATAAAACCCTCCCGACGGAGGTTTTACTTACCTATGCAAATGCTTTGGCCATCGCGGTTTAATTAGAATAATTAATGTCTTTTTGAGAATCGACGAATCCCTGTGATAGATTCTTCGTGTTTTCATGTAATTTGGATTACATGCAGCAATTAACTTAAAGGTCAAACTTAACAAACATACTGGAAAAATATCAAAGCCATTATTCACCTATCCTTTCTATAGAACTTATGTGATTTCTGAACTTTAGGTAATTACTTTTAAGAAAATTTCTTATAACTCCCCTTTGTGATGGATGTAAAGGATTGTATATCTACAGGTTGTTAGTGAAAAGAGCATTGTTAACATACGGTAAAAAAACCATGTCATTTAAGGTGAAAGGTTATTTATATATTATATATATATATATATATATATATATATATATATATATATATATATATATATATATATATATATAGTTGCACAACGCATAACTCTGGTTGGTCTTATTTGTTGCCAGATGTCCTTCTTGAATGTTTTGATTATTTTGGCGTTTACTCCACGTTATAAGCACGATATAAACAAATCAAACAGTTTTTGTGCGGTAGGATCTTCGTTTTCTTGCCATTTTTTAATGAAAAGTTGGGGGATTCGCTTCAGTTAATAAACATCTGATTTCGGAATAGGCCCCTTCAAGGACTGCATCTCTCTATCTCTCTCTCTCCCACTCTCTTTTTCTCTGTATCTCTCTGTCTCACACACACGCGCAGACAGACACATGATGTTCCATGTATAATTTCAATATGTAGTTAACCATAACACAATGTCCATATCATGCTTAAAAGGGGAAAAAGAAGATGTAAAAATGTACTTTATAATTCACACACTGTTTAAGATAAGATAAGATCAATTTAATGAGCGCATGAAAATTTCGCAATTCGTTTTGCCATTGACGCAAATATAATATACACAAAAGCCTAAAATTACTAAAACACAATACACTTAAAGTTATGACTAATTACTAAAACTTGAATCAATGACTAGACAATGAATATATACGCAAGTTACTTCATTAGAGACGCACTTACATTCATGAGATCGGTATTGCATGGAAATAGGCACAACATAATTGGCTAAAATAGTCTCTGTTCCTCTTCTAGCTATATTTATAATTCAATTTATGGACCGCTTAGGAGGACAGGAACCATTTCGGTGCTCCTCTGCTTAAAAGGAAAGTATCAGAATGGTTCCCTGGCGAAGAACTGCTGGCGAAGCAACCTGCTCTTCAAAAACTCCGCGTACGTCTCATTGGTATATTTTAAAAACCTAGCAATATGTTAACATAGCGTACACATATAGGATCCAAGTTTAATGCAAAGAATGTTGTACTCTAGTTTTTCTGTTATTAATATTCTGCAATATTTTCCGGTTACGCGGCCAGAGGCGACGTATACTAAGACTTATATTAACATTATTGCTATGAATAAACGTTTTGCTAAACCACGTGTGTCCCGTTGCTTGCAGAGACAAGACCAGTTGTTATAGGTTTTCGTAGATTTACTGTTATCATTTTCATAATTCTTCCTTAAATAATTTGTCAATTTGCCAATCGATACCTATTTTTTTATTCGGGTGTCATAATATCAGGAACTAGAATGCATTAGCATTTTTTTACATTTACTAAAGAAAAGGCAAAGCTGACGGTAGATATAATATTTTCTTCTCGCAGTATTAAAGCAAGGGAAGTGTAGCGATTTCAGATAACTCCTTTTTCAAATTACCGGGGGATATGATTATTTAGACACTTATCTTATACATTATTAACTTAATTAACATACGTGGATATTGCAGAGAATCGACTTTATGCGAGATACTTTATTGGTAAATACCATTTGTGAGTTTCCTGGTAATCAATCAAAATACTGTTAAGTTATCGTTGCGATACCAATGGTTATTGGACGGACTGACATATATGCCAGCAACTATAATACGATCCGTCTATAAGACGGGCGTTTAACAATCTTTAAAAGTATAAAAATCAAGTAAGTGTAACCGATACCTGATTAAGTGGAGGAGATCCATAATATACACCTGCCCGTAAATTAAAATTGGATGTGAGTAACGTTTTTGATATAATACGTTTTATGAAGTGGTTAAGGACAGAGAGACACATGTACGGCCCCACGGAGCTCACAACTATATCTCCAGCAAGCTGAGGATGTTGTAAATCAATATATCAGGAGCGGTGTGCTCCTGCTTAGACACAACAGGTAATTATATTAGCTTGATCAGCGAGGGGGTAACCTGAACAGAAGGGCGGTAGCCTGAGATAAGGTTCAGGCTATCCAAGGGGGAAATCTGAAATCGATTTCAGATTACCGGGGTAACCTGATTAGGGGGGGGAGGGGGTAATCTGAAGCCTTTTCACCAGTCTCCCTTTTCAGCTATGTTGAAGAAATTCCTCTTGAGCCCGATTTACTGAACACAACATATCTGATAACCTCAGAATCTATGGCCGCTATCCTTAGGAGAATTTCTGTTTCAAAGACACACAGACGTCCTATAAACCTAGATATGTTATAGCTCCTCCACTGCCTGTTTGGGAATCACCCGCCACAGATTGAAATACTCCTGACAGTAATTGTGATCAGACGGACTTTGTAACAATTTCCATAGGATTCATCACAGGGGGTTGTAGGTTGTTTTAAAACAGGGATACAGACCTGCTCCAGAGAATCTATACAGTTTATGTCTGAACAGAACTACAATTACATAAAGCAATGTAGCGAAGCTGTTAAAAGCTTACGGAAGTTACAGAAGACATTCTATCAAAATATAAAATCTTTTTACCGGGTACACGTTTCTTAATACAATTAAATATTTGTTTTTGGAAAGAAACTATGTTACCTACCTTCACCTTTAAAATATAAAGAAAACCTTGTTATGATAGTAAGGGGAGCGCATGCATCCGCCAGAATTAAATATTCGAATAAGGACCGGCACTTTATCTTGATTAACACCTTTGGTTCATGTCGTACTTTTCCACATTGCATTGATTCATCTTCATTCATATCCCGGGCAAATAAAGAAGAGGATCGCAAGAAATAACAACTGCCAATAAATTCAATGAATCAAATATAAATAATACACTATTCACATACCGTCTATACAAAAACAGATGATCCAGAAACGGGGCAGATTTATATTACATTACGTGATTGATCAGAGTCTTGATGCCCTTTCGACACTGTTAAATGTTTGGTTTAAAAAATACGTAGCGGTGTTCAGCAGCCGCGCAGAACAAGTGTACTCAAGTCGTTTGATTGGTTAAATTGTCTGTTTTTTTTTTATTAATGAAGCAGACGCCAGAACACTTAGCTGAATCAAGGTCTTTGAAAAGCGTAGCTGTAAGAGGCTTGATAGTATGAAGATGCATTCATAACGGTTAAGTAGTTTTTCGTTATCCTTTTAACGGATAAACAAACGATTAAACAAAAAACACAAATAAACCATATCCTCTGCAGTGTACGTGATAAAATTAGCTTAATGGCCATGAAATTAGGAGGCAGTGTCGATAAATTTACCATGTGTTAACTGTATTAATGTTTTCAACTACCTTATCAAAGGCAGATTATGTTAACGTCATGCGATCGACTACGCCCCCGATTTAAAAACTGACTCTGTTATATTGAAAGGGTGTGAGTGATCCAATTATGAGCCATAGTAAATGTGTTAAGCAAGTTTTTTTCTTTTTACAAAATGGATTTAAATTCTCCTATACACAAAATCATCGAGTCACATGGAAAGATATCAAGATTGCCATGTGGAATAACAAGATGGCATATCAATTGATCCTGACAAATTTAAACCCAACAAAACTCTTGCTCTCAAGAAAAGCCAACAAATCAACCGGTTTGAAAACAAATGAAATCGGCACACAAAATATCTACATTTCTTAAGAGGAAACGGTATGTTTCCATGGCGACATTAAGTTGATGAACGTATTAGTCGTGATAATTTAATGAAGCTTTCAAACTGATGGACTTTAGATTAACCTTTGTTCATTAGAAGGTGATTGATAATTAGATCATGTAGTGACATTTTATATTTGTTTAATACAGGGCTGAGCTGGATAAACCCAGCATTACGTGTGAGCGTTAATTGAACACCTGTTACAATTTGCACCAAATTAACTCTTGGACGTGCTTCTGAGCGAAAAACCCATCGAGCAAACAGTTGTCCAGAAAGGAAATCGGTAAAATGGAATCAGATAGTTTTCCCATATTTAAAAAAAAGTTTATCACTGATGCAGGCCTTTTCCACGAGCATGTGCATTACTCTCGTCTGCTAGGATCGGGTCTCGTGAATCAGCATTGAGCGGTTTGTCTAACAAAGCCATATACATACTAGAGACTTCTGCAAGGACCTCGCCTTTTAGAAACAAAATGTAAAAGTTAGGTTTTATTAAATTTTCTTATCGGTGTCGTCAGTTTATCTTCAAGGTCGATGCTGGAATGCCTCACCGGGGTAGTTTGGGGCATTTTTAAAGCCTAAATTGAAAGTTCTCATTTTTCCATATCTTTATATATATAAATATATATGTGTGTGTGTATATGTATGTATAATACGTTCGAAGCTTAATATATTTGAGATATGAAAACCAAATATAAGATTTGAAACTTAAGCAGAAGGCAGAAAAAAAAACTAAAATCTACCTTTCTAATCACTGATATGTTTTATTTTCAGTATTTAAATCTTAATCCCTGAATAGCAGGGAATGGAATAACCACATCCCGCCTGTATTGACTCCCCTGTTCCTGATATATCAATTACGAATTTTCAGTCGAGATAACGTACGCGGTTGTCGCTGAAGAACGGGTCATATAATTTTGCCATATGATAATGTATGTACGAGGTCGTTAGTTGGTGTACTCGTTCTGCCAGGTAATTAAACACATAACAATAAAACTAGTTTTAGTTTCAAAGCCAAATGGAATGCCTTGGCGGTACATTAACAGTCAAGGGGTAAAACGCTCCGCTTTCTTCGCTGGTGACCCGGGTTCGATCCCCGGCGTGGCTATGAGAGTGAGTTGTGGTGGCCCGTCCAAGACCGGTGGTCAAGGCTATGGGTCAAGTGAAAATTATAAAGACAACAATTTTCAGGGCTCATCTAGATGGGGATCCACTCAAAAACAAATCTGTTTAGTTGTGCTCACAGTATCTACAAAGGTCAAATGGAAATTTTTGAAGGAATGATCCATTGCCAGTTACATTTTGGAGAGGATCTGTTATCTGAACGAAAATTACAACTTGTACATAACTTTATATTATGAGGAAGATGTGTGACGTTTTAAGGCGAAGGGTTAAATTTTGGGAGGTTAATAAATCCAACCCGGTTTGCCCTAGTCTTCTATTGAAAGTTAAAGGGGCCTATATTCCGAAATCTTATTTATATGAAATAAAGACCTTATTTACATAAGTCACGTATTTATAACATTTATGGAGACCCGACAAAATGGCCGCAATCCAAACCCGTCCATCAGGCGAACCAGAGTTTTACGATTTAGAACAAGTGACCCATGGGTCATGACGCTCAGCTGACTGGGAAGAGATTCACAAAAGGAAATTTTATCATCAGAATGGTAGAAACCCATTCAACTGAAGCATCAAACAGATTAACCAACATGCCATTTAGTCTGTATTTATATATCTGAAAAATAGAGAAAAAAATGTGTAAACTTTAAAAACTAGAATACGGGTAGCCGACAAGTGACTACGTGTATCTGCCAAAATCAGAGTGAAGTGAGGCATGGATTGAGTGGCAAGGGGAAACAGAGTGAGGTATGTTGCATATTAGCATGGATGTCTGCAGCCTAAATGTGTATGTAGGTTGTGCAACCTACCACAAATCCAGAAAGCTGTCCAAGTTGTATACATATGCAAAATTCTAGGCAGAAAAGTCAAACCACTACATGGATATGAGTGATTTTAGCCCACGGCAGACAAACAGACAGACGCTGTGCAAAAATGGTTGCAGTTTTGTGTATGATAAAGACCTATGTGAGATCTAAACACAAGCACAATTTTGGCCCAATCGGTCAAATGGTTCCTGAGATATTAGCTTGGATGTGTGCAGCGTTAACTAGAATGTAGGTGGCGCCACCTGTCATAAAATCAAGAAAGCTATCCAGGATGTATAAACCTGCAAAATTTTAGGCAGTTATGTCAAACCACTACAGAGAAATGAGTGATTTTAGGCCATGGCAGACCAACAGACAGACGCTGTGCAAAATGTGCAAAAATGGTTGCAGGTGGCCCCTCCCGTTTTGTGTATGATAAAGACCTATGTGAGATCTATACACATGCAAAATTTTGGCCCAATCGTTCAAACGGTCCCCGAGATATGAGCTTGGATGTCTGCAGCATGAACTAGAATAAAGGTGGCGCCACCTGTCATAAAATCAAGAAAGCTATCCAGGATGTATAAAATTGCAAAATTTTAGGCAGATATGTCAAACCACTGCCAAGATGTGAGTGACTTTATTGCACGGCAGACAAACAGACAGACGCTGTGCAAAAATGGTTGCAGGTGGTGCCACCAGTTTTGTGTATGATAAAGAGCTATGTTAGATCTATACACATGCAAAATTTTGGCCCGATCGGTCAAACGGTTCCCGAGATATGAGCTTGGATGTCATCAGCGTGAACGTGAATGTAGGTGGTGCCACCTGTCATAAAATCAAGAAAGCTATCCAGGATGTATAAAACTGCAAAATTTTAGGCAGATATGTCAAATCACTGCCGAGATATGAGTGACATTATTGCACGGCAGACAAACAGACAGACGCTGTGCAAAAATGGTTGCAGGTGGCGCCACCAGTTTAGCGTATGATAAAGAGCTATGTTAGATCTATATACATGCAAAATTTTGGCCCGATCAGTCAAACGGTTCCCGAAATATGAGCTTGGATGTCATCAGCGTGAATGAGAATGTAGGTGGCGCCACCTGTCATAAAATCAAGAAAGCTATCCAGGATGTACACGCATGCCGAATTTCAGATGAATTAGTCAATTCACTGCAGAGATATGAGTGATTTTAACCAAAGGCAGATGAACAGATGGACACTGTGCAAACATGGTTACAGGTGGCGCCACCATTTTTTGTGTATGTTATAGAGCTATCCAAGGGCTACATTAGTATAAATTTTGTTTCCTGATCAGTCAAACGGTTCCCGAGATATGAGCTTGGAAAGCTGATAAAATCAAGTCCCAGAGGAGCTCTCTGGAAACGAACGCGGCAACGGCGGAGGAACCCGGTCAAAAACATAGTATCCACAAAACTTCGTTTTGGCGGGTACAAAAATACAGGTGGCTCCACCAGTCTGCAGAAACTAATAAAAACACTTACAAACATCAATATCCATGCAAAGAATCATGGTGATCTCCCCATTAGTTGTTCAGATACTTCAGCTTTTGTATCAAATTGTCCATTATTCTGAGGGATACTTCGGAGTCCTATAGCATGAAGGATATGGGTAACAGAGACCTAATTTTAAGTTTCCACAGGCACTTTTCATGGGCCTTCTTGCATGACAAGAATGAAGATTCTAGGTCCAGTCCTTACGATTTGTACCCTGTTGACAGATAACTACATCCTGAAAGGTCTCGAAAATAGAGAAAAAAAAAATTGTGAAAATTTGAAAAAATACAGGTGGCACCACCAGTCTGCAGGTACTGATGAAACACCTCTTGATCAATATGTATGCCAAAAATCATTACCATCAGTGTTGTAGTTATTGAGATGTTGCAGTTTGTTTTTATCAAATTATTTATTATTCTGGGGGGTTATTGGAAGTCCCCCATAGCTCAAAGGATATGGGTAACAGAGACCTTATTTCAGGTTTCCATGCAGACTTTTTATGGACCTCTCAGTGTGTCAAGAATGAAGATTCTAGGTCCAGTCTTTATGATTTGTGCCCTGTTAACAGCTGTTCACATTTTTAAATTCGTAAAAAATCGAAAAATTCAGGTGGCGCCACCAGTCTGCAGGAAGTGATGGAACATCTCACGATCAATACGTATGCCAAAAATCATGACCATCAGTCAAGTAGTTAATGAGATATTGAAGTTTTTGTATGAAATTTTTGACTTTTCGGGGGGGTACTTTGGGGCCCCATAGCTCGAAGGATATGGGTAACAGAGATCTAATTTATGGTTTCCACGGAGACTTTTAATAGGTTTCTCAGTGTGTCGAGAATGAAGATTCTAGGTCCAGCGGTTACGATTTGTGCCATGTTAACAGATGACAGCATCTTTAAACGTCTCAAAAATAGAGGAAAAAATTGTAAAAAAATCGAAAAATACAGGTGGCGCCACCAGTCTGCAGGAACTTATGGAACATCTCATGATCAATATGTATGCCAAAAATCATGACTATCAATGTTGTAGTTATTGAGATATTGAAGTTTTTGTATGAAATTTTTTACTATTCTGGGGGGTACTTTGGGGCCCCATAGCTCAAAGGATATGGGTAACAGAGACCTAATTTCTGGTTTCCAAGGAGATTTTTCATGGACCTCTCAGTGTATCAAGAATTAAGATTCTAGGTCTAGGCTTTACGATTTTTTGCCTTGTTAACAGATGTTCGCATTTTTAAAGGTCTCAAAAATAGAGAAAAAAATTTGTAAAAAAATCGAAAAATACAGGTGGCGCCACCAGTCTGCAGGAAGTGATGGAACATCTCATGATCAATATGTATGCCAAAAATCATGACCATCAGTCAAGTAGTTAATGAGATATTGAAGTTTTTGTATGAAATTTTTGACTTTTCTGGGGGGTACTTTAGGGCCCCATAGCTCGAAGGATATGGGTAACAGAGACCTAATTTCTGGTTTCCAAGGAGATTTTTCATGGACCTCTCAGAATCCCAAGTTACAAGGTTCTAGGTTCAGCGGTTACGATTTGTGCCTGGTTAACGGACGGACAGACGGACAGACGGACGACGGACAAAGAGTGATCGCTATAGCTCAGATGACTTTCAGTCAGCCGAGCTAAAAATGGTGTTGCTGACACATTCTCTCACCAACAGTGCACAATCTAGTACACAATCAGTCAACTCCAGTCACATGGTTTAACTGTTTGTCAACATGGGCGTGTGTACTGTGTTTATTGACAGCTTTTAGATAAACAAGCTCAAGCATCCGTCGGGTTGGCGTTAACAGAACATTTCTTTGCAGGAATTAACTAAAGTTCATCAATAATTAGTAAGAAGAAGCCGTTATTCACCTAATTCCAATATGGCTTTATTGAAATTTGCAGAATAGAGGATCATGGGCCAAAGAAGGATTGCTTCGACAGAAGGACACAGATCATGGATGTCGATCCAGACGTTGGCGGAGGCATGCGCTCTTCTGGTGATATTTTAGTTTTCGTTTTATTTTACTTTATTAACATGTTTTAAGGAGATGACTACACACTGTAAAAGAATCCTTTACAAACGACGTCAGGTTTTATGAGCATTACCCTTTAATTATTCATATCATATGAAAATTGATCAAAGCCAAATAGCACCCTTCCCGTTCTTCCAAGCATTTCTAAGAAGGTTTTGATAACATAACATCCCTCTCTGCATGCAACAATTAAATACCCGCAAATGGAACTTTTATCTGGCAGAATTTTATAAAAATAAAATCGCGAAATTTATTATTATTATATATATAAATGTATAAAAAAAATAATTTCACATTCAGAACCCTTACCCGCTTCCATTGTACTATAATGTATTTAGTTGACAACCCAAAATAAGATGATATATATACATTTATTTATATTAGTATTAAACAAATAATAATAAAGTTTCCTGGCATGCGTCGAATGCCATACCTCAATATATTTCATACGTACAAGAAACAGATAGATCCCGTCATCAAACAGCCATACCTCTATTTATTTCATAAATACAAGAAACAGATAAATCACGTCCAGACATATTCTGATTTAATAACTTCATAAAGACAAGTGCTGCTTCTAAACTAATATCCCTGAATTTCGATTAACTGGATGTCTTCCCGAATGCAATTTTTATAAACATACTATTGTGATGACTGTTATTATATTATAACGCCAGAAAATATAAAACACAGTTATATATTCAGGACACGTGGGTTGTTGCTGTGTGCTTTGTGTCTTTCTTGAGAAACTGAAAGGTCGACTTATTACATCTAGGGAAGGTTCACACCCACCAGTTTTCTGATAAAGAGCTCGGGTGTCGAATTATATTTTCTTTCTTTTCATATATAATCAAACTTGCATTTAAATGTCACATAAGTATTCTATAAGTAAGGTATATTTTTACGGACAAATGTTTTGGTTCCATATGAGCATAGGTAATAGAAAAAGTAATTTCAACATGAAGGATAAAATGTATTACCAAGCGACCGGATGAAAATGGTGCATGGTTCTTATGTGTAAGCATCTGTAATTGAATGACTTTTGAAAGAGTCACGTTTGATGACTCTCATAACACACTTTTTCATCCAACTGCCACAAAGCGTACTGGAGATGTAAAGCGCCAGCGCAGTAATTGTACATCAGCAACTTGCCATGCGGAATCTCTGGCACACGTACCTAAGGTGACACGTATATTTGTATCACGTTTTATCAAGATTTATCCGATTTTTTCAAGATTTTGCCTTCCACTAAACACACGTATCATTTTGTATATGGGCTCCCGGGATAACTGTTCTGGGTAATGGCTATATAGAGTGCATGTCAATAAACTTGTAACAACTGACGCCCTGGCGGGGTGGATTAAATTACCCTGGTGGTAACTATATCTGTACTGTGCTGAGCAGAATGCTTATGTACGTGTCCTGTTCGATATTGACTTAGCATATTGCCGTGTTAGTGCATGATCCTCGGCGTATTATTATATTAGTGACTCAGTAATCAGTGTAACTGACCCTGTCCTTGACCTAGGGAGACATTGTTCCTGATTATGACCGGCACAGTGCTTTGTCAATGACCGCCGCCCTTCCTGTATCAATCTCTATACCCATCTTAACAGAACCAGAGGTGGCCCGTAATTCAGCATTATCTAACAAAGACCAAACTCAGAGTTTATCCCGGGAAAGAAAGGCGGAATACTTTTTTTTAAAGACCATTAACATGGTTTGGCCCAGAAATGAGGATGTTTTTGCCAGACTTGTAACCAGCACGTGTAATACAAGAATAACCTTTACAAACACCTGCACGTCAACCGCGCCCGTGACTTCGTAAGGCTAGGGGAATCATTTTACCACCCTTCGAAGGAAAGTTAATTTTTGTTAAATAAGTTAATAATATGCTAAATAAGCATGACGTGCATGCGTATATACATTTATTAACAAGTCTTAAAAGCCAAAGCAACAAATATATAGGCTGCAGTGCATTTAGATTTATAAATCGTCATGGTTATATGTAAAGTTGGAGTTAGAATGCTATTCATTAGCAAGCAATCGATACGACCAATACAGCATGCAACGCATTTCGGTTATCGTATCGACGTCGAGTATCGATTCGTATCGATATATCGATATATTGATACAGCCCTAATATAAGATGAGCTCAAATTATGTGCAAATGGGCACCTACCATCTGAGCTCCGGAGCCACGACAGTCACCAGAAGATAAAGTAAGTGACCGGAAATGAACTGTTACGTGAGCGCTATTATATTGATATAAGGCTGATTAAAATTGAAGTAATCGTTGAAAGAACATTAAAAAAAAGAGAAGAACTATTTAGAAGTGATCTATATGTATAGTATCGCGAACTATTATACGCTAAAGCGAAATGATCAAGGAAGATAAATAATCGTATGAGAAGATAATGCTTTCAGTGACCTTTTTATTGGACAATGTGATTATTTCATTATGCAATTCGGAATCACTGTTGTTACATGGACAAGGTCAGTTCTTTTGTTTTTCATTGATTGTAAGTCATTGTATAGTCATGTATTTGTAAAAGCTATTTTCAAATTGTATTAAGTTAGTATTTTATTTCAAATTGTAGAAATTTGGTATATCGCCAACTTGTCTTACAGAAATGGAGTTTGCTATACGGCTTTAACAGATGATATATATATATATATATATATATATATATATATATATATATATATATATATATATATATATATCATATATATATAATGAATTATTTGCCCAGTAGGTATTTCCTGCAGCCAATCCCCCCCCCCCCCCCAAACCCCATTATCGACAATCGTTTCGATAAATCGTGGCTCCGCCCCTGGAAAATTTGTTTGGAGGCAATGATCCTGTTTTCTGAATATTCTGTATTCTTTATCTTAATGGAGCGTGGTGGCGTAATGGATATAGGGGATGGAACTGTGACCGCAAGGTTGTGGGTTCGCGTCCCGTTCTGACCGCCCTTTGCGCTAAGAATCCTGGGCAAAGTCTTTACCACAAGGGTGCGCTCTCTCGACCCAGGAGTGAATCGGAACTGCCAGGGAGGAAGGCAAATGTAGAACAAAAACCTTCTAGTGCCTGATATAGCTGCTTGGGTTGTATGCTCCCAAGTGAGCAGAGAAAAGCTACAAGAATGAACAAGGCCGAAAGACCAGGAAGGCAAAGTGTTAAGTCGGATGAGATTGACATCGTCGGCGATATCAGATTATAAACCCCGGCCTTTACCTTTTTTTCACCTGTTATTCTGTTTAATAGGAGTTAAAGTTGGAGATAATGTACACGAATTGTTAAATAATCATATGATTCAAAACATTCACACAGGGAGTTTAAGAATATGTTTTCTTACAACAGACAATGTATGGAAAAAAAATTAGAAATACACGGTGATAATATGCTAGATATATAAAATGATCTTTGGAAGGTTTATGTGTGAAAATCTGAGATATCAACGTTTTGATGAATTATTCCTTCTAGGTCCTTCTAAACTGAGTGTAAAGGAGGAATTGTCAACCCCAGTATAACCCCGTTTCCTTGCCAAAAAGGTGGCGAGAATAAGAGAAAATGATTAATACAGAATAACTCCGTTCCCTCGCCAAAAGGAGTGAGTTTATAAGACAAATTTTTAAATACAGTTAAACCACATTCATTCACCACAACGTATGAGTGTATAAAACGAATTTTTAAATACGGAATAACATAAACCCGTATCCTCTCCGGTGGGTGTAAAAGGTGTCTTTTAAATACAGTACAACCCCGTTTCCTCGCCAATAAGGGTGAATGCATAAGACGAATTGTAAAAAAACAGTACAACACCGTTTTCTCCACAACGTCAAAACCACGGGGATCAAAAGCTGTTGGTGGTTGTGGCGGACGATTGAGGCATCGAATAGGAGTGAAAAAAAATTAGTGTAGGAAAATACTGTCGGCATGATTTTATACACCACATAATATATGGGTACATAGGCACTTGGGTACATGATAATGACAACTAGGTACTAAGTCATGCAGAATGACAAATATTTAAAAATACTACATGGTTGATGACAGAAAGTGAGCTGACAAACGTTCCAAGGAACGATAAAATGCACAGAAACTTGGGGCTTACACATTTTTGACGGTAAACTAATTCAGCAAATGTGCGGGATTGCAAATAAAGGAAATCATAATCTATGCCATAATCGTTCGCTGTTTTATTAGCAGTTAGCGCTTAGGGCCAGTATAGGCAACAGGCCAAGCCTTGAAAGAATGAAAACCGGATTCGCGTCAGTTCGGTCTCACAGTCCCAGGGTACTTGGTGTGCTGGCCAAAAGAGTGTCAGGCTTTTCGATGTGGTTGTAATGTGATTAGAATCGACCATAATGAGCTTATTTTCTTCTTGGCCTATATTTAAATAGGATTTCTTTAAATTTAGGAATAAATTCTTCTTCCCTATACTATTGTATTATATTAAGATTTTTCTCATCTCATCGTTAATGTACAATCTCTCTGTTTTTTTTATAAGCACACTAGATAACCTGAAATTTTATATTACAAACGCAACAAAGTCACATTTAGAGATATCGTTTCATTTTAATTAATAATTTTATTAATGAAATACTAAATTTAATATTTAATTATTCTTTCAAATATAACATTCTTATTAATTCTAAGTTATTCGAACTTGGAGCTATTGTATGCGGTAACATTCACTTTAGTAAAATTCCCCCCTTTTTTTTTCTAAAATGACCTTGGTCTTATATTTGTCGTTAAAGATATAAATATCTCTAAGAAATTGTTTACCAGCTAATTTCATCAAGCTTTAATTTGTTTTTTGGATGCAGATAAAAGCAAGCTGCATGGAGAAACAACCTTCTTTCAAGATTAAGGAATTGAAAGTTTTTACGGTGGTTATAGAAGATATTTTGTTTACAAAAAAGAAACCTAGACAATAATCGATATTGACACGCGCCCCTTTCTCCGTGTTACCTGTGACGTCAACACCTGCCATGGTTAATCTTTCCTAGAGGAACATGTCGTTCACATGAACAGTGACATTGGTATATGAGCCCGTGGGACGACACTGAAATGCCAGGCTTGATACCGTACCGTGTCACTGTCACGTAGCCGCATCTGTTACCTCTTATTTCATGAAAACTACTATGGATTCCTTGTTTCCGCCAGCTGAGAAAAAGAAATGAAAAAAAATAAAAAAAAATCAGGAGACCTGTCTGTTATGCCACGCGGGCTCTGAGGTCACAAAATATTCAATACTTACCAGCAAAGGAAACGATCTTTACCAGGACATATGATGTCATTCAATATTCAAAAGATAAATAGTTTGATATAATTAATCATTAGCATTGGTGGCGAAGCGAAATATTCATTGGGGGGAGGGGCAAATATTAGACATACATAAATCCAATTTTAACCCTTAACTGTTCAGTTCTTCTATTTTATATTTAGGACGAATACTGGAACTACTTATTTGCGTTGCAAGTAATATCTCATTCAGGACTTACGGCATAATTATCAAATGTTCAGTGTTAACTATGGAGAGAGTGACTTTTAGGTAAAGTTATTGGAAATAATTAAAACCGAAAGTTAAATCTGACACTATATACAGAGTTTTTATTGTACGGTTATCTTATTCTACAAACATTCAAAAGGTTTGCTCGAGGTTGTCTGTGAGGGGAATATCCAGGTGATGTACCTCCATTTTACCTACCATATCAAGAATGTCTGGTTTAAAATATGCAGTCAGTTGTTTATTGATTCTTCATGAAAGAACGTAGGTCATAGGAATTTATATTCTATAGGTACAAGGTAGATTCCTGGTTTTAATCACGTTGCATGTCATGACTTTCTTTGTGTTCATTGTTAATCAATAAATACTTTGGTTTACTTTCTGTATAAGGAATAATGGCTTTCATTTAAACACGTATTACCGTCATGATGAGAATTTTCTAAAGAACTTTGCAATTCCGCCTTCAGAATAATATTACATCATATTTAGTGGGAAAAAAAGATCTGATGTTCAGAACAAACAAACTGGATTTTGGACAGATCCCTCTTTTGCCTTAGATCTTTGGCTTCGCCTACATTTATGTTTAATTTTATCACCTTTGGAAAAAATATGGCAAACAATAGCAATTTGCGCCAGAAAAAAATCTGGTTTGTATTGTATCTTAAATATCATCAAAGCCACCATGGACATAAAAATGTCACTCGGATCATATCTTTAGGAATATCCTGAATTTTTGTTCCGTCGTACCGCACGTCATCGTTATTTGTCCCCTTCCCTAAAAAAGGTTTTGGATTTATACGAGGTGACAAAGTCACAGGTTATGCTGTTCAGCTGAGCACGAGGGGCATGGCTCTTGGGGCTTGTTCCCTTCCCAAGGAGGGTAGGCGTGGGTGTGTGTGTTTGTACACAATATAACTCACACAGTTATAAATGGAATCTCATGAAATTTACTGGGCACATCGGGAATGAAAATTCACAAATGTTTGTTCACATAAGTCGGTTTGAACATAGGCCGAATATGTGAATGAAAACACATGTCGGGGAACATATATATGCACCAATTAACCTGGGAATATGGGCTAAAAAGTGAATGAAAACAAAGGGTTGCGGAGTACCCAACATTAAGGACCGCCCACATGGCGGACGCCTGCATTCTCAGGAATGCATATTTATTATGGTTATTTTTTTAATTTTTTTACTTGTTTTAACATTATTTTCAAAAGAGACTGGCAAAAAGGAATTTCACCACGGTTTAAATTCAGCTATCCATGCAATATTTTGCAACGGATTATAAACATGAAACAAGTGCTCATCAGCCAGCCCGGTATCCCTGTTATTATGCAAAGTTTTAAAAAATCAGGGCAACCCTCATTTACAATATTTATGAAGAGTTTTAAAATTTGACGGCGAATGGTCCACTATGAGTAGCCTTCATATTAAATATATTCTCAATATGGGTAGCATAGATTGACGTTGAAGTTGATAAACTTTTATTAATCTAGGTTAGATTATCAGTTGAATGGTGATAATGGTAGAATCTCTTAGAGAGAAAAAGAATGCAAGTTTCATAGTATTTTGAAATTAATATATATCATATGTAATCAGTCATACTAAAGAAATTCGGTATCATTTTATATATTTTCAGACCACAACAATGAAAGCGAGTACTACAGTAAGACTTATTTCAATCTGATGGAACCACCTCGAATAAATTTCATAGAAAAGCCAAAGCCCCATTTCTAAACAATATTTACCTGGAAAATAAAAGAAAAACAGGTAGATGGAGGGCCGGCTTCATGAAACATGTTACACAGGGTCATAAATTCAAAGTTTATAACTTTGTAAATAAGTCAATTAAACAAAGTTGTTTTGTTTCGTTAAAAATACAACAAAGCTATTCGGCAAACTTGGAAGAAATAATCAATAAATTATCTGCATAATTTAACAAACGGTTGGCACATGTCACTTTTTGTCAGGTTTCGGATAAACGTTCAAAAGAAGATGGGGAAACATTGACAGATCTAAAGTGGCGCCACCTACAATTTAAGAAGCGGATTTTAGGATACCCTTAGACAACCACCATGTTATTCAGTTAATCTGATCCCAGCAGTGCCTTCATGTAATGACTACTGGTTGGCTCTCGTCCAGATTCGTCGACAAACCAGTAACTCCCAGCATTGATGTGGTTGATGAAAGCCACCTTTAAAGTAAAAATCGTTGTACAGCAACGACATGAGAACAGCATGGTCGACCGGCCAACCCTGCTACACCCACTAGTCTGCCCCTAAGCTGGCCCGACTCGCCATTTGTCTCTATGGATCCCTACATTCCTAAGCATATAATGTTCCGGCTGTCCACCCCTGAATCCAGCCATTGGTCACCCCCGGTTACAACAAATTAACTTGAATTCACTCCTACACCGAGCAATACATATTCCGGATATCCTCAAATGCATAAACGGTACAAATGTTATAAAAAGATGCTAAAGTATGTCTTATTTTTGCATCCGCATTGTATTTTGTTTAATATAATTAAAATTTATATGCCAGCAGATTTATTAAAGTTGTATCTGTCAGTGATGCAATGCATTTTCAAATCTAATTTCTTGATAAGTGCTTCATAGTTGCACTGAAATTTGACTTTGACCTCGATCTTTGCTTTAATTTGCTAGCATATTCTCTTTATTTTATGCAAATGCAAACATGATTCGATTCTAAGTAAAGAAGTAGTGTTTAAGTTGTATCTTAGCATGTTCATTTTTCAATGGCCCATAAATCTAATGGAGTAATGGAGTATTTCAATAAAATGATTGTATCTGCTCAACCTTTGATCACATTCCTGCCAACTAGATGATCTTTAAACAATTACTATCACGTGTAATTTTTTTTTTCAGGTAAATTTTCATAAAAAATACATTAAAAGCAATATTTGTTAAATTAATTATAATTGATTTTTTTTCAAAGCCATTGATTTTCATATCTGTTCCTTTCTTCATTGGCCTCTCACATTTTGACATCAGTAATCAATGAATGGATTACTTCCATGGATTACACCCAACATAATCAAAATTTTGCACATTGCACACTTATATGCAAAATTTTACCTAAAATTACACAAAATCATTTAATCATACTGAGTATATGCTTACTAATATTATCTTTTTTTTTAATCAGAATCCTTTTCCTATGTAACATGTAAATTAATTGAAACAGGACGGAAATAGGAAAATTAACATTAGAAATAATAGACATAATACATATTTAGGCTAATAAGTAAAATAATAAGTAAATATGTTCTTGTGTAATTTTTCTAGTGTAATAATACACTCATTAACACAAAAACTCACTGCCCTAATTTCTATAACCTGTCTGTATTTTTTTTTTATAAAAAAAATATTTTAAACTTACGTTACTTTTTATCAGATTTGGTTATATTTTGCCCAAAATTCTTTACCCTTTCTGCAAAGAGCTAAATGATCAATAGGTCTATTTATATTATGAATAATTTCACTAAGTTTTTCAAATATGCATATTTATGAATATTATCTCACGGAATATGCACAGTTCATCGATTCAACAGGCAAAAGTACTCCAGTATCAAGTCCAAAAAATTTCTTTTGGCGAAGAAAACAGTTTTCTAATGTTAACCCTGCCCATAAAACCTGTTTCATCATGTAGCCCGAGTTTTAATATGACCGTCATTCCTCCAGAATGGCGGAAGAAAAAAATGGAAACATCGATTTTTTGGAAACGTTATGGTCCATGTTTGGAGAAAATATATTTGCAAGAAAACCTTTATAAAGTGGACAGAATGATATAACCGTATAAAATAGCTTGTGCTGAATCGGTGTTTTTCTTTAAAGCCCAGTTGTTAAACAGACAAAAAAAAACGAATATTTGGCAGGGAGTGAGTTGTCATTGAAAATTGGTTATAAATATCCAAGGCAACAAGTATGTAAGTAAAGTAATGGGAAGATCGTTGGCTCTTTCATTGTTGGTGATTGTTTTGTTATGTCTGTCGCGCTCAAGCCTTGAACAACAAATTACATGTACACACAATACCTGAAAGACGATATAAATTTAATTCGTAAGGTCTGACAGGAGTTACACAAATAGCGGGAACAACACAACTGAAAAAAATATTGGAAACTGAAAACAGTGCGGCAATTGTCACGTTGAAAACTTACACTTGTGACACTGCAGGCATTATGAAAACCATTGTATTTATTATATACCACGCATATATTACAGGCCTTAATCTTGCTGTTTCATGCAATCAGCATAAGTTATATCTATAACTTGTAGTATATATATACATACATACATATCAAAGTAGCCAAACAAAGCATTTTATCAGACATACGATTCTGATTTTCATCAAGCATACATATAGCTCATATAAAATCTTAAATTCGGCCTTGAATTATGCAAATTTGGCCAGTACGTCACAAACACGTTATGCAAACACTGGCATGGTCGTTCATTGATTTAATTGTCCTACACACCCCACGGCACCATTCTATTAAGTTTGAAAGCTTGACCCTCACGCACTCACCATTAAAGACTAATTACTTTGGCGGGTGGTAGTTTAACCATGTTGGCTAGCGATATACAGATTCATTAGACCTTCGTCCTTCGGGATACAAGCTAATGGGAATCAGATCAAAGCTTTCAGTAACAGGGCTGCTCCAATGACCAAATGCTTCTACTGACCATTACTTACTGTCCAGAAGTTGCGCTCTGACCGTAATTAGGTAATGCTGGTGACGGCAGATAAGAGCAACCCTGCCCCGTGAGGGAGCTGACACAAGCGTGTGTGCTGAGGGTTCAGGCAACATCGTAATGGTTGGCGAGACGACACCATGTACCGAGATGTCCTCCAAAGGTTTGAATGTTATAATCATGTTTAACAAGATAAGGTATTTCTTAAAATCAACATGGTGAATCTAATGTTATAAGTGCAACTATTTTATCACTGTAAAATAATGTGAATTCATAAAGTAAGAAATATATTTATAAATATATATATATATATATATATATATATATATATATATATATATATACAATAGAACGCCTGCTTAAGGCCACGCCTCAATAACGGTCAATACGTCTATAACGGTCAGATTTTCCGGTCCCGAATTTTCGACCGTTATATTTCATAATCATTTTGTTGTCTATTACGGTCACTCCTGTATTCCGTATTACGACCAGATCTCTTGGTCCCGGAGGCCGGGACACGCCTCAATTACGGTCAGGGGCATTGACTCTGTGACATAGGCTCAACAAATCGAGCGGCCACTTCTGACCTCAATATCATTACACAAGTGTCCGCTCTCACATATTCCTGACTGTCAATGAGTGCCTGGATAAAGGTAACCACTCGACCGTAACTGAGTTGTTTGAAACGTAGCCAGCGTCGTACTACCCCACTCAGCCTCATTAGTATGCACAATTGTAAGGCATATGTTCCAACCTGCGTGTATGTCTAGATATCAGTCATGCGAGCCTGATCTCAATCATAGTGTTTGTCATTTAATTATCGAATGACAACCAGCGGGTCCCGAAGATTATGTCATCAGAAAAAAAAAGAAGTTAGGCTAACTGTACATCTTTAAACTTTCTTTAATATCCTTGTGAACACATACATCAAACGAAAACAGTGCGGCAAACATCGCAAATTTACTCATACATGAATAATTATGAATGCAAAATAAATATTGTTACATGTATAAAATGTTACGCATACTCTGTCCCAATCACCAAGAATAGACATGAACGTGCTCTCAAAGAAAAGGTAGATCTGATCAGGAAGAGTGACGGGAAAAGCAGCCGACAGCTAGCAGAAATATTTCAATTTTTATTGATAACAGTAGTTATACTAATACTGCGTATAAACGTTTATTTTGTTGAACGTAAAAAATGATTTGAACTTGGTTTCGTGTTACATTTTAACCCCCCTATCCTGGTCAAGTCCTGTATAACGGCCACTCCTGTATTAAGGCCACTTTCTTCCAGTCCCGATGGTGACCGTAATACAGGCGTTATACTGTATATATATATATATATATATATATATATATATATATATATATATATATATATATATATATATATATATATCAACACATACATAAAACATTCCCTTAAGATGACGGGAAGGCAAATCTTTAGGCAAAGTGATAAATTAACGTTTTTTTTAGTCTCGTAAGCCTTTTTAAAGAATTTAAAGCGCCTTCCCTCCCTAGTATTGTTATCTCGTTAAGAAATAAACGAACCCAGTCGTCTTGATTTAATTATAAGGACTTCTTGTCCTTCTGTGCCTTAAATGTATACCAACAGCAAAAGAAAAAAAATAATGGGTCAAAGAATAAATATTTACTGGTCTGTGTATCCCGTTTTGCTTCCGATTTACTCAGAGAAATCACCCCTAAATAATTTCGGATTTCATTTTTTTCCATTAATTGATAAAAATATTTATCAATAAGATAGCTTCAACGTTTAGGTTATGTATGAAAATACTATGCAATAATCATTATGATACAAAATGAAACTAATTTGCATATTAATGTCGAAATTTAGTGACAAACAAAGGAGTTTCTATATTTTAAAGCACACATTATTTCTTTAGAATTTGTGAAGGACAATGAGTAAACGAATGCCTGACATTTTTTTTCAATGACTATCCATCGATATGTAAAAAAAAAATTAATTGTTTTCTGTCCCACTTGAGGCGACAGGACCCCCGCTTTGACAAGCTACAACAACTTGACCTTTACCTGACGTCAAGCTGCCGACATCAGGCGACACAATCGTCACCACAAAAGGGCAATCACCTACGACAACCTATGACCACACCTACGACAACTTACGACCACACTGGCGACAACCTAAGACACCTGATTCATATGCTACGTCCACCCCCCCCCCCCCCCCCCCCCACACAAACACACAACCTACGAAGAGTTTCGACCCTGTACTGTTTGAGAAGCCAGAGACAAGGATGGTCCTTGTATCAAGTAACGACAACCCTCGACAGCACCTACGACACCATACGTCACCTAGCGGCAGCCTACGACAGCACCTACGCCAGTAGAAGACAGACTACGCTCACTGGCTTCAAACAAGCTATCGCCTGAGAAATTTGAACATGTTGAATATCCAGCGGCGACAGGTAAGAGGCCACGCGTTTTTGGGTGACTTTGGGCGACTACTGCCGACCATACAATCGACACCCTGACGACCATGAGGCGACAGCTTGGTCGCCTGTAGTTGTCTGAATTAATAGTCGCCTAAGTGAGACATTACACTTGTTTTACCTTATTTTTTCTGATTTTTTATTGTAGTCCATGTAGGGTCATATTGAAATATTTTTTTTTATTTATGTTCGCAATACCTGGAATACTAGAAGGGGTTAACCATTAAATAAATTCTTTAGAAATATATTATTATATAAGTTAAAGTGATTTAAAAGTAATATTTACTCAAAGGAATTTTGTCTCACAGGGCAGAACACAGGGGTTTTGTCTCAATGAGCAAAATATAAGCAATAGTTTTTATCTGTCATGTATATGGATTGACGAAGCCGCATCAAGTACGACTGCCATGGAAAAAAACCCCTAAATTTGAGATTTAAATGCTGTTGACGAATTTAAGAGGAGAGAGAGAGAGAGAGAGAGAGAGAGAGAGAGAGAGAGAGAGAGAGAGAGAGAGAGAGAGAGAAACTGGTCAAAATCCAGTGCCGCTGCGAGTACCATGTTCGCAGAATTTGTATGTGTATCTGCCAGGTAATAAAATCATAATAATCATGAACAGGTAGACTCGTTGAACAGGCCATGATCTAAAATTCCATAAAATATTTCGACAAACTTCCTGCTGTTTCGTCATTTGGAGCTGTTTATTTATGTTCCATGTCAGTTGCTTAGGTGTTTCGAATAGTCAGGCGACAATAGGACGACAGACAGAATGACAATGCAACCTCCTAGGGTGGTAACCGCTCATGTCGAGAAATCCAAGGTCAAGTCTCGAATTTCATATAATTATAAAATAAGTTGTGCTGACTTTTACGCTTGTTGTAGGTTTTATTTTATCCTAAATGAACAGCTTAACCAGTTAGAAGAACGGAGTAATGCTAAGCCATCACAACTGATTTAAAGCCATGGAGGTTCCGCAGGGGGTCACTCGCTATCTTTCTTTCTCAGTAAGCGTAAATGCATTCTGGTAATGGTTTCAGCTACCCCCCCCCCCCCCCGCAATCTTTGTTTAAGGATGCCACCAGCCAGAAAAACAGTGAACCAATCAGAAACCCAAAGTATAGGACGCGACCTGCGCGTGAAACATTGTCCGCCGACATTATTCACGTATTCACTTAAATCGGATTATTGTGTTTTTTTTATAGTTACAGGCCTGTTTAAATATTTTGGGATATACTGGTATCAATATAAAATTTTATTTCCATGCATGTGCGCAACTTAATTCCAAGCTACTGTACGTCACGTAATCGTTCTGTAAAATTACAGTCTTCAGAAAAAAAACCTGTCCCCTTGGTCTTTAAGTGATTGTAAACAGCTTTTTAAGAGCCTAGAAAAGTAAAAACCGCCATAACCTGGTGTACGTGCGAGTCTGCAGAAATAACAAGTGAGAACAACATTGTTTTTTTTCTTCAGGTCCATACATTTCAGACATCTACGGTAATCTAAGACGTCAAAGAGACGTAATAATTTTGTCTGAAATCCAGTTCTGTGACATAGGAATGAAGGATTTTTATTAAGCTCGTCATTCCTTTTCTGTGGTTAGACTTGAGGATTGACACAAACACAACATTGCACAACACCCTATTAATGGTAATAAACAGCAGAATGACATAGCACAGTATCAAGGCTATGTTGTGTAAGCTAAATTAAGGGACGAATCTTTCTGGACTGATCGAGGTATCAGTAACCAACAGTGGCAGTATTAATAGCTTAATATCTAATAACTAAAGGTGACAGCATGCACCATAACATTGATTTTTGCTGGCGTTGCTGCATATCTTTTATTCTCACCTCAAGGATTGTCGCCTTATCAACAGAACAGATCCAGAGCCTTCTGTCACAGTCAAAGAAACATTTTCTGAGTTACTGAATAGAGGAGAAAGAAATTTAGCCTTGGGTGTCTGTTTTTTTGTTCACAGAGACGATACTTGCCGGGCTTCTGGCAAAGATACTCATAATGTGACTAAAAACAGCTGCTGTCTCAACCAAATAAACCATCCTTAATGGTATTAATTTTATGGAAAACTTTTGAACCTGCAACATTAAATGTGTTGTCTCCCTAATTATCAAGGAAACAGAAAGCAAGAGCTATTGAGGTAGACTTAAGATGTTTAAAAATTTACATTCTATATATCTTAATCCTTGATTATATATGATGTATCGGCGACCGATTAAAGGTTGGGTTGCGGGCGTATAGAGCTAGGATATGAGCAGACAAGAAAGTATAAATAAAACTATCAGGAAACAATACAATTTTCAATGGCACTCATTGGAGCGCATACCTCCGCCAAGGAGAAACACTTCTCCTGAATCCGCCACTTTAACTCATGTACCATTCCTCGGTACAGTTTCGGGTCAATCAGAGAAAGCACACATAAACAACAAACCAAGCAACAACATACAAACACGGGATGAAAACTTACATTCGCGGAGGTACTCATTGATTGTTCAATTCTCATTTCGTTTTGCGGAAAACATTAAATTTTATTGAATGAAGACGACCAGGTGTGGGTCGTTTAGTACACGCATTGAAGAAGTACGACCTACAGAAGTACACCGCCAGGAAACTTTTTCACAGGTTTTTTTTAGGTTGTTTTCCTAAAAGTATCTTTTAAATGGGCAAAATTGTAAAATATGTGTGTGTCTGCGAGTCACCAAACATCCCCAACCCTGGAAGATAAATGGACGCCGCTGGACCTCATCAACCCGGCAAGTTTCATACTTGAGCTAATATAAGTGGGGTTTTCTTTTCGCATCTGGGTATTGGGTGCGTCGCATGTTACATGTTAAAGTAACAAATGTGATTATTAGTGTCGATGTAAGCCTTTGAATGCCCATGCAAGTTTCACTGCAAGTCAAGTGATCATGAGAAAAAATCCTTATATCTAGACTTACAAATTGAAAGTAGAATTATTTTTAGAAATTCAGATCCTGGCCTGCAGTAAACCTTGAACAGTTGATAAGAAAATGCCAAATTAATTTTTTAATATAATACCTAGAAAGGGATCGGAAAATATATACAGTCCGGAATAACCTGTCGAAGACTACATTAATTTAAATAAGCATAGAAAAGAAGAACGTACCTGTCTAAGAGACCTAATGGAGCTTTTAACAAGAGTTACTATATTCCTCTTATTCTTCGCGTTAACAGAGAATATAATGTAATTTTTTTTAATTTTCCACTGTTATTCATTTGTAATTTAAGATTTAAAAAAATAACACTTAATAAATAACTTTTCTATTGAAATTCATTTGTAAATTAAAAGTTCACGTGAACCATTTATAAACTAGTTTTATGCTTTAAAAACTCTACGTGCAGATTATCGACCATTTAATATACGTTTCTACAACAGTCAGTGCCAAATTATCCCAAGAATTACAAACACATAGGAGAACAAATCACCTACAAAATTTCAAAAGATTTTTTTTTTTTTAATTTAATTTATCTATTCATGATTCAGTTATATATGATACGGGCAACAGGCCTTATTGTGCCTTTTTCACATTTCACTGTTTTTTTTTGTTTGGGTAATTTACAGTTACAAGTGAAACAACACGATTTAATTTTAAGAACTGGGCACTGTCGGTTTGTCGCCATTATTTCCGTTACTATAGGGCTTTGCGAGCGGAAACCCAACCCACACACGGTTCGTCTTTCTCTTGCTTTTAAGTGCGGACCGCTCTAATTCTGAAAAGATCTCTCTTGTGACATATTGAATGATACTTTGTTTGGTTCTCTTAGACACAACATAACCAAACAAATTAGTTCGTCCTTATAGAGCTGTGAATGTGGTTTTATAAGGTATCGACCGCTTCATCGTCCCTGTCTGCTCCAGCAAACCTTTGTTTGAATATGAAATGATTATGAAATAAATGACAGGCTGAATTATGTTAAGTAAACCCTTATTTTTTCTTGAGATTACCTTTTCTTCTTGAGATTAGCTATTATTTCTACATAATGAAATATTTTATTCTGACACTATGTTATGCGTCTTAATAACAAACATGTACAAGTGAGATTTTACACTGTCGGCCCCAGCTAGAGTGAGCTCTCTGCAGACTTAATAGGGAGACTTTGCCCAATATTCGTGTTTGACTCACAAATGGGTTCGCCTTTCGGGGGTTCCTTGGTGCTATGACTTAGTAATGGGGATGACACACACCCAGGACCCGGAGGAGTGGTACACCGAGCCTGATTGATGCCAGAAAATCGCGTGTAAGCCCCTATCATACAGTCCGAAACCGGAGTGGTATCCTCCAGATGTTCATAGTACCTTGTTTAGCTTCGCCGGGCTTAGGTCAATAAAAGGAACCATATCGCCGGCATTTTTCAGAAAATGGAGCGTGATGGCGTTATGGTCAGGGCGATAGACCTGTGACATCAAGGTTTTGGGTTAGCGTCCCGTTCAGACCGCCGTCCGCACTAAGACTTCTGGCCATGATCTTTACCACAAGGGTACGCTCTCTCGACCCAGAACAATACATAAATAACATATCCTACTCCATGTTCACAATTTGGATGTGAATGAAAAATAAATCGCATTTTAACGATTAAAAAGGTAATTGTATAGTAAGACGGCAAGCTGAGAGAAAATAATTTATATAACGCTCCGAATTGGAGATTTTTGCTCAAAAACTGCAGTTCAGCGAGGTACTGTTGTGGTGTGTGGGTGTGCGTCCCTGATGATATCAAATGGGGCTGAATCGTTAAGCTCCCTCTTCCCTAGTTAGGGAAACATTTAAGAATGCTTATCAATACCAATATAAATTCATATATTGATTTGCATATATATATATATATATATATATATATATATATATATATATATATATATATATGGGAAATGAGAAAGGACACAAAACTGAGAAAGTAAGTGTTAAGTTGGATATACCGAATATAACGAAAAAGACACCTCCAATAATTGGTTCCGGGATTGTTACAAAAAGGCGCAAAATTTATTCAGCATGCAGACTACTACTGCAGAGATCACTGCTGCAATCTGGATAACGCTACGACTTCCAATTTAAGTAATCACGTTAAGGTATTATATTTCACACAAAATGCATCGAATGAAAGACAATAATATCACGTTTTAAACTTTTTTGTTGGAGTTTAGGATTTTTATCATTGCTGGGATAACGGTTTCAATAAAACAACAAAGATGATAATTACAGGAATGTGTCTGGCCGTTATTCAAAAGTAACGTTAAACGTTTCCGTTTTAACCCATTCGGTAATTTCGTGGAGACAGTGAGGCAAAAAGGCCTAAACGCTTGGAATTTCAGCAGTATACATTTACATGAGACGAGATGGATATTAAATCGTACACATCTTGGTGATACCAATGGCGCTATTATTCTCACTGTATGATGTAGTTCCGTTTCCGGTACTCCGGATTCCGGCTAGGATGCACCCGGTCCCTTCCATACAAATCCCTTTCCAAAATCTCATTGGCAGCTCATAACCCATAGAATCTTAAATATCATTAATTATATCTTTAATTATATTGGACTGACGGGAGTAATTATTGGTCTGTCAACTATAAGGCAGAAAAGCATACTTTTGTTTCAAACTAGGTGCCCCAGTTAAATTTATCATGCAGTACGCAATAAAACCATAATCTATATGAAAATTTTGTAAACATATATTAAGTGTTCTTCTGCATTAATTTAGATATAGAATAAAAAGCAATAAAATATGACCTTTTAATATACTGGCTGGGTAAATCTGACTTATCTACAATAATGCTAAAACTGCTACTTTAATCTACAACTTACATCAGTACTGCTCATACGGCTATTGCTGATGATAATTTTTTTTTTAGTATTACTTCCATTACTATTTTTGTATTTTTATTACAATCCATTTTTTTATTATAAAAATAGTATTAAATTTAGTATTACTAGTCGTAGTTATACTGGAAGTAGTGGTTCTGGTGGTGGTAGTGGTAATGACAGTGGTGATACTATAATCTGTTCAAGTAGTAGGGTTCAACAAAGTAGGGTGCCCATTGAAATTTGGCAATAATTCTCTGAAACTCAAGTCTGACCTTAAAGCTGATGAGAGACCAAAGACCTATTATGAGGTGAAACACTTCAAAACAAAAACCAACATTAATATTTTCAACCCTCTTGTTCATCTGAATCTTGCGGCTAAGTGACATGGCGTCTTTCATGGGTTGCAGACAATTGCATTTTTTAGAATATTTATGACCACTTATTAGCCAATCAGGAGCTTTCAAGAACAGTTGTTTGAGCATATGACCAGTGATCGTGACCCTCATGAATGGGGTTGTGGTGTTGTAAAAAGTAGACTGTTTACTCAGATATTGATTTATATGCATTATTTTGATATTTTGCAAAATATGATTATAATTTAATTATAGCTTATTAGTCCAATACCCCATTCCTTCATTGCATCATTCCATCTGGGATGGTAGTAGTAATAGCAGCAGTAGTAGTATTAGTACTAGTTGTAGTAGCAGTTGTAGCATTAGAAGAAGTAGAATAACTAGTAGTGGTGGTAGCAATAGTAGAAGTAGCATTAATAGTAATAATAATAGTTGTAGTAGTAGAAGTAGCAGCAGCAGTAGTAGAAGTTATAGTAGTAGTAGTAGTAGTAGTAGTATTAACAATAGTATTATCAGTGGTAGTAGTAGAAGCATCGTATTCATGAGCTGAAAATTACGGATCTGATAGTGATCCAGTAGTGTTTTTCGCAGAAGTTAGCTGGTAGGAGCAATGTCCAATGGTCCAATTACACTCAGCATGGATCCGATAATTCCTGTGAAGGCCATCACTTGAAAACAAGAGGCAAAAGAAATAGCGCCTTGGATCTGGCAAAGACAACAAAGACCAGTTAGTTTCACTTTTACTCGAAAGATGGCGGTAACAATACACAGCGAAATATTATTCTCTTCGGTCTTTGAACGTGTTAGCTATACCATAACTTGTTGCTATATTTTGATAAATATTTTTTTTTTCTTCAGCATAGTTAGTAAATCTCTTTGAGAGTTTCTCATAACACTTTAATTTTAGCACTGTTCTGCCTTTATATCGTGTAGGGTTTGACCAGGTAGGGCATATCATTTTGTACACTTAACAGTGATGACCTATATGGTAATGAAGAAACAACTAGCATAATTGAGCAGTATAGAACACTTTATCCTTATGTCTAACGGTACATTATTGTATCTCTATCGTGTAAATTGTGTACATAAAGTGTAAAGTACACTAATCAGCCTCAGCCTGTTATAAAAAGAATGAAACTAAAAATACAACTGCATTAGAAAAGGAAAGCTCAATGGCTTATTGTTGGATGAAGATACTCGCACGATAAAACTTTTTTTTTGTAATTTATCCTTGTTTGTTGTTTTTTTATGCGGTTGTAAAACCTACGACAAATTTTTTGTAAATATTGAAATCATGCAGTTCAGCGAGGATCGAACTTTTGACCTTCCATTCTGAAATAATTGCCTTAATTCAACCGGTCACCTTATTAATTTATAGCCGTAATGTAATTACTGGCCTACTTTTGGTAAACATGAATAAAATGTGGGTAATTTCTGCTTCGATCATTTCTTATAAAGCCCCTGTGACGGAAGTATGAACTGTTTTTGAAACTGTGGTTAACTAAGCATGTGAGGAAGTTAAAACTCATCAGTGAGCCCAAAGAAAAGTATGGTTCTCAGGCACTGTTTTCAGAAATTAGAGCTAAACAAGTAAAACCACTACATAACAAAGGAAATCTTATCAAAATTGTATAATTTTATCTTCTTGAAAGATGAAAATCAAAATAATTTTTTTTATGCGGGGGGGGGGGGGGTGAAAATTGACGCGGGCTGTGCCTGAGAACACAACTTTTTATTTTTTTAAAATAAGAGGATCTGAATGCAAAGCCATCTTTTGTTATATGCAAAATTCTGGTTACCTATGTTTCCATAAAACTGTCCAACATCCTTATCCTCTGTGTTAATACGGATGTTTACTATACATGTTATAAATTTTATACCTAACACACTGAATCAATATTATCGACATTTAGATTTAATTCCAATCAGCGTGGGGTATAAAAGAAGACAAATACCTGCCAAAAACGGATTTATGGTTATGACTTTCATGTGAATGGTTACTGTATTAATTCAAAGTGTATATGTGTAAATTCTGCAATAAAATATAAAAAAAAAATCACTGCTCCCTTCTGTAGCAGGATTCTCTGAGTTTCGTCACCAGGGCTAGGATAGGGCAGAGATATTGAACGACTTCAGTGTATATTATGAACCTTGTTCTGCTGATTTGTAGCCTATTAATGGACCTGTTTGGATTATGATCATCAACTACTCCCCCCCCCCCCCACACACACACATATTACAAAACGGCCATATAGAAAGTAATACGGACAGCCAGTGAGCCTCGGGATTGGTGCCTTTTGGCTTAATATTATACGAGGTTAAAAGATAATATTTTTTTAATATCGGAATAGGCTCCTTTAAACAGAATGTTTCAACCACTCATTCACGCGTGACGCCATCACACGAAACAAGTGTATTTTAGCCTCAGCCTTCACTTAAACACTAAAACAAAATTGACAGTGGGTATCGAGTCCAGTAGCAAATAGTCAAAATATGAAATGTTTCGGTTAAAGAAATGAATAACACCAAAACCTATCAGTCACCCAACAATATCAAATGTTAATTGTGTGTGGTCTTCATCTGAACAAGAATATGTATCAATCATATGATCATTTATAGCTGAAAGGAATCGAGACATCAAATTGCTACTAGAGAAAAGTTTGTCCATAATTTGGGCATAGTAAGGTCTATTTAATTTAATCCATTAAAAGTGGTTCTTAGTCCACAATAGTCATAGTAATAAATATTATTTTTATAGCGCCAAATCTCCGATAGTTTGTCTTACAGCGCAAATCACACGCACACACAGACACACGTAATCCAAACTAGACGGAAATCTGCTCCCTGTGCCCTAAATTTCCCTAAGCCCAATTTCTTTTTGTTATCCTCTCGCGTGTTTATCCGTTGTGATTGGCCCAAGAAAAACAACTGATACTTATTAATGACCAAAAGGAGCTTTATTGGTTTTAAGTGATGCAAGAGTCGGATATATTCTAAGTAAGTAGGAAGCGAACTCTATACTTTATTTATGCTATGAAAGAAACGTTCACCGACTGTAATATTTCACTTTGATACTTCAAGAGGTTTCCGCCTGTCCAACACAGCGTATGCAAAGGCCGATAGGTTATTAATTTTTCAGACACATTTGATCGAAGCGAGCCATCGAAATGCCGGTAAACAATAAAAGCAATTTTGTATTGTACGAGGCACTGGCGGGAAGCCAAATGAAGCTGTTCGACAAGCGCCAATAAGGCAAGGTCCTCAAGAATGAGGCGCGCAGCTTTATTCTGAACCATATGCGACACTTGCCCTGCAGGTAACACAGTCACATCTTAAGAGAATGATTTATCAGTACTGTGGTACAGTAGAAATTAGATTTGTTCATGACTTCAGGATATGTCGATGTCCTGCGTAGCAGGTTCAGATTGCCCCAAGATGATTTTAATTAGATTTCAGATAAACCCCTTAGGCAACTTGACGCGGGGTGAGGGGGAAGGGCCTTGAAGTCTTTACGTCAGAACGGCTTAAAGACAGGTAGCACCTTACCGTAGGGGCACGTGACTATCAGCTGATTAGATTTGGTGGTGGTTCATAATTAAATGGACGGTCAACGTCCAAAAGAAGTGCATAATCCGGGCCTTGATAAACGGTCATGCAGAGCTTTTTAAATATTGAATGATTTACTGAAGGCCATATTCTTCTATACAGTTTAAATCAAGTAATTAAAGGCATACACACACACAAAGACACACACACTCACACACACACACACACACACACGCACACACACACACACACACATATATATATATATATATATTGTTACAGGTGCTCTTTTTATTGTGTGAAACGGGCGTAACTCGTGTTGTAGTTGCAATCTCGTTTTAATCCGTACTGGTTGAACTCTCGTTGTCATGCTAGCTTGGGGCTTTCTCGCCTGGCCGAGCCGGGTCGGGCTCACGTGTGGACCCTGGTAAGTAGAGACACAGCGATATTCTGCTAGATGATTCCAGTAACGCGTGTTAACTGTGTATAGTATTAGATCCTTTAGACTGTTCGAGAAGTGGAAAATTCTCGGCTTGGGGCAAGAGGTTATGAATAGGGGGCTGTGTTTTAGAGCCGAGAGAGAGGTGAGAGAATATTCCAGCGGACAGACGTGTGGGACCTATCCGATTATCCAGTAATTTCAGGATTCTACTATTACTAACACTTTACAATTTAGTGCTGCCTGTCTCAAATTTACATTCTGGATTGTTACAAGAGCTTTACATTGGACTGTTATTCTCCGAGAGAATTCGTGTGAACTGTTCGCCGGGTTATACATTTAAAAGGACTTATCGTTGTGACAGTGGTAGTATCCAGGTACTGTGCACTTTGTTTATGTTACTGTGTAATTGTATTGATTAAGTGTATTGTGATGTTAGGATTTTTTAAAGAATAAATTATAGTTATTTGTTAACAAAAAAAAACACTGACTTCTTTATTCATTCCCCAAGACATTTCACGCTGCCTAGTGTTACAGAATCGGATTTTTTATCTCCTTGACATATTTATGTTCATCACGCATACGTGATCTGTTGATATTAGGTTCCGTAACAATATATATATATATATATATATATATATATATATATATATATGAGTATATATTTATGTTAATATATTTATATTCATGCATATTAATTTATACCCATGTTTTAAGTTTCCCATTTTGTAGACAGAGGTGTTAGAGCTGGTTTGTTTAACTTTTATCCGAGTTTTACGGATACTATATGTTTTCAGCCGGACGCCGCCGCATAGGTTTCCAGAGAACATAAGTTTATGAACAGTAATCATGATCGGGTCACATGTGATCTGCTGCGCCCTCATTTTGGGTTGACCTCTGACATTTCCTCTCTGCAGAACGTCCATCTGTGCGTCTAGTTTCACAAATAATCCCACACCTGTTATGACTTGTTTGATTGATCGGGCTGAAATTTGGCATGAGTGTAGGTTTTGGTTATGTTTATATCATACACATAACTGGTGGCGCCAATTCCCCGATTGTTGGCCTCACAGAGCAATTCACATGCACACACAGACACACATTTACAATCACAATTTCACGGAAACTTACTCCTTGTGCCTTTTCCTAAGCCCACTTTCTTTCTCAACTTCTCTCGCGCGTTTATCCGTTGTAACTGACTCATGAAAAACAACTGATACTAATAAATGACCAAACGAATGCTTTCCTAAAAGAGGTAAATTTGTTTTAAATGATGTAAGAGTCGGATATATTCTAAGTGTAGTAGAAAGCGAATTCTAAACTGTTGGGGCTATGAAAGAAACGTTCACCGACTGTCATATTTCACTTTGGTACTTCAAGAGGTTTCCGCAAGTTAAACGCAGCGTATGCAAAGGGTGATAGGTTATTAATTTTTCTGAGAAATATGATAGAAGTGAGCCATCGAAATGCCCGTTAAATAATAAAAGCAAGTTTTGTGTTGTACGCGGTACCTGTCGGGAAGCCAATGGAGCTGATTGAGCAGCGGCGTGACATGGTCAGTCTAACGCATCTTACAGGGACATAATCAGGAGCAATATTATGCATATGCTTTCACACTGTCAGGTTAGTTTTGCTTAATAAAAGGGTGTCCCAGCAAAACCATCCCTGCACACAGTCCCAGTACCTCACATACGGCTGTTTAACACCTTTTTATGTCACTGCGTGTTGGTAAACATGGTCAAAGTGTGTCTGTTTACCATTACAAGGCTACGTGACCGGAGGTCCGATTCCGAGTCGCAAAACGCGGTGTTTCAGTCACCGGGAACATTTTTTCAATTTTTGGTGTGTCATGGCATTTTAGATTGACACATGTGGTGGGTCGGGATGCACATGGCCCCACGCGCTGTGTTTATGTTGACAGCTGTGATCGCGCCCGGTTCACTATTTTTAAAACTCGTTTACAGGAAAGTTAACAAAGAGTAAGCAAATTTACCCAGGGGGTAAATTGAATCGAAGAATAACCTGAAGTCAATACACCGATACGGTTTTAAGACAGGTAGCACGTACCGTATGTCACGTGATTATCAACTGAACGATTTTAGTGGGATTTATATTAAACTAATTAAATAGAAGGTCAACATTGCAAGAAGTGCTTAATCCGGGCACAGATAAACGTCCATGCAGAGCTTTTTAATCATTGCATGATTTACTGAAGGCCATATGTTTCTACACGGTTTAAATCATATAATACAAGCACACATACACACACACACACACACATATATATATATATATATATATATATATATATATATATATATACATGTATTTATTTCAACCCTTGATTAAAATTTCTCATTTTGGAAACAGAGGTGTTAATGCTGGTTTTGTTATAATTGTATCCGCCAAAGAGTTTTGCGGATAATATGTTTTCAGCCGGACTCCACCCGCCGCAAAGGTTTCCTGAGAACTCCTACGTAACCACGGGACGGAATTTTATGAAACTAGGACTTATGATCGGGTTACATGGGAACTTCTGCGCCCTCATTTTGGGTTGACCTCTTACCTTTCTTCCCTGCCAAACATCCATCTGTGCGTCTGGTTTCACACATAAACCCACATATCTTGGGACCTCTTGGGACCCCGCCCCGAGCGGCATATTTTTTTTTTTTTTTTTTTTTTTTGGGGGGGGGGGGGGGAGGGGAGGGTGCGCATTTCGGGGAATTTGTATAATGAAATGTCATGAGGAGTCCCAAAAAGTACAAATTTGGCTTTTTTACAAGACTGATGACAAAATCTAAATATTTGGTGTTGTTTGGCTGTGTGTCCCATTTCAAGTATTTCAGGAATTATAAACTGGTCAGCGGAACCAACCAAATGATTTGCCTCTCTATAGAGGCAAGCTGCTCAAGAAGAAATACAGATCTGTTGTTATTCTTTATTAGATCAGCGGTCTCGCAACATCAAAACGACATCGATAATCATGCAAAAGTGTGATTACAGGGCCGTCTACGTTTAGAGTAATTCCTTGGGCACAAGCCAGGGATAAACCCTGTAAGAAGACCAATGACCCCTAAATAATAGTAGGGGAGCGTTTTCTGTCTCACACATTGTGCGGAAATATTATGACGAATTCTGTTGCTCGTTCCTTGGAATGTATTAGGAATTTCCGATCTTGAATTCTGAATTTTCCTAAATTCCATGATATTTTAACAGCCTGAAACAACCTGAAATGCCCTTTTTCCATGATTCACCATGCATACTCTTACAACAATCCCGTTAAAATACAAACGTTCACACTATCGTGAATACAATGAGTACCACCTACATTTCTGTGTCCTTTAATTTACCACTGCTAGAATTTAATGTTTATATAACCTTTATAATCTTTTATAGATAATACCTATCTTTCACCCAGATCAATGTCGGAGGTATTTAATGTTTAAGATCGCATTTCAAATATAAATCTTTTATTTAGATTAATAATCTTAATCCTCTCAATTAAACTCCTATAGATATACGTTGCTCCCTTTCAGAACTCCTAACAAACATCTGTTGATTAAGGTTGATTATGAATTTTTGCTTGGTTCTCAATTTCATGAACATAAACATTGTAAGATCTTCATGCATAATAGTTCTGTCAATGAAGTAAATTATGTAAATAAAAGGTTTTGGGAATTTATTACGTATGTGGAATTATTTGTGCTGATTCCAGTGCATACACACTTGAGTTATTTGAATAATATTTATATTTGCAAGATCTCAGTATCATTAAAAGCCTTATGTTTATTTAGAGAGTCTATTGAGTTTTATTAGACCTAAATTTTCTGTAGATTTTATAGATTATATATAAATAAACTGCATGTAATTAATTAAGAACCGATCTTGTGAAGCCTCTAGGATGAATGTGTGAGCTTTTTTTATCTACAAGATGTTAATAAACACGGCATATCCGACTATGTTGACAAAAAAAAATGTGCTTTTATTACAATGGTGTTCCCCCCATGATATAAACAAGCGGTCCCTGCAATATCTTCATAAAATGTACAAGGAATTTGCTTGAGTGAATAGACAGAATCGGATCCGGGGAGGGCGGGGGGGGATCCCCTTTTTTTCACCGCCGCTACCTCTTTTAAAGGAATCAGACCAAATGGACCCCCTTTTCTGGACTTCGGGGCCGTTTTTAGGTTTGACATTAGTCCTTCTGGGTCCCCCCCCCCCTTTCCTTAATTCTGGAACCGCCCCTGATAGACCTCATATATCGGAATAGGACCCTCATAGAATTTCTTGTATCTCAAATGTTCTCTAACACGTGGTATTTTGAAGGCCCTATTGGTGATAACGGTCTTCTTTTTATGTTAGAAACCTTTGATTCAGTTATATCAAGATGCTGAGCGAAGTGAGGCTAAAACATTCTTGTCTTTTTGACAGGCCATGGTGAATGATCTTTTAATATCCTTTTTATAATCAGAATAAAAACTCCTCTTTGACAAGAAAGAGTAGTTTGCATTCCGTACACCAGATGGCACACTTGTTTCATTTACAGTTATTTCCCTTTAACTCTCGATGCCGAACCACAGTTTGGTAAATATAGTCTTTTTTGTATGCCTAATAATATGCTGGTAGTTCGCGCATGCATATATAAGTCTTTATAGAATGTAACAGAGCTTTTTTTTTCTACTGGACTCGAGAAGGACTCGGTTTGATTCCTCGAGTCCTAATCTCAAGTCCAAGTCCAGAACCTTCGGGTCCAAGTCCGACTCCCTAGTAATGTGGACTAGAGTCCAGACTCGAGTCCAACATTACTGTAAAATGTTGTCTCTTCAGAAAATCAGTTGTATAAACGGTACATTAATATTAAAATGTTATAAGTAGAATTTTAGGGAAAACAAAAGTTTACCAGTAACACTATCCCGGACATACATCCTCTGTTTCTCCCGTTTTATGCATTGTTATGGTTCTGTTTGTTAGTAAACAGAGTGCACGAGTGGCTTTATACCATAACAAGACATCTCGGACCAAAATTCCGATCTTGAGCATGTGACTCAATTTGCAGACAAGAAGAAAAACATAAAAGACAAAAAACCCAAGAACCAGAGGTTGGAAACCTGAAAAATCTTGATTTGTGAAGTTGCGCTGTGCAGCTACCAGATGGCGTGCTCGCTATCTTTATGTGTTGCATCGGGCAGTGACCGGGCCCGGTGCAAGTTGAATATTACTTGTTTTCATCAGAAAGCAAACAGCTGTAGAACGAAATACTGGCAGATGCTATTATATTTTAAACTGAAAATATATATATATATATATATATATATATATATATATATATATTTATATATATAGAAGGTAGAGTTACCCTCCGTTGAAAAGTGCTCTATGGCCTACAGACTAGGCCAGCGCGGTATAACACTGAAGAAAAACAATACTGTAGATTTACAACAGTCTGTTTCACGGGATGCGACCCGATCATCAGGTGAATGTGGTTAGAATGAAGCTCACGGCGTGGATTGAAAAGACGAGACTTTGAGAGATTACGAGATTATGCTTTGTGCGATTCGGAAAGGGGGGGGGGGGCATGTGCAAGACTGACCCTGATCCCATTGTCCACGGGGCCACAATAGGATTGGTCGGGGTACACGTGCGATACTAGAACATAACAGGGCAAAGAGGTTTGTTGTTGTTTTAATGATTATATATAGTAAAAAGATATTTTACCAGGATGCTCAATTAGCATATTAAACTGATTTGCATTAGGGTCCTGGAAACAGTGAACATATCAGTAGTGTACATATGATATAAAATACACATATACTATGAAGATACACAATATATAAGGCATATATACAATATAAAAGACAAATATACTGTACTATACTCATACCAAGTGGACTCCACTCGATAAACTCGCCATGGGGTAGTGGTGACGCCATGTCCCTCAATACTGCAAAGCAGTGAGAGAGCAGCTACCTGAACAGGTAAGTCTGCCCCGCGGATCCTTGTGGTGGGAGGGGGGGGGGGTTGGATGAGCAGGCACGTTGGATATTAGTACCAAATGCTAGGTTTTAAAACATTTCAGAGTGATTTTTTTTTATGGCGGCACTTGGAGAGAATTTCAGCTCTTGAGTTCAACAATGGTCCAGGGGGGGGGGGGGGGCTTTGCTATAAGTAGCTTTTCAGACAAACAGATATCAAACTTTCTAGTCCCACAGAAGTAAGGTGCTGCCTTGGCAAAAATTTCCAAGGAGAGCTTGTAATCGTATCCGCCAAGACAGAGTTTTGCGGATACTATGTTTACAGCCCACCGCCGCCGCCGCCGCCGCCGCCGCGTAGGTGTCCGGAGAACTCCTCCGTAACCGCTGGGCGGAATTTTTCGAAACCCGGGATTATGTTCGGGTCACATGTGAACTGCTGCGCCCCGATTTTGTTTTGACCTCTGACCTTTCCTCTGCGCTCTGCGTTCGTTTGTGCGTCTGTTTCCACACAAAAACCCACATATCTCGGGAACCTTTTGACGGATCAGGAAAGTTTTTTTTACACAAATGTAGCCCTTGGAGAGCTTTATAACATACACAAAAAATGGTGGCGCCACCTGCAACCATGTTTGCACAGTGTCCATCTGTTCGTCTGCTTTGGGTTAAAATCACTCATATCTCTGCAGTGATTTGACTAATTCACCTGAAATTCGGCATACGTATACATCCTGGATAGCTTATCTGATTTTATGACAGGTGGCGCCACCTACATTCACGTTTACGCTGCAGACATCCAAGCTCATATCTCGGGAATCGTTTGACCGATTGGGCCAAAATTTTGCATGTGTATAGATCTCACATAGCTCTTTATCATACGCAAAACTGGTGGCGCCACCTGCAGCCATTTTTGCACAGCTCCCGTCTGTTTGTCTGTCATGGGATAAAATCACTCATATCTCGGCAGTGGTTTGACATATCTGCCTAAAATTTTGCAGGTTTATACATCCCCGACAGCTCTCTTGATTTTATGAAAGGTGGCGCCACCTGCATTCTAGTTTATGCAGCAGACATCCAAGCTCATATCTTTAAAACCGTTTGACCGATTGGGCCAAAGTTTTGCATGTGTATAGTTCTCACATAGCTCTTTATCATACGCAAAACTGGTGGCGCCACCTTCAACCATTTTTGCACAGCGTCCATCTGTTTGTCTGCCATGGGCTTAAATCACTCATAAACATGTAGTGGTTTGACTTATCTGCCTCAAATTTTGCATATTTAAACAATTTGGACGGCCTTCTGGATTTTGTGGTAGGTGGCGCAACCTACATACACCATTTGGCTGCAGACATCTATGCTAATATGCAACACTTCACTCTATTTCCCCTTGCCACTCACTCCATGCCTAACTTCACCCGTTCCACTCTGATTCAGGCGGATACACGTAGTCGCTTGTCGACTACCCGTATTCTAGTTGATATTGTGGTCTTTTAGTGACCAGATTTGTTTGGACAGTTCAGTGTTTTTAGCGAGGGATCTGTTACGAAAGGATTGTTTGTGGTTATTGTGTCTTGTCTTGAAATCACATTCATTACACACATGTAGTGTTTCTCATCGTCTGTTCTAACTGTTGCCTTGTAGACAATACATCTCAGCTTACACTGACCATTCATAGGACATTTGTCAATTTACGGCAGTGACATAGTTTTTGAGGTACATTCACAGCTTTGTCAGTATTTAGAACCTTCATATTATGTTTGCTGATCAGGTCAGACATGTTGGGTAGAGAGCTATAGCTAATTTTCAAATTGTTCCTGTTGAATAGCCTGTGGTACCCGTGATGTTTTGGGAAGTGTTTTTCGACTAGTTTCATGAATTGTCTGCCGATGTTGGTTTTTACATGACGGCTGTAGGGGGGATTGAACCATATTATTTTCTTTTTCCTGTTTCTTTTACTTTTCACTGAGGGTTCAACATGTTTTAAGCTTTCTGAGAACCCGCTTTTCGCTAAAGCTTTGTCATACATGGGTTTCGCTTTCATTAATAGCTCTTCATTGCAGGAGGTGTCAGATACACGCTTGCTGATCATCATAGGTGTATCAGCCACGCACAATCCCATCATCCCCCAGCTATTATCAGGCAGATACCTATGATGATCAGCAAGCGTGTATCTTACACCTCCTGCAATGAAGAGCTATCTATGAAAGCCAAACCCATGTATGACAAACCCATGTAAGCTTTAGCGAAAGGCGGGTTCTCAGAAAGCTAAACTATGTTGAATCCACAGTGAAAAGCAAAAGAAACAGGAAAAGGAAAATAATATGGTTCAATCCCCCCTACAGCCGTCATGTAAAAACAATTCATGAAACTAGTTGAAAAACACTTCCCAAAACATCACAGGTACCACAGGCTATTCAACAGGAACAATTTGAAAATTAGCTATGGCTGTCTGCCCAACATGTCTAACCTGATCAGCAAACATAATATGAAGGTTCTAAATACTGACAAATCTGTGAATGTACCTCAAAACAATGTAACTGCCGTAAAAAAGACGAATGTCCTATGAATGGTCAGTGTAAGCTGAGATGCATTGTCTACAAGGCAACAGAACAGACATTGACGAGAAACACTATACATATGGTGTACTGAAGGTGATTTCAAGACCAGATACAATAGCCACAAACTATCCTTTCGTAACACATCCCACGCTAAAAACACTGAACTGTCTAAACAAATCTGGTCACTAAAAGACCACAATATCAATTGCAAGCTCTCCTGGGAAATTTTTGCCAAGGCAGCACCTTACTTCTGTGGGACTAGAAAGTGTGATCTCTGTTAGTCTGAAAAGCTACTTATAGCAACCCCCCCCCCCCGGAGTTTATCAAGTTGAGTCTACTTGGTATGAGTATAGTATAGTATATTTGCCTTATATATTATGTATCTCCATAGTATATGTGTATTTTATATCATATGTACACTACTGATATGTTCAGTGTTTCCAGGACCCTATTGCAAATCAGTTTACTATGCTAATTGAGCATCCTGGTAAAATATTTAAGTATTATATATAAACATTAAAACAACAACAAACCTCTTTGCCCTGTTATGTTCTAGTATCGCACGTGTACCCCGACCAATAGGATCAGAGTCAGTCTTTCACATGCCCCCAACCCCCCGAATCGCACAGGCATAATCTCGTAATCTCGTAAAGTCTCGCCTTTCAAACCACGCCGTTAGCTTCATTCTAACCACATTCACCTGATGATCGGGTCGCATCCCGTGAAACAGACTGTTGTGAATTTAAAGTGTTGTTTTTCTTCAGAGTTATATATATATATATATATATATATATATATATATATATATCCGCCGTCGATACTCCATTCAGAAGCAGTGAGCCAAATTTTGTGCAGCTCAGTTTGACTCCAGGAAAAATATACCAAAAAGGAAATACTTTTACAATTAAAAATGAATCAAATACATAGTCTTATTGATTAAGTATGATAGTGTTGGCTCATGAAACCACCAGGAAAACACATACTCGATATCTAAACACACACTAATTATATGTAAAATGGATGTAATATGTCACAGAAGTGTACATTGTAACATTGCCAAATGAAAAAGCTTTCAGATCAGGTTTTAGCCAGCCGACATTTTATGAGCGGAGTCGAGCCAGTAAACTCGGCTTACTAGTTACGTTAGCCGTGTTCTTTCTAGGCCAGTCGCATTTATTTGGCTAATACATCCAACTATACATCAACATCCAATGTAAAATATAGATATTGTGTGGTCTTCATCTGAACAAGAATATGTTTAACTCATATGATATCGGGGCCTGGACAGTCGAGCGGTAAAACGCTCCGCCCGTACCGCTTGTGAAACAGGGTTCGATCCCCGGCGCGGTTATGAGAGTAGATTGTAGTTGCCCGTCCAAGAACTTTGGTTTTCTCCTGGTCTTTCTGTTACCGACACCTCTGCAAACTAACGAACGTCATCATCTGAACCATGTAGAGTGCCTTTAGTTTGTTATTATAGTTAGTTGTACAATCAATGTAAAACATTTTAGTTTAAGAAAATCATTTTACCTGAAAGGAACAAAGATCTTGGATTGCTACCAGACAAAAGCTTGTCCACTTAAAAAACTTAAGTGGAATAAAGTGGTCCCTAGATATACACAATATTGAATATCAATTTTATGGTACAGTATAAATCAGATTTGTCCACAGGTAATTCTATGACTTGGGGATATGTTGATGTCCGGTGTATCGAGTTCAGATTGCCCCAAAGTAATTTGAAATATATTACAGATAAGCAAGGGGGTAACCTGAAATGGGGGTTAGCTTGAAGTCTTTACACCGGTACGGTTTTAAGACAGGAGGCACGTGACCGTAGTGGCACGTGACTATCAGCTGATTAGTTTCGGTGGTGGTTCATATTACGCTGATTAAACGGACTGTCAACGTCCGAAAGAAGTGCATAATCCGGGCCCAGATTTAACGGCCATGCAGAGCGTTTTCATTATTGTATGATTTACGGAAGGTCATATTATTCTACACGGTATAAAACATATCATGATAGGCGTACACACACACACACACACACACACGTATATATATATATATATATATATATATATTCACGAAGTTTTACATTTCGTAAACAGAGGTGTTCATGCTGGTTTTGTTATAATTATTAATTATGGACACTAAGACAGTTGTTTAAAGGAAAAATGCAAAGCAAGTATGATGTGCGGAAGGCGGCACACAAGTCTTTCATAGGTGTATAGATGCATCTGTACAAACTTTATTGTGAATCCTTCTAGCAAATGTCCAGAAATGATAGGTTCAAGTGGTTCGTTATATCGGTATTTCGACATGAACCGATCTGTTACAACATATCAGAGAGACAAAATTAATGTACTTAATCCACCCCTCGGCAGGGCTTGTACACTTCTACGTTCCATTACTCCTTACACAGATCTGTTTGTAAATAATGTTGATTAACAGAAAAAGCATGTAACATGAGGCGCATTGTCGCATCTATGTCGAAGTTGAAAGGTCACTATTTGCAAATCGCACTTTGCTAAAGTCTCGTTCGGCTGACTTGCCGCTGGATGTCCTCGTTGTATGTGTTTATGTTCTTTTGGAGACCCCCACATGTTATAAACAGGCGATCTCAGTCCTATTTTCATAAAAGGTGCAAGGGATTATATTGAGTTAATACACGTCATCTATCGGAATTGGCCCCTTTAAGAATTTCTTGTTTCTCGTGTGTCCTCTAACAATGTCCCAAAGATGATCAGTGTCTTCCTTTTTCGCATGAAATCTTAGATCCCCTTTACGAAGATGCTGAACGAAGTAAGGCTCTAAAACCTTTCTCATCCATGCGCCAGCCATGAGGAATGATCTTGTAATTTTCAGGTCAAAATCAGAATTATACTTATTATTATAACTATAAGAAAGAGTAGTTTGCACTCCGTACACCAGATGGCAAACTTTTTATAATTTCCCTTCTCAAAACCTCTGCATTCCAGGGTTAAGTGCAACGTCTGCTAACAAATCCGCCACAAAAAGGTACAATTTGTGTGTATCTGTGTTTGTTCGCAACATAACTCACGCAGTCATGAATCTAATCTAATTAAGGACATTACGGGAAGGGGTCAACGAGGAATCGATTTAGTGTGGATCCGGCACATGATCCGGATCGAAGAACGTTATCAAGAAATATTTACAAATGTAGAATCACTAATGTACGAATGAACATTTGAAGATGAGGCGAATAGTGAATAGCGGAGGCCTGGATTCAATAGAATACAGATTTCTAGTTTTCCTTACCTGGTGTCGTCTAACTGGAGGTACGCCACAAAAAAAATTAAAATACGACTTTAGGATCCCCTTACGTTGGAGATTAACCCTTTACTGTTTACAGGCCACTAAAGAACACTGAAAATGGACAACTAGAATGCCATGATATGTATTAATTCTTTCAGGACAAAAAAATTGCATATTATTTTTAAGTTTCAGTGATTTTCGATAATCTTCAGCTCTCTTAGTGGGAACTGTTAAAATTTGATATGGATACAAGAAAAGCTTGAAAAGATATTGCTCTTTGTGTAAATTTAAAATTAGTGTCAGAATTTGTCGGGAATCTAAAATAAATGTAAATAGGAAAGGGTTAAATGTAATCCCTCTATTGTAGCGCTAGCGGGATTTGGTGTTTGTGGGGAATTAGTAAAACACAAACAACAATAAGCCCTCAAGTGGTAGAGATGGTGTATTCAGTGAACACATGTATACAGCACCCTGGTCAGTTCATGTCTGTCCAGCTCAGTGGTCAATTCAAATCTGCTGCTGTCCAGACATCTGGCAGCATCATTATACTCTGACCCTGATGCTACCAGGGTGACACTGATGGGCTGCTCATTAACACTGATAGGATCATGCCAAGATACATAAATTTACATTCTGTTACAGCAATTAATTAAATCTGTGTTTCCTCATGTTACTGACACATTATACAAAAACTACTTTATGAAATTAAATGAAACTTTACATCCACATGAAATGTGACCCAAAGATTATAAATGTAGAAAATGGTATCAACGCATGGTTCTTCACATATAAAGTAAATAGTACAGTTTGAACATAAACAATTAATTAGCATCATCTAATTAAGCTCTACCACACCTCCTTTTCCGGCGTAGTTCTCACAACACGAGGTACTGAAAAGAACGTCTCATAAGACATCGAGAAATTAACATCTGATTCAGTCGTATGGATCCATGCAATGATAAATATCCCATATGAGTACTTTGTAGTTGTGAATTGAATGGAGGAAGTCCATTGAACATATAACTGCAAGTGTGTGTATGAGGGAACGTTATCTATATCTTTAATTATGTAATCCATCAGGTAAATTTAATAATGGTCTGTGTCGATTCCGACTCTTCTTAAAATCAAGTGTATAAAAGGTACATAAATATTAACAAAAAGTATTATTATGACGATATTGAATTTTAGCGAAAACAAAAGTTTCCCAGAAACACTATCCCGGTATGACTCTCTCCCTTGCACCCGGTTTATACGTTGTTAGGGTTCTGTGTGTTAGTTAGCACAGTGTATGTGTATTTGTTTACCACAACAAGACATCGATCTTGAGCATGCGCCTCGTAAATGAGGAAACACACAAGAACAGGGGCGTCAATATAGGGGGAGGGGATATAATATTTATAAATTACAAATGAAATATATATATATATATATGTATATATATAATTATAGAATTATACTGGAAACATAATACTTTTTTTCCTAAAACCTTATACATAAATGTAATATATATGAAATGTAATTAAGTAAGGATGTTTGAAATATGTCATACAAACGCTAAAACGACATATACATATATGTGTGTGTGTGCGAGTCATCCTCCACCCTCGAAGATAAATTGACGCCACTGCCAAAGAAACTGAGGCTGAAAGCTTGAAAAGAATTGATTTATGAAGTTGAGCGGTATATATATATATATATATATATATATATATATATATATATATATATATATATACATATATACATACACACACATACACACACACACACATATATATATATTCAAAGTCAATGTTCCTGATTGCTCATAGAAGCATAACAATGTTTCTTCTCATAAATACGTAAAAAAATACTGTGTACAAGCTCTAAGCACCCCGCTCATCCCGCTCATCCTAAAGATGCCGATGCCAGACTGATGCAGTTTACATGCAGACAACACGTGATCATATTGAAAAGAATGAATGCCAGCTGATTCGTGGGGGCGGTTTATATTAATATGATTCCATGAAATGTCAGCATACGAAAGAACTAAGAAATCTGGTCTCAGATAAATTGTCACGCTGAGTTTTCATAACTGCATGATTTCCTGCAAGTTAGAATTGTCTGTTTTTCAAAACACACGGCCGTTTATTCGGCCATTCTCTTTGAAAACAGGCCAGTAAATTGGGAGAAGTTTTAATTTAAACATATGGGGTGCATTATTTACAAAATATACAAACAATCGACTGAGGCATGACTTTATTCAAAGCAGACTGTAAGCCTGGATTTCGATTAAAATAAGTATACGTTTTACAGTAAAAAAGTAAAGATATTTAGATTGTATGAATATAAGAGAGGACGAGGGAAAGAAATAAGGATGGTAACCATTAGCTGCAATTGTTAATATTGAATAAAAAGCGGAGTAAAATTAAATAAAAATTGTAAAATAATTAATAAGGATTATGGACCAATCTGACAGTTTATTGACGATAATTGTCCATCAGTAAAGATGTGGGATTCCTCAGAAAGATAATACAAGTTCACGCAAAACTTTACTCGCAAAAATGGCCAGGAGAGGTGAAATGAATTAAATTATTAGGCCGAACCTTATCATACTGCCAGTGCTTGGGTAAGCGGTAAGCAAATGAAACAGAATCTGAGGATGCCCTTTTGTTTGCAAGGGTTTCAATTTCGCGATATTTGCGTATAAGAAATAATTGCGAATATGAATCCTCCGGGAATAAGATGACCCATTAACTTAAATGAACAATGATGCATCTGTAGATTAGTTATCGTATTTTTGAAAACAAGGTTCATCAATCAGCAGTCTAATCTGTGCATTGATATCGGAACCGACCTATGCAAACACGCAGTTATTATAAAATATGCAGTAATCACCGGGGATATGTCGACTTTGATGAGGTCATAATATAATGACTGTAACAGAAACAAGGCAGGTATTCGTGGGCTTGATTTTCATTTTTGTAGTAAATAGAAATACTGCTTTACTTAGATTTTAAAGATTCTCGCGCAATCGCGAAAATAAAACCCTCGTTAAACGTTTAAATTCACGAATTTTTAGCCTCGCGAATATAAAGGCAACCACGGTTATTGCTTTAACTGTTGAACTTCACCTGCACTAGACTCAATCATTCTCTTTATACTTACTAATTTGCATAAGAGCCATAGCTTGGTCATATTTTTAGAGGGCAGTTCTACCCACCAGGCCGGCTAGTGAACAAGTATCTCACACTGTCTGACCTTCAGGACAGCCTGCTTTAACATAGGTGTGGTAATAGTTTAGTCCTCTTACAGTGAAGGGGGTGTCGGGCAGGTATGATAGTCTGTAAACATTATATAAGGCATTCAAGGTGAAACCTCATTGATAGATGTAAGAGTCAGACTAGCTTTAGTTGTTTTTTGGGAAGTCTTAATATTTTTAAAATTGCTATGATGGAATGACCAAGGAAGAATACTGGGTTGGAACATTAACTATAATAAGTCTTAGGCAAAAGAAAGTATGGATTACCAACTGGATTACCATTCCGTCAAGCATGGTGCATCGCCAAAGAAGTAAAATGCGCTATTATTGATATATATATATATATATATATATATATATATATATATATATATATATATATATATAAGGACAACACAAATCCAACATTATATACCCATTCCACTTCTAAGTGTTCTGAATGAATAAAGTCTGGCTTGTGAATCTTGAAAATGGCGATTTTTATGTTTTACGGTCTGTGTGTGTGTCTGTTAGTCTGTCTGCAAAACAGTGGTGCAGGATGGAGTAATCTTGAGCTGACAACACACTTAGGGAATTTGTTGAGCAAAATAAAGCATTTGTGTGTGGCAAAAAAATGTTTCATGTTTTTAGTTTTCCGCAACATGCTTCAAAACACAAAGCACATTGGACGAGGCAAAAACTGAATTGTTTCGACAACATGTTTTAAGAAATGTGTGAAACAAAATGTTTCACAACTTATTCCTTGGTGTGTAGCCGGCTTTACATAAAGAGTCCGCCCTGGTTGCTTGAAACATTAAGACTTAGGTCAGAATCGATCTTAGATAGGTCAGACTGAGTGCTGATGACAAAGCTGAACAATACATAATCACGGCCAAACAAACCTATTCCGTGCAGTGCCTAATTATGTGAATTGCCGGATGTTTACTCGTTAGTTCATGCGGACACAGTGCCGCGTAGCATACCATTCTCTCTTTACAAGGGTGTATATAACAAGGGTGCAGTGTTCCAATTATATTTCTGTAACTGTTTGGCCCCTAATTACCAGACATAACCCTAGAATATTGTACAATCATGCAATGACAGGAAGTGCCTCTGTCCATGATAGAGATTTATCTGAATTTATAAACACTATTTAGTTCTCATGGATTGTACAACTATAATTTGTAACGAGATAATCTCCATGAATCTGCTTGTGGCGTTCGGTATTCTTCGGATGTGGAGGAACTTCCTACCATGGACGGGCAACTACAACCCACTTTCAGGGGACAGAGCCGAACACACACACACACACACAAATATATATATATATATATATATATATATATATATATATATATAGACTGTTGTGAATTGTTAGTGTTGTTTTTCTCCAGAGTTATATATATATATATATATATATATATATATATATATGGAAGTGCATTGAAGATAAGAGTATACACATGCACGCGCACATCCACACACACCTACCGATATATATATATATATATATATATATATATATATATATATATATATATATGCGTGTTTGTGTTATTAGCAGAAAGGTAAATTACTTAGCTAGAGTACATTAAGGTTAATAAATGGTCGTGACAAATTTGTCTATGGTGTCCCAAGAGTCACCTTGACAACACCTGGCAGTCTCCCATTACCCGTTTCACACGACATTCCGTTCATCAGATTCATGTAACTAATGGTTTAATGTACCAGTTACTGCCCAATGTCCAGGCAACCAGAGCTGAAGATATCTCATAATTTTTCATTAAAAAATTAATTGTTCTTTGGAATTTATTTTTATTTACTGGACAAGACCCAATACATTGAATTTTGTAAACACAGGCATAGCAGTAAAAAGATCGCTTCATTTCTTGAAATGATGTATATAATGAACACAAGTTTGTTCATACCTTTGAGAGTTCTTTCAAGGAATTGCTCAAAGTGTACAATTTAGCGACATTAAAGAAGGCCTGGTCCTCGAGATCGTTTGTCTAAAAAAATCCTCCAGTTTTCAGAGCGGCGAATCTTAGGGTCCGTTTTGGTCTATACGTGTTGCCCTCATTGCCATAAAATTTACATTGCATATCGATTTTATAAAGCCTTATTCTTCAAAAGAGACAAATTCAGTTTCAATATATTTAGACTGGAATATTACAGCACCGCTGTCACTTTCTCAGCTGTGGATCAATGCATTTTCCTAAAACATGGGAAGAGTATTGATCATTTAAAGTTTTATCAGATGAAGGTCTTAAATATATTTATTTATTTTTATTTTGTATGCATTTCACTCGTATTTTTAATTTAAAAATTACAAATACTCATCAGAAATTATACTTTTAGTTGCTTTATCACTGGCCGTGATGCTGAATGATTATGAATATACATTTTTTTATCTCTTGTTACTTATCACGATCTTTTGGTGCGTAACTTTTACTGTCTCCGCCAGGAGGATATGCGGTCGTTCGCATGGGGGTTTGTGTGTTTATGTATTTGTGTGTTACTTCACAAAATTAATCCTGCCATCTTGAATGGAATCGCATGATCTTTTCAGGGCAGCTTTGGTAGTGAGCAATGAAAAATCGATTAGATTTTGGTGTGAATGTTGCACATGGTCCAGGTACGTCATCAAGGACTATTCACAAATGTACAGTCAAGAACGTACGAATGAAGCTAGAAATATGGGCTGAAAAAGTGAATGACGGAGGCTTGAATTAGTTAGAATGCGGTTTTCAATTTTTGTTTGTTTGTTATGTGATCGCCCGGTCTACCGTTTTTTCAGGACTAAGCAAACAGTTTCAAGGTGATATTTCGGCAGGTAGTGTAACCTCCTTCAAAAAGTATTGCCTCTTCCAGCATGTAGTTCTTATACCGCTTGCTTACTCCTTGGGACAAGTGACAAAAACCTGCCCCGGGCGCCATCAGTGATTTAATTTATGAACAACACCACCTAGTGGCCATACCACGCGGATTCATAAGATTCACGTTCAAAAGAGATGTTTCTTCCGTGCTCATGCTTCCATCTTACTTCTTCTTGTTTGGGAGTCGTTGTGCATGCGTTTTATGTACTTAAACCAAAATAAAGTAAATTAAATTTGTAAGCGGATAATATAGAAAAAGGCCAAACAATAAGATATTTCCCTATATCCTTTCCCTACATCCATATCAGCTGCATGTGTTTTAAGATTAATTCTGGATATACCCTCGCTAGAAAACAAACAAATAAAAAGGTGGGAATGAGCGGCATAAATGACGCTGTTTAAGCTTCTTCGAGCTAAGAAGTAACAACTGTTTCCTCCCGCTCCCTGCCTTGCCTGTTGAATATGTGACCGCCTTTGGCAGAGAGCACACGGCGGCGACAGCTTCTGTTATTAATAAGCTTGATTTAGAGTCCGAGTGATGATATTAACTACAAATCGATGACCAGGCTCCTATGGCTCCCAGTCCTTTAAGCTTAACGGTTATGAGGTTTGTTACCTTTAGTTTTATATGTGGCATCAAGGTTACAACGCTGGCTAATGAAAAAAATAATGAAGGATGCACAGTCGAACGTACACATACCATAAACGTACACATCAATACTCAAGTATAGAGTATATATTTGCGATAAGATATCTTTGTCATCCAGTCACTTTATTTGCTCCGCCAGTAGGATATGCTTTCATCCCCGTTCGTGTGTTTGTAATTGTTCACAACATAACACGCGTAGTCATGAACGTAATTTCCTTAAGGGAATTAAGGGTATAAGCTAATGTAGAATCAATTAGATTTTAGCCTGGATCCGGCATATGATCCCGATACAGAAACGTAATCAAGGAATATTCACAAATGTAGAGTCACTTATGAACGAATAAACTTGAAATATGGGCCGAATAAGTAAATGCAAATATGGTTTTAGGAGCATCGCACAGTCTGGCCCCAACATGGCGGAGGCTTGCATTCATAGAATGCAGATTTCTAGTTACAAGAGATAAAGCCAAGAGCATCTTTATCAACGGGACTTGGCTTTCTGCAATAGTCACCAATTTTAAATTAACTATTTTATTTCGTTTCATCTTATGTGTTGTAATAAAAACCGGGACGGAAACTAAAGTAAAAATATTGCATCAACTAAAAAAATCAGGTATACCTATTGCTAGGAGTGCTGAACGCTCACGTAATTGAGTTATCTGGTTACTAGTATTGACAGTAAAAACTTACAGCGACCAATTTAAAGTCGACCTTCTGTAAACATATTAAAGGTAATCACATTAGCGACAATATCCTTTTTTTCATTCTGCAGATAAAGAAGGCAACGATGTTTTATTTCTCATGATGCAATGCTATTTAATTTGGGCCTCTCGATTCTCGTAGCTAAAGGGGTTTCAGCGGCTTCGATCTAGTCAAGAAAACACGACTTATTTAAATGGTAATGACAGGGTTCAAATTCTTAGAAGGGAAAAAAACCCAACTGTACCTTGGATTCTTTCTTTGATTCAATCGTAAAAAAAAACAGTTTGAAACAGGGCTTACTTCTGTAAAGCGGGGAAGACCAAGCTCCAATAAAGCCATGCAGGCAATGTTTATTAAATCACACTAGTATTCAGCAATTCTTTATTAAATAAACATTTATTTGTTATCTTATTTATTACTGATGATTACTTATGTTAATGTTTCTTATTATATGTAATTAAGTGCACTGCTATAGTGTCGTCTTTGGATCACTTGGAAAGTTTAAAAGATCATGATACTCATACGGCCATCCATGTTAAAGGATGGCCACAGTGTTCTAATTCCGGAGACACAGTGACGTTGACGAATTTAAAAAAATGACCTTTTTAAACCTAGTTTTGAATCAAGGAAGGAATTTACTATTTTATTTCATTTTATTTTATTTGTTATAATAAAAATCGGGACGGAAACACAATGTAAAAAAATGCACGAACAACAAACAAGACCGGGATGCCTATTTCTAGGAGTGCTGAACGCTCACGCAATTGAGTCAGCGTCTAGTTACTAGTAACTACAGTGAAAATGTAAAGTGGCCAATTTAAAGCCGACCTTCTGTAAACACATTAAAGGTTATCACATTAGTGACGATATTCTTTTTTTCATTCTGCAGATAATGAAGGCTCCGATGTTTTGTTTCCCATGATGCAATGCTATTTAATTTGGGCCTCCCGAACCGTAGCTAAGGGGTCCCAGCGGCTTTGATCTAGTCAAGAGAACAGGACTTATTTAAATGGTACTGACAGGGTTCACATTCTTAGAAGGGAAAAAGAACATGCCACTAGCAACTGTACCTTGGTCTGTTGCTTTGATTTAATCGAAAACACAGTTTGAAACAGGACATGCTTCTGTAAAATGGGGTATACCAAGCGCAAATAAAGCCCGGCAACGTTTATAAAATCAGACTTATATCCAGCAAGTCTTTATTTAATAAACATTTATTTATTATTTTATTTTTAACTAATGATTACTAATGTTTAACGTTAATTATTAAATATAAATAAGGATACCGCCGCAGTGTCGTCTATGAACGTTGGAACGTTTAAAAGATCGCGATGCTCAAACGGCCATCCATTGTTATATAAAGGGGGGCCACAGTGTTCTAATTCCGAAGCTACAGTGACGTTGACGAATTAAAACTAATGACCTGTGTAAACCTTGTTTTAAATCAAGGAAGGACGGGTAGGAAACACACTGAAGGAGATCTGGAGTAATTCTGGGCATGAGTGAGCACCGAATGGCCGTAAGATAAATCAAGTAAATTCGCTTTACGTTCTTTTTTATCGTTATTTGAGGAGTAAAACCAGCCATATATAACCAGTACGTGATCCGTCTCCAAGAAGCTCTTTTGAATCAGTGTCTGTTTTCTATTTCTTTAAAATGAATGCATAAGAAATCGGAACTTGAGTCGTTAGATATAAAATGCTGATTGATGATTATTGATATTAGAATTATAGTGTTGCCAACATGACCTTGGTAACATTTGTTCAACCCTTTTTATTATAATTTAACCAAAACTATAACTAACAACGAAAGAAGAACTCTATAACAAACAAGAACATTGTTCATGGGCGCAGGTGAATCAAAGCAATCAATTTATATAAGTTAATCTGAGTAATATGTAATATAGTTGTTCCAAACCAAATGGGTGATAAGTCAAGCGTAAACTTGCTGACATAAATTTATAAAAAGAAAATATATTTTCCTGCAATTTACTTTATTCTTCTCTCCATTTCTGCCTCTGTGTTTTATTTTCTGTCATACACACTCTCTCCCTCCCCCCCCCCCCTCCCTCTCTCTCTTTCTCTCGTGGTCCTTTCATTTATCTTTCTGTCTTTCTTTATATATTTCAACTCTATCTCTCCCTGCTCCATTCTTTCTACAATTCTCTCTTTCTCATTCTCCCTCTTTTGTAATATCTCTCATATCACTCTCACATACATCTAATTTTTTTCCTTCCCCTCTGAAATTCTCCTTCTCTCAGTTGCTTTAACATCTCTCTCTCTCTCTCTCTCTCTCTCTCTCTCTCTCTCTCTCTCGTTGGATTCTGCAAAAAAAGACCGAAAGCACGACATAAGACACAAATGAACGTATTCATACATTTTATTCAAGAATATATGCCAATATCACTCAATTACATCTAAACGACGAAATGAATATATGCCAAGATATATAATAACACATTGGAAATATATGCACAGTCAACGTTTAAATAAGGCGCCTTGTGTTAACATATCACAAACAGTTTCATATTGAACTTGAGTGGTCTACTATTAGGTAGACACCGGGATATATTACCGGCAGTAAAATATGCAGATTCGCATGACAAAGTGGTTTAATAAATTACAAAATATACACTTTTTTTACGGGAACATTATTATATGAGTTCCATATAACAATTTGTCAAAATAAAAATAATAAACGCCAAAGTCATTGATGTCTAATTTTAAAATTGTAAAATTTAAAAACATATTTTAAATAATCAGTTCACATAGATAAGCGAGAGAACTAAAAAAATATGATAAATATTTATTCTATTTTATATATTGTCTATCTAATATGGAAATGGTAGGCCTAATCCCATTGTATACACGGTCGATTGTGACATCACATGGCAATTTTACTAGCAATCAATGAATGTTATTTTAAAAATTAATAAAAATCAATGACCCTAAATGTAAAGAGAAACCAAAATATATATAGATTGTCTCATTAACTTCTTTGTCCATGTCATTTAGTTGATACATGATCGCGTAAACAAGGTCAGAGAATTATGTAGGTTCACAACCGTTTGAGATTCTTAACAAAAAGTACCTAGTCTATGGAACCAATGAGTTTATTAGACATATGTCCATGCGATGCCCACTAAGTGTCGTTCCTTTTGGGTCCACTGGCGGTTTTGCTGCCATGTGATGCAATTGTATGTCCAAATGGTCGGGCAACTGGTTGCGACTGAACATCAACCAATTGGCTGAGGGAGTTTTGGTCAGGTGTCTTATGAGTCTACGACCAGTCGGTGACTAGTCACAGACTCTGTTCTGTCTCATTGAGAAGTCTTCATTTGGTCACCAGACAAGTACGATTGAACTGATTGCTCATGCTGACAAATATGACCTAATTCCTATACAACAGCAAGAACAACAATCTCTTAACGATAAAAAAGTAGGTGACCTTTTGGACTGATCTCGTGAATTTAGACTAATATATACTATGACAGTGTCTATAAATCATTTTTTATAGATTTACAAAAATATGATCTTTAAATAGTAATATTTTTTAATCGTTGTACAATGTAATACTATCTTCTACCTCCGTTAATACCCAAGTACAGTGCATATTTCGGACACCGTTTTTAAAAGTTATGACTTTTTGTTTCAGTTCATTTGCCATAGCAACAGAATCGTAAGTGGAAGGCAAGTCTAACTATAGGTAGTTTTGGCGGAAGAAGCCCAGGCACTCGGCTAAGGGATTGCCTTCTCTGGAAGAAGCGAGGAGTGTTAGTTAGTCCCAAGGGTCATTCCGATATCATACCCCATTCAAAATGACGGGTACACATCCGGTTCAAGAAAACCCTGTCCTCAAAAACTGAAATTAGGAGTATACTGCCTCTAATTAGAACTGTAGTATGTTGTTTGTAAAGCTGCCTGGCTAAGTGCAGCACTTTTATACTTGGATATCTGGGAATAATGGACTCAAAAACTGATGCCTTACACTTTGACGGTTCTTGAAATTTTCATTTTTATCACTTTAATAGTAATACCTACTAAATGCTTTATACAAAACTCTTAAAAGAAAAAGTTATGATAATTCCCCACAATTCTTTTCAAGATTACGCTATTATATACATGTAATCTTTTAATAAAGCATAAAAAATAATAATCAGCTGTGACTTAATTGCTTTTAAATATACAAGTATTTAAAATAAACGCTCTATTAAGTTTTTTTTTTATATCAATATATATTTGAAGGACAATAATTTAATATTAGCATTATTTAAAAGTTGTGTTTATATTCGTGAAGATAGATCAATATTTGCTCACCGGTATTTCGGAAATGATACAAAAATAAACATATCTTCTAGTTCGTCGCAAGAATATAAAGAAAAGCTAATTGTACAAATGTTGAACCAATTATTGACTCGTTTATGTAACTGATTACGTCATACCTCGGATGGGCCGTACTAGCGTCATATCGACCCTCTGACATTACGACCAGATTATTGGCGCCATCTAAGTCTGAGGAACGCATTATAAGGCCTTATGAAAATTTATATATTTTTTCATTTCTGACAACGCTTCATGGCCTACAGATACACTGTCAATCAACATAAATCAAACTAATCATTATCATTTTTTGTGAACTTTTTAATAATACCAAATATGAGCGAGAAAAATTCTATTTTAATCCACTTTGGTAAACCCTTCGGCATGTTTGTTTTATTTATGACCGCATAAAAACAAGCATGGCTCGCATGGGTTACAGGACGCAGGCAGCTTGCAGGCGATACAGGAAATGACCCGTTACCATAGAGACGCTGTTTCAGTTTGGGATGTGAGTTCACATGTATACTATTGTGATAATTTATCATTCCTAGCATAATATTGAGATAGTGGGCCGTTTACCACATATGAATGCAACCTGATGCAGGACCACTGCGACACAATCCTCGATATTACTTGTATCATGACTCGAGTAGGCTCACCAGCCCAATTATCCGATTGCCTACTAAGTCGGGTTGTCACGGCTACGGCGAGCCTTGTTAATATAAGAGCTCTTAATCTGTAACAGTGTAAATATCCAACCGGCACGAATTGATATTCATTTTTTACAGGACCTATAATAAATATCTTGTCAATGCTGTTATGTACTATTCTACAACGGTACTATTACATATGTGATTTATGAAAAAACTTCATTACCTCATGCAATTGACATAACGTCGCAGGGTTTCTTGATATGTCTGGAAATGAATATGATGGTAATCGACATATGTATGTATGTTTCAATATTGACCTAAAATTTGATTACATGGTCTGTCAGGCTATATAGCATGTGTGAAGGTTCCCTTAACACACTCATATTGCTAAATGCCTAAAATTATAATATCTCTAAGTTTATTAATGCAAACATATCGAATTTATCCATATATGAGCAATCGCTTTTTAGTCTGAGGAAAATTCAAATCAGAGAAATACAGAGATGATCGCAACTCATTAAATAAACAAAAGACGTAATACTGCTATTTCTATATCCCTCACGATAAATTCCTTGTCTTTGCCTTATTTATATGATAAATTCTTATGTTTTAATGCAAAAATGTTAATGAATAAAACACGTGAAAAAAATTCCAGATGTGAACTTATATCAATTAATAAATGAAAAATACTGAAATCGTAAAGGTTAATCTGAAATTGATTTCATATGAACCCCTGGTAATCTTTAAATGATTTCAGCTTAATGGGGAGTAATTTGAAAGGGAGACGTGTAATATGAAATAACTGAACTCGAAGTTTCTTATATTTCGTAATCTTTCAGCAATTTTTTTTACTCAATTTCAAACTTCTACAATAATTCATTTCATTGGACGTGGAAAGAAGAAGTTTGCCCAACAAATACTGCATAAATTGCCGTTAAGTGAAGTCAAGAAATTTTACATAAGGATGTACACATGCGTGTCCCATTTTCTACCTAATCCAAAATGTTTTACACCAGAAAATTAGCTTTCCTTGATATATATAATATAAGTTAAGAATCCTTCATAAATTAATTTGGAAGTAAGTGTAAGAGTGAGGATATATTGATCACAACATCATATTTTAAAATCGGAAAAAAATAACTTTTAATATTTTTTAAAATTTGGATATTATTCATAGATTCGTTGGGCACCTTCTACAAATTCCATGGAGTTTGAAATTCAATCATTAAAGCAGTATAAGACAATGTTTGCACAAAAAACAGACAGACATATAAACCGGGGTGAACACACACATTCTGCTATTTTTTCTGTTATTAAAAAAATAGTATAAATGTAATTTTTCACTGGTCTGAATTCGTTCTTTACAAAAACCCCGTATTGTTTTTATTTCAATTTTTTTATATCAATAGCTAGGATATAATAATGTCTCACTGTAATGAGAATTCTTTTCTTTCTCTCCGCTATAATAAGGTAAAATTAATACAAATTAAAATGATGAAAAAATAAGTATAATCTAAGACTAAGAAAAAATGCATTAAGCACAGATTATACTCGTTACTGAATACTATTGCAACATTTTTCGATAACCTGATTTTGCACATATATTACACTTTGGTGCAATAAGGGAAATGGAATGTGATATAAATAACTATATACATTATTCAAGTAAGTACTGCAGATAAAGAACATGCACCATTATACACTTTAGTGTAAATACACATGAAGTATATGTGGATAGATAAACATTTGATCAAGCATATATCACAACTTCTTGCAAATTCATTGAGTGTATATACATAGGCAGCCTTGCATTGGCCGAAGGTGAAGGTCACTTACTGTGTGCGTACATTCGATTTTCCATCAATTCGTGCCACGCCCTTATTTGTGTATCTAAAATGATAAGTGGTATTTATTAACCGAGGCAACAGTCTTTGCCTTTCTACTTTTCATTTACAGCGTATAAGAGTTAGTGGAATGTACACCACATTCAAAACCATAGCATTGTTTATTCATCTATGTGCCTGAGTCATTGTGATACAATCGAGGACTTTCCGATGACTCATCGGGCGTCTCACGTTTGCGCTGACGTCATGTGACACCTCAGAGCACGTGATCTGAACTATATTGCTATCATCTCTTATTTATTTCCTAATCATCACATGTTCTACATGTACAACGCTTTCTGTTTGTTTATTGCTACAAGTAGTTACAGTCAGAAATGATATCCACTTCATTCAATATTCATTCTCCAGATCCTTCACGAACTGATATCAAGATATATCAAACACGGTTGACCGACCTGTGTTAGGTCAACTGAATCATTTAATCAGTTCATCATCACAATCATCAAGTTTTTACCCCATAGGATGTCAATATTACAACTGTCACATGTGAGGGTTCATTCATTACATTAACGCTAAGTTTCAAAAATTGTTTTAAGCTATAAACACCTTTATAGTATGGTTGCCCATATTCCCTTGACAAAAAATCGTACTCTGTTTACTCATTTGCGGCTTTCAAGGGATGACTTTCAATGTATGACTTATAAATGTCACTACATGTTCTATATCATTGTTCTTCACGCGTCAATTTTGCCACAGTCGCACCTGAACTTAATTGATACGTCTCTAAATCCCCAGATCGCCAAATCTCCAGATCTCCAAATCTCCAGATCCACGGTCTTTGAAAGCCATGGAAGAAGAATAAGTACACGTGAATGTCACGTGATGGTCCTTTACCTGAGCATATAGTGCAAGTTACATGAGTAACGAAGAATATACATACGAATTACATTATTTTTTTTTAGGTTTTAGATCATTCTAACTATAATGCCTTCCAACTAGATGTACACAGAATGTCACCTGACATTCCAGGCTTCGTTCATCTAACCCACACTGCAATACTTAATGATATGGGTGTATATAGTGTGTGGTCAACAAAAAAAAAAAAACTCCGGTCAAAAATAACTCTTCTTGAATACGACAGGAGAATCAAATATTGAAACATTTCAATTGATTTTCATAAAAAAACTCAACTGATGTTATATCTTTCTATTGTGCCAGTAGTAATTGCCCACAATTTTCTTCACTGGTGTCTTTGAAACTAAACTCAGAGACTAAATAGGAAACTAAATATATAAACTGAATGCTGTAAGTTCATATTTTATATGCATGGTTTGTATGATGAATCACACATCCATATATACTCTCATTTGGATCGACTTAGTTAGATAGACTTTGAGCGGAAAGTTTAGTTTTAATAAAATCTCTGCAGGATCGGTTTTTTACAACCAAGAACAGCTTCTGTAGGTACTTCATGTACACGTTGTCATGGTGACGTTAATATCTTTGGCGGGTGGCGGTGCAGCGTCTCCAGGTCGCTGAAGAAGCGGTATCCCTTTTTGATCTCTGTTGTTTTGAGATATTTTCGTACACGGAGGATGGAACATAAACTTGATCTTCAGGGAAATCGGTTCGCACGGGGCCTCGTCTCCAAAACTTGGAGGGTCCCCAGAATTCTCTGACCGACGGCATCGGCATATCACCAGCTTGTACAGCTTTCCTAAAATAAAAGAAAAAATATTTAATCGTAAATTGGCAACAACTAAATATTAACATGTAATTCATGGACACTTTTAAAAATACCTTTGTCATGTTATGATCCTTTTCCATTTCCTTGAAAATGAAGCAATGTGCGACGACGATGAAGATAATATAAAAATATTAATGTCAATATCGGATCACTTGGATTAAGGTTTTACATACAATAATATTAGAGCGATCGAATCTCCGACTTCCCCGTGTTTCCCAGTTCCAACCGAGGGTCTGGCGGGGTTTCCATCCGGGCAGCTTTCGATACGTAAAATTAAACGCCTTAAACACTAGGTCACATAAGAAAACTAGGGTTTTCTTTTGGCTGAATCTGTAATAAACAAGTAAACATCGAGCCCTTGGATGTATAAATACTGCGATGTACATGCAGTACGACGCGCCGTGAATGAAAAACCGATAATCTCCGCAAAAAAGACACGTTGTTTGATGACAAAAATACTCATCAAGACTGTTTTAATCCAGCAATCGGATAAAGCAGCTAGCCCTCGTATGTCTTTTTCGGTTTCCTTCTCTGCAATGTGCTATGGATTTCTTTTGCTGTGTAAAGAAACTCCTGTTGCAGGTGATCGTGACATGCCTCTCTACACCTTCTTTGGCCTCGAATGTCTCGAGAAAGGTTGCTTTGGAATATGGTAGTTGGTCACGATAATTAAGAATAATCAGCTGCAATTCCTAACAAGGTGGTCCAAGATTTTCTATAATTTAATACGACCAATTCCAAATTTTTACACTTTAAATTTTTAAATCTACTTTTTCGTTGATATCATTACCAGTCGTAGAAGATGTCACAAAATACTGTTTTCTACCTTTTTCCTACGATATCATGGTCATTCGTAAATCATAATTATGGGAAATGTCCGAGTATGCGCTCTAGTAACTTATTTCTTAATCAGCTTGAATGCTATTTTTATGCATGTACTTTCTCGTTAACATATGTTGTTTATTTCAATTAATATTGAACAACACAAGAGGGGAAATGTCCAAGGATGAGCTCTGGTAACTTATGTCTCAGTGAGCTTGAATGCAATTTTTTTATGCATGTATTATCTTGTTAATATGTTTTGGTTATTTCAATAAATATTGAACAACACAAGAGGGTATGCATAAGCACGTCCTATAAATTGGTGGTGTTATTTTTTTTATATTATTTGTTTTTCTTCGTGAACTCATGGATTCTAAAATAGACACTGGGTCTGGGCACATGTTTTATGTCACCTTGTTATCGGGCTGAATAAAAGTACAAATGTACCAACGCCCAAGGAGCAGTCAGCGTCCGTGCTTTCGCTAAGAAATGTTAGTTCGAACGATCATTCAATTCCCGTTTATAGCCAGTCCATTAGCCTCGCGTACAGAAACAATACGAGGGGCGGAAACGGCCGCCTTGGAACTTGCGTGGAATCTCAAGTGGGTCCATTTGCTAACAGACAACACTGTCTCAAGGTGTGTTTAAGGGTCCGTGCGTTGAATTTCACAGAAACCTACTCCATGGGCGGAAATACACGAAATCGGGTTTGTGAAGAAAGACAAATCTTGGCGTCCTCTTCGGAGCCGGAGGTCGTTAAACGCCATGAGAATGCTCTGCTCTGGGATAATGGCATTTGTTTCTTTTTTTAAACATCATAATGAAAGAATAGATAACAGTGAATTAATCAGGGTCAATAAATGAAATCTCAACCAGAGTAAAGAATAATTAAATTAGTGGGTTTATTTTATCTGAGGATAGATTGATAGATTAGCCCGCACCAAACTAATAACTTAGTGGAGCCTAATTTATTTGTGATTTAATCATTCTAATGATTCATCATGAGAACAGTTTAAATCGATATGCGAATAAAGTCTCATTGCCATTACCAATATTAAACCGCCATCTGTATATTATTTATCAAGAGACACACATGATTAAATGACATTTATAATGCTACTGCAAAATGAGATTCCATGAAATTGTTTAGATGTGTGACGAACACGTTCACTGATGATTGAATGGCATGTATAACACTACTGTTAAATAAAATTCCATGAAATGTCTAGATTTGTGACAAACATGTATAATGATGATGACATGACATGTATAATACTACTGCTAACTGCGATTCCATGAAAATGTTTTGATGTGTAACGAACACGTTCAGTAATGATGAAATGACATGTATAACACTTGTTACGGGTTTCTCTTTTATTGTGTGCAGCAGTCTTACATGTGTCTGTGTAGCGCTAGCATTGTCCGTTGCAATCGGACACGCGCGAGCTGGCCCGGCCAACGTGTAGAGTCTTGCGTGTGTAGTCTTTAGATGTGTGACGAACACGTTCAGTGATGCTGAAATGACATGTGATGATAATGTTCGTCCATCGCTTTGAGAAGATGACCATGATGATCAAGGTTTTGTAGTTGATCTAACTTTCTATGTGTCCGGGGATGACTTGTCAGGCCAATCCGGACACGAAAGAACCTCCAACATGTTCGACACTTGTGATCTGTGGTTGCTGTTGAGGTAGTTGCCATCCACGCCTTTCGGAGCTCACTTTTCCTTCTGAACTTCGCTATCTGTGCTATCTCGGCGTGTTCTGTACCTTTGTCTGCAGTTGCACGCCGCGCCGTTTGATCCTGCGCTAGACTTTCCCACGTATCTGTGTTGAGGGAAAGTTTTCAGTGTTGCTCTGAGACTGATCTGTATCGCCTCCGGTGACCTCCGATGGATCTTTTGCCAGACATCTTTTTCCACATACAAAAATTGATTTCTGATCTTGTATCTCGGATCTTGTATCTGGCATGCAGCAGACGTGACCTCCCATCGAACCGGGGATCGATGCAAGATATTGTAGCTTGATGGGAGGTTGGCACGTGTTAGGACCTCATATCTGGAACTTTGTCGTGCCATCTAATGTTCATCAGTCAACGGAAGCAGGTGAGGTGAAAGCGATTCTTTTGTTTAGCGTGTCTTGCATAGACAGTCCATTTCTTACAGCCATACAGCAGGGTAGTGATGACTAATGCCTTGTAGACCTGGATCTTGAGTTCAAGATGGATGCCCCTACGCTCCCAGACGTTGGAGCGGAGTCTATCAAAAGCAATGCTGGCTTTTGCTGCTATGCTGTTGACCTCGTCATCCATGTTTTCTGTCTTTGATAATGTGCTCCCGAGATATGTGAATTTGTCAACCACCTTCAGATTTGATCCATGCACCATGATGGAGGGTTCATCATATTGCTTTTCTGGTGTTGCATATGGTTGGTGCATCACTTCAGTCCTCTTTTAAGCCCGAGGTTGTCACATGCCCGGGAAAACTGGTCCATGTTTTGCTGCATGTCTGATTCTGATGAAAGTTGGGTCATCTGGAGCGAGCTGTGACCGTGGAGAGCGAAGGTTTGTTTCTCAGTAAATTTGTCTTTTGTGAAGGATAATTAAAAGTCATAGCGAGGGTGTGCCTCGTGAACATGTTGGCGGAATTCGTGCCCAACATCCGAAATGGCCACCATCCGCCACTTTGAAATTTATTTATTTAATGGTTTGGACCACAGTACTGTTCAGTGTATGGATTATAGAGAAAAATCCATATTCTTAAAATCTAAGATAGCTTTCGATTTTTAGCAAAGAAATTCTCTCAAACTTGTAATATGACATCCAAAATGTGGTCTAGTGGTTCATTAATCCACTGACTTTGTTTTTCTGAGTGTTAATTTGAGAACCTGGTGAGGGTATCTCTTCCAATAGTGAGGGTGGAAGCCGAAAAAGCCCGAAATCCAATATTGCCGCTCTAATACATTTTAATAATTTCTGTTTCTATGGTTTAACCTGCAGTACTGTTCAGGATATGGATTCTTGGGTTTCTGGGATCGAGGAATTTAAATATGATGTAGAGTTGGTAATACGCCGAGTTTTACCTACAATGTAAAATAACCGCTGATTTTAGCCAGAGACTATTTTTTTTTATTTGCAATTTTGTTTTTAGTCTTCCATTGGTGGAAGTTCTGATCATGCTGAGTTTAATAATATGCAGTAGAACTATGCTTAATACACAGTGGTTATCTTATATTTATAACGCTATCTTATAGATAACCAGTCATGAAGCTTTCAGAAAAATATTGATTGGAAAAATGTAGGTCACGGCAAAGTAATTGCACTCCATCATTTGTAAGCTGGGAACCAGGCTAGTTCAGTCAAGTCAAAGCACTCGAGTTCAAGTCTACTTACTATCAGTCCTAGTCATTTGAAACCCCTGATGGAACTAGGAACTGCGTTCTAGTATGATCCTTTGAAATGTGTTTATAAAGAAAAAAAAACTGACACGGAAAACTGAGATACTTCTATGTTTATTCATGCATTCTCTGAACTTTAATGTTTATTTATATGTATATAACTTCAAACATACATATAAAGCTGGGTAAAGTCTATACTTGAATTTTGTTCATATATATGTATTAGAAGAAATGCAGTTTTTAAGACATCGTCTGAGGAAAGTTATTTCTGATTTTATTTATACAGGAGACTGTCTTTCTCCATCTCGGCTGAATGCAATAAGTCCCAGTATTTTATTCAAATGAAGTACAACGGAGAATTACTTGAAAGAGAGGTGTCATGGGTGGTAATGGTTTCCATGTGAATTCTGATAAAAATGTATCAACATTGTTACAGGTGCTCTTTTTATTATGTGACACGGGCGTAACTCCTGTTGTGGCACTCGTGTCTGGCCTAGTATTACATTCTATGCTTAATCCGTACTGGTTTAACTCTCGCTGTCATGTTAGCCTTGGGTTTTCACGCTTGGCCGAGGTCACGTGATGAGCCTGGTATGTAGAGATACACAGCGCTGTTTTTCTGGAGAATTCCTGAAACGCGTGTTAACTGTGTTGTGCAAGATCTTATAGACTGTTCGAGAAGTGAAAATTCTCGGCTTGAGGTGTGAAGGTATATAAAGGGGCTGTGTTTTAGAACGGAAGAGAGAGCAGCAGAGCAGATTCCAACGGAGGCAGAAGCGTGTGTCAGTTTCTAGGACCTTATCCGACGAATGCGGCAATTATAGATTTTCAAAGACTTTCTCCTGGATTTTATGCATTTTGACTTCAGTTTACTTTCTGGGTTGTTGCAAGAACTTTACACTGGACTGTCAATCTCCGAGAGTATACATTTAAGGAACTTATCGTGGTGACGGTGTTGATAACCAGGTACTGTGCACATTATTTTGCTATGTGATTGTATTTATTTGTTGTTATACCGCTGTTTTACTGTATAATTGTATTGATTTAGTGTATTGTTATGTTAGGGTTGTTTTAAGAATAAATTATAGTAATTTGTTAACAAAAAAACACTGACTTCTTTATTCATTCCCCTAGACTTTTCACGCTACCTAGTGTTACAGAATCTGATTTTTTTTATCTCCGTTACAGAATTTGTGTTCATCACGCATACGTGATCTGTATATATTAGGTTCCGTAACAACATCAATAAGTAATTCTTCAAGAAATAAGATGAAAGTAACCTACTTTTAAATTGTAAAATAAATCCAGGTACGGAATTGTTCTCGGCTTGTCATTACGGGCGGGGGGGGGGGGGGGGGGGGTAAACATGAATTACATTGTTTCCAGCAAACAGCGAATATACTGAAATGCAAATAAGGTATTGTGGAATATGTCGCTGCAGACTTTAAAAATGTCATCAGAACCAGTACATTGATACATCAACTGTTGGATGGTTGTTTGTCCGTACGGATTTAGTAGATAGATTGCAAAGGCGCATATTTATGCCACTGACCACTCTTGAAATTTATCGCCTTTTACTCCCCTAATGGCTGTAACGCAAGGTACACTTTGCTATTATTTATCTTATTTCTATATTTATATATATTTCTATAAATGACGCGATGTGATGAGAGACCGTTTTAAATAAGATGCATACGACATTTGTATTTTGTTAATTTTTGAATCTATACAAATATTTTATATCCAATTTATTTTTTTCTTGAGGCCTTTTAATGACTTTGTACCGCCAAAATGTACACTTACCCTACAAATAATACGTCTACACCTTCAGTTATTCTACAGCTGAGAAGCAGATTACTTGAAAAGTATTATAAAATAGACAACTAAGTACATTTGAATGATAATCGCTGTAAAACTTAAGTAAAATTTTACCAGCTGTATGTCTCCACACTGAACTATCTTTGTGAAACATTTGTGTGAAGCTTGAATTAAATGTGATGGAGCCTGGAGGTTTTCCAGAAAAATGACATCTTCGTACCATTAGTAATTAAGAGATTTTGTTCGCTCATTAACATTGCTGCTCATACAAATATGGCGTCTGTCATGCCATGCTATTGACTGGGCGGAAAATTAGGGATGGCCAGGCAACTCAGTTGGTTTCCGGAATATTCAACCATATAAATAAGGCTGTTACAAAAGCATCGAGTTTGCCGGAACTGTATCTGAGATCAGAACGTCTGCTAACGAAGGTCATCAGATAGTCTTTTGTGAGTGAACCGGAAGATACGCATTTACTGGAGGGGCGGCCGCCAGGTCCACGAACAACTTTAATTATACATAGTTTAAATAGAGGGGAGCGACAACTTCATGTGTAAGAATCACAATCAAACTTTGACCCGGGTTTCGAAACTCAAGGACTGAGACTTGGAACAGGATTCGATCGGCCTGGACTTTCACCTGACTTTGCTGTAAAGACTAGGCGGTTCCCGCCAGGACAGTCCCCGGTAATTTTCACATTAAAATTCACAGTATAAAATCCACAGAAAAACAAACCATTAGAACCTTTAGTGAAGCCAGTACACCAAATCTAACGTATAATATCACCAGTATAACGTAAATTATGAATTTATCGACGCAACATCCCCCTTATCCTGAATAATATTGCAGGCTTAACTATGGAAAACGAATAGTTGTTCATAATATTAGACAGTGCATTTTTTTATTAAAATTCAGGCTTTACACTTTCCATCCTCATTTCTAGTATCATTTTTAACTTTAATTATTTACATATATTGTACAAATACAGGTCATTACATCAACTGATTCATGCTTTGGCGTTCGAAAGTGTGTGCATGTGAAGGAAACCGAAAAAAAATCGGCCACGTAAACCCACTCTCAGTGACATGCGAGAAATCGAACCCGAGTTTCTGCACACACTTTTTAGAGAGACACCCATACCAGATTCTTAAATTATCATTCGGAGAAACAATATCCATAGATAGGGAACCATTAGACCTCATTTGATGGTTCTACGACACGTTTAACAGGAAATGGCCTTTTTTAACTAAAATCGTCAGCCATTTTAAGTTTGAGGTGAAAAGAGGACAAGTTACAAAGTTGACATCAAATATGAATTGCTCGATCCCGAAAACCTCATAAGCCATATGATTGTACTGAACAGTACGGTGGGCCAAACCATCAAAACAATACATTACAAAATAGCGGATGGTGGCCATTTTGGATTTTTGGGCTCTCACGGATTCCGCCCACATTTTCACGAGGAACACCCTCGATATTTTTAATAAAACTTCACAGAAGAGAAATCCACTGTGAAACCAACCTTCGCTGTTCATCGTCACGGTATCACTCAAAATAAACCAACTAAGATGCATTCAGGGCCAAGTCGTCAGCAGAGAGCAGATCACGGATAATGGTTGTCATCTTCCCATCTGTGCGGTATCTAACACAGACTCCAGGATCACACTTGTTAAAGGCGTCCATAAGCACGGCAGAAACATCATGCTAAATAGTGTTGGAGCTAGAACGCTTGTTTTACGCCGTTGCTTACAGGGAAGTCGAAAGATGCCTCACCATTATCGAGGACGCGCGCCACCATGTCATCGTAAAACTGGCGGATGATGGTGATGAACCGGTCAGGTCATCCAAATTTTGCCATGATCTTCAAGAGTCCGTCACGGAAATGACATGTATATCGCTACTGTTATGAGATTCCATGAACTATCTAGTTGTAAAATAACACGTTCAATGACGATGAAAGAACATGTATAAAGCAGGCCGTAGACAGAGCGGACGAGACGAGATCGGATCGGACCAGACAGGACTGAAAATCCTGTAGAGTCCGCCACAATCTTTCCAAGTCCGGTCCGGTCCTAGAGGGGTCGCACACAGAGCGGATCGGATAGGATTTTTTAATACGATACTCTTATATTATATTATATTATATTATATTATATACATACATACATACAAAAATTATGGCATCTCTATCTGAGGTAATATACTTCCATTTATAAATAAACCTGGATATCTACAATCTATTCAATTTATGGTAACTTCACCTGTTATCATAAAACACATATAAACAATGGTATTGTGCTATGACGTATTTGCTTTGTATTACATCACTCTAAATTTAGTTTTCTGTATATAAATAGGAAACTATATTTATGTACAATACTACTGTTTTGATCATACTTAACTATCGAAATATGATCAACAGAAGTATATCTTTGGTTGTTATTTTTATATTAAATTGCAATTACACGTGAATCTTTTATGCTGTATTTAGATGATAGATGTGGTGAGCAACACTATTTTTTTAGCAAGTATTTCCCTTTATAGCTAAAAGGTACACCAAACTTCATGTGTCACCCACATTATTTAACGTCTTTTAATTCGCCATCTTCAGATTTGAACGTCTATCATGTGATTTATACAGCTGCTCTCATTGGTCAATGACAAAGTCCCGATCCTAGCTAGTCCTAAAACCCCCGCAAACAGAGCGGACTCAAGCGGACCGGACCGGACCACTCAGGACCAGTCCTGAAATATCAAAACATTTTGATATGGTCAGGATAGCTCTGGACTGGGTCCGGAGCGGTCCCGGACTGGCAGTCCGGTCGGCCAACTGCCGCAAACTGAGCGGACCGGACCGGATTCAATTCCGGTCCGATCTCGTCTCGTCTCGTCCGCTTTGTGTGCGGCCTACTTAACACTATCGCTAATTGCGATTCCATTGAATGTTTAACACAACAGTCTTAAAAACTATGACGTTCACACCACCGTTTACAAATATTGATTTCATTTGAAAATAATTTCATCAATTTATTTATATGTTTATCGCCTTAAGGATGCGATTTGTACCCTGATAACAACCGGCCAGATAGAAGGACGGCACAGTGTTAGTCATGGATTAACCGCAGTAAAAATGAAACTCTGGTGGGTCACAATAAGGTTTGATTTCTAACAATAAGACAGAAAGGCGGCAGATGCGGTTATTGAAAGCCGTCTGGCTCCTGGTTGGGAGGTTTTTCTATATAGCATTAAATAGCTAGGATGGCCCGTATATTATCCATCACGGAAAACGGTGTCACCTTGTATTCAGACAAATTTCATTAAATGCTTCATCTCCTACATGACGCAGTATTTCTTTTTGGGGTCTTCTGGGGGTATGCATGGGTTAATAGCTAAAGAATTGGGACGATTATCTAAAACGAGCACATACGGGGGTCGCCAGCTTATTTCAACTAATCAATCAGGTTTTACTACAGAGGTTTTTGGATGCTACAGGACACGCCAAGAAGCTTACATAACTCTTTCACACCAGAACGACGAGCACCCTTTAACGAAGCATACATCTTGTAACACAGAGAGTTAATCGTGATCCTCATATATGTATCCCTGGGTTCAGAAGAAAATTGATACATATCACAATTTATAATATTAAACCAAGATATATTTGTATAATACTAGCATGATATTCTTAACTAGTGTCATAGTTTCTGTGGCACGTTTCAATTATGAACTAGAAATTATATTATCAAAAATGCAAACCTGCGCCATGTGGCAGCTCCCTGATATGTGGTATTCCGCAACCCATGCTTTTATTCACTTTTTGGCCCATAATCCCAGGTGCATTGGTGCATATGTTCCCCAACAAGTGTTTGCATTCACTTATTCGGCCAATATTACCATGTTCAATCGTGACTGGCATATATCGGCAGATATATATATGACTGCACATTTGTGAATAATTCTGGAAAGCCTTCCTTGATCCGGATAGTGGGCGGGACCACACCCAAATATAATCGATTCTTCATTGGCCCATTCCTGAGATGCCCCTACAATTTCTTGAGATTCCGTTCATGATTGCGTAAGGAATGTTGCGAAAAAACACACATACACATGAGCGGGATGAACGTATACCCTACAAACGAAGGCAATAGTGAAACAACACCCCCGCTTACGGCATGTTGCTCCCCAGGCCCTATCACCCGCACCACGCACTTGCAATATATGCTGGCTCTATCAGAAGACCGAGTTCCTTCATTTCAGTATCAGGGGCGTATCTATCAACTAAGAAGTTTAAGTACGAAAGTAATTATAAATTTATGAAAATATCAGTAATGTTTATGTCAAGTTTCATTAATGTACACTTCCATATGCACGCAAAAATGTTTTCCTCTTGTTTAAGCCTTAAAAAGGTTCAAGGATATTGAAGTAGGATATATACATATATGTGTGTGTGTGTGTGTGTGAAAGTCCTCCTCTTGTCCAGCGGATATGCTGCATCCACCAGCCCCGCCCGAGCCCTCCCCCTTCCGTAAATCCTAGCTACGCCACAAAGTATTATTTTTATATTATCTATAAATTATAGAAACAAATAGAAGAAAACATAAATGATGAACTACAAGGGAATCTTCAGAAAGAAAACAATTCAAAATGATTTTAATTAGATTCATGTTAATTATACAACCCTATTTCCATTTTTGATAAAGCCTCATGGACTGCAGGTATACGCTGTCACTCGACATTAATCGTCAGCTTTTTAGTATACTTTCTCACAAAACTTACCTACCATATGTGAGAAAAAAATCCGTGTTAGCTCAGCATACTTGTAAATCACTCTTTATGTGAATTGAATTTATGACCGCAAACATGACCCGCACGGGTTACTGAACGGCATCCAACTTGTACAAGATATAGAAAATGACCTTTTTCTATAGAGACGGATTTTAAATTTGGCATGTGAGTTCTCATGCATTCTTTTTGTGTCAATTCGTAGCATAATGTTAAGATTATCGGCTGTTTACCACGATATCAAGCAACAGGATTTATGACCGTTGTTGTACATTCCTCCACACGGCTTGTATCACGATTATAAAAATGCCTACTGAGTATTTACTAGTATATGGATTCCACAGCCATACACACTGAGCTGTATGAATCTAATTCCCTCACCTAATACTAAGCCATTGGAAAACCGCACCAAGTCAATATTTTAAACTGCTGTTATAAATAACTAGCAGTCACGTGATGCAAGAACTGTACCTATAAGACATTAGTCTTTGCCAGAGATTATTAAGGTCATATACTGTAATTTACGCTTTGAGAAAATCATATACATGGAGAATTTTGAAGAGGTACTCCTTCCTTTGAAGTCTACTTTATGCCGCCCTTGTTTAATGTATGAGCTCCTGTGAGCAGTTTTTTTTATTGCATTCACTATATTCTTTCTTGTAGGATGATATAGGTCAAGAAATCTCGCCCTAGATGACAGGTCGTAATGCGAAAGCAGTTTAAACTTACTACCCGAGACACTTTATGATATTACAGATATATTATTGGCCTCAGAGTTTAGGAATAATTCATGAATTCTTGACAGACCAGGCTGCCCCGAGGTTTTTATTGCCGTCTTCGGAGATATATATATATATGGTACTGGTTTGAAGAATCATTGGGAAGGTATCGGTTACACATGCCATATACATACCATGGAATAATAAATTTTGCGTATTAATGAAAAAGGCATAGCGTTTTGGTAAATTACTCTTAGTGAATCTTACCCCAGCGCAGAGGACAGTATGTAAAACAGTTGATAAACCCAGGGATTTTCTCGTAATAAAACTGAACTATCAGATCCGGCAGTTAAAACGTGCGTTGTGGTTTAAATACCTTTTCGTTAATAATCTACATGCTCTTCAGACCACGGTACCAGGCACTGAAACGTGATATATATAGGAAATACCGCAGACAGGACATATATTTGTAGCAGACGTGGAGTTAATTTGATTGCAACGGACTGTCCCATCTGTAAGCCACAGCCAAGGAAATTGCTGGTTTTCTCCAAATGTCAATGACAATATGAAAATTGCATCATACTCGGTAGCTTCCTATTTTTTTTTTTTTGCGATTTATCTTTCACATTTAATTCGGTAGTAATCAAGTACAGCTATTATCACAGCATGTGGTTTGGAGAATGTATCTTCTGAATAGCTACAAGGTGTTATTATATTTAATTTATATGGGCGGGACAGTATTTTCTTGTGTCTAAGCAGTTCGAAAACGATGGCGTAATCCAAAGCGGCACCACCTGATGTCACAAAAAGTTTGACGTAACAAAGGTTACTTGAACGTTACACGTACAAATACCATTGTGACGTCATCTTGCAGAATGAATCCATTTTAAGATCATAAACTTAGGCAAAGGGTATCACAACAAAACTGTACATTTGCCTTCCATGTCATTGCTCCCACTAGGAGAGTATATATGGGTTGATCTCCGTGTGTGTGTGTGTGATGGTGTGTTTGTGTGTGTGTGCGTGTTTGTTCATAATATATTCATAAACCGGAATCTCATTAAGTTTCCGGGAATGGACAAAAGAAGAATCGATTAGATTGTTGTGTGGATCCGACACACTATCCGGATAAAGTAACGTCATCAATTCATCGTGAAAAAAAAACCTATGGACTTGGGTTTTGAGATGATCATGCAATATATTAAGCTAGCATTCCATATATGGAGTACATATACGTACTGTAGCTAGAAAGCGGAGGCCTGTGATTATACTAATATACAAGCGTATGCGGTACAAATGCAGCAAAATTGGGCCTATTGCTGCAAGAAAAGAGAATTTTTCTGCCAGAGGAATATCTTATCATTGACGTCATTCATGTTTTGAATTTCCCCGTCCGCTACCATACGCACCATTATGAATTGCTACCGTGAGTGCATATGCATACGCGTTCTCAGCTGCAATTGTACCACATATACGAATGTACGGAATGCAAACTTTACACTGTCGTTTGAAACTTGGGATATCAATAGACTTTGTGCTGTCATTAAATCCTTGCCAGTGGCGGATCCAGAGGGGGAGGTTTGGGGGCTGAAGCCCCCCCCCCCCCCAAGGATGGAAACATTGTTATCATTTTTTATCAGACAAGATTTTCTTTATATTATTTCAGTTGCCGTATTACAAATATCACCCTTTCAACTGAAACATAAAAGTTGAAAACCAAAGGAATCGTTAGGAAAGGCGCATGTAATATTCCCCCGCCATTAAGTGAGAGGACTACTAAAATAGTCCGCGTCTGTCAGTCCCTCCGTCCTTTCGTCCGTCTGTCCTTCAATCCGTCCGCCCGTTCCGCACCATCACTGATGCCACACTTTCCTGGTTAACATCTGGCCGGGGACCATTGTGGCTCTAGGTCCTTTTGTATTTTTATATAATTAATTGGGCATTTTCCAACATCGGTTATAGACGTTAAAAATTTTGAATTATAGAATCTATCATCCGTGCTCCCTCAAGCATTTCTCATGCAATATTCCATCTGTGCTTGGGCTTGGACATATTGCTTGTGAACATGATTAAGCGTTTAAATAAAAAGCAAGCCTTTTTTACCTCTCTTTATCCTAGAAATAATAATTTTCTCTTTTTAAAACAACGTCAATATATTATCATTCAAATAAAAAATAATAAACACTGTCTGAATATACTTACATCGTAGCATTTGATTGTTATGATAGGCAGTGAAAATTTACTGCCTCGTCATAAATAACATGTATGGGGGATAGGGATTTAGGCTGTATATATCAGTTGGAGTTCTCAATGGGGAATCTGTTTTGAAATTATTTGTCCTTGTCGCTCTTTAAAAGAAAAAATATACAAAACGGTAAAAGAAACTTTTGTAAACTGACAAGGTTTAATACCTTTAGCATCCTTTTATGGAAGATTTTTATCGATTACAAATGTAAAAATTATCTAATACCCCTTTCTCTCATCCATCTATATATAAATGTATGTTATTATGCAAAGTATCTACTAGCCTCCCCCTTGCAAATTCCTGGATCCGCCCCTGCTTGCTAAACCATCCTACTTTACTTGGGTAAAGTCAACCGTTTATGAGATACCATAAATTTTATTCGTTGTCAAAGATGAAGAGTTTAAAACTTTACAGATGTACTAGATCAGCATGTATACAGCGTGTAAGCAAGGTAAATTATCTAACCAGAAATTTGCACTCAAAGAGTTCAGACATCCGCCAAGACAGCTCATTACCCTCATATGGCTTGTCAGGAATGCAGCTTTCCTTAACACATATCCTGGAACCAGATGGTGATCCGGATCACCCCAAAAATTTAATGAGATGTTCTCTGAACCATTGAACATTTCATCAAAATCCGTTAATAACGTTTGAGTAATGTTGCTAACAGAGAGACAGACAAGCCAATGCCGCCGGAAACATAACTCCCGCCGTTTGCCGGAGGTAATTTTAACACATGAAATGAAAGCAGACCACACCCTTGTATAAGACTTTGATATAAATATAAATAATTAGAAGATCAGGCCTTCAATTTGATCAACAGCTGTATTAACAGCCATCACACGGAAGGGATACATTTGTTCATTATACAAGGACGCTGGCGAGTAGGCGCTTCAATCAGTCGGCCCGGTATTCCCCAAGGCTGTTGCAACATCCGCTCAAGCGATTGGTGGACGGAAATGGGACCAGTGCTTCAGTTTGCGTCCTTGGCCCCCCTGATTGGCTTCAGAAGCAACTATTATCACCAAAAGACTCCCTCGACATGAGATCAACCCTCATCATTTACTGCTACCTAACTGAACAAGCTCTCGCTTTGGCATCCTCAGTTTTAAATTACATTCTTCCACTTTCCATCCTTGAGTTATAGTTTCTTGCATTGGCGACCGCACTGTAAGACAAATTTTTGCCACTTTTCGTCAGTGGCCCATGGCACAAAAGTCCTCTGTCACTTCATTTAAACTGGAACGATAGTAAGCATTTTCGTATACTTTTTAGCAACACCTGATAACATCCACACCTAATTCCGTTTTAACTTAGCATATAGGCCGGTAAATCCTTCTGCATGGGTAACTGGACGGCAGCAAACTGTTTGCAATAAATTAAATGACTCGATACCATGGAAGGGATTTTTAGTTTGGTTTGTGAGTCCACATGCATTCTTTTGTATTCATTCACAATTCTTTACCTAATGTTAAAATTTTCGATTGTTTACCACGATACCACTACAAAAGGATGGATGACCATTGCAGTACCTTCACCCGTATGTATGGCTTGTGTCATGACTCAAGTGAGGCTTACCAGCCCAATTTAAATGCCTATTTAGTCATGTATTTACAGCTAGTATGTATATCAACCCTTTAACCTAAAATATTCCGCGTTGAGTTTAAAATAAGTCGGTCTGTCAATTCAGTTGTTGCTCCTGGGGTATGGTGGTTATCTCGTGAACAAGCAGTTCATAAGTATTCCCAGGGGCGTAGCCAGGGGGGGGGCATCCGGTACACGCCGTCCTTTCGGAATTTCACTTAGGCTAATACTATTATACATATAAATATATATATATATATAAATATATATATATATATATATATATATATATACATATATGCATCAAATTGCCTTTGCAATATCTCTCCTTTCATCTAATTAAAAAAAATCGTGATTAATTTTCGTTATTCATATTTCTTTTTATTAATTAGCAATTAAATTTTTTATCTACAGTTTAATACTTTTAAATTAATGAGTATGAAGATATTTATGAACAACTGCAGAACAATTGCAGAGCACCAGACCCTGGTTTGGGTAGACCGTGAACAATCTCACGGCTCCTCTTGTGATCTCGTGATCTATGCTCTTCGGAGTCTTGTGTGCTCTCGAGGCCACGGACCCCGGTAAAATGCAAAGTTTAAGGCAAAAAAAAAATAAATAAATAAATAAAAAATTAAAGTGATGGTTCTTAGGCACCGCCCGCTTCAATTTTTACCCCCCCCCCCCCGCGGGGCACCATTTTTTTATTTTGATTTCATCTTTCTAGAAGATAAAATAATACAACTTTTGATCAGATTTCATTTGTTATGTAGTGCTTTTACCTGTTAAGCAAATAATTCTGTTATTTTCACGCTTTTTCCTTGTCATATGTCATTTTAATCAAAACATACGAAAAAAGTAAAAAATAAAATATTGCCCGGCCGCACTGATTTCTGAAAAAAGTGCCTTAGAACCAAACCATGTTATTTTGGCCTAACATAAAACTTCAACATATCAGTTATTTCACTCCGAGCATTACATTCAAAAGATATTATTTTGCAAGATATAAACGTAAATACGCCTAAATTTGCGCCATTGACTTAATCTTATTGAACACGATTGAAATTTTATATTTTTATTTTAAAGAAATATAAATAGTAAATATTGAACTTCTCTACAGTTTGACAACATAACGCAGAGACCTAAAGGAATAGTTCTTTCTTGAACAGGAAATTCTCATTTTTTTTGTAAAAATTGCCTCGAAACGTCCTCTTTATATTGCATAATCAAACAAAATTCCCAGTACGGGAGGGGGATACCCCCTCTCATACCCTCCCCATGTACCTGAAACTAACCTCGATGAAACCATGATTCATGTTTCATACACTAAAATATATAACGTATAGTCATCATAAAGATAATTATAATAACATATAATAACTTTAATAATATATACATACATATACACGTAAATATAACAGTTTTCATAGTACCCATACATGTATATTAGCCCCCCCCCCCCCCCCCCTGCCCCTCCGTTTTTCGAATATCTGGATTCGCCACTGAACATGGCCCCCTCCCCTCCCTCAATCCTGGCTACGCCCCTGTTTCCATATACATAGGTGCGTTTTCAGAAAGTTTTATTTATTTTATAAAGTATGTTTAGTTGAAAGGGGAACTACAAACCCACTCTAACAGCCAAGCCGAGGATCGAACCCGGGTCGCCAGCGGAGAGTGCAGAGCTTGTAACCAATCGTTTATCCAGGCCCCAGCATACTACAGGCTGGTTTGTATTACGCTCCCCAGCAGCGGTTATAAGCTGCAGTCTTCCCAGAGCTCCTGTTGTTTAAACCGCTGCTTGTATATCAGGTTTCTCTGGGCTACACTACCAGGTTGGACACAGAGAAGAGAACTGTAATCAGGGGGGAGGGCTGACAACCATTCGTTTCAGATTGATGCAAAAGTTTCCTTTTTTGCACAAATTAAAGCTTGGGTTCTAATCGATAGCTTAAGTCCGAGTGGACGATTTGTCAACTAGGGGCGCTTGGGGACTGGATTAACTTGATCCCTTTTTGATGAATAAAATGAGGATTAAACGGTTTATATCGAATGATTTGATGGCCCAGTTTGAATATATTTGGTCATACTTGTTTAAAAACAAAATCCGGGTTGTCAATGATCGTCCTATTTCCACTAGGGGGAGTATGGGCCTTTAATATCGGAGAAAATGAAAATAATGGGTATAATCGTTCAACTGCCGGTATACGAGTATGTATGTATGTATGTTTGTATGTATGTATGTATTTTATCTTAAAGCCTCCTACACTATAAAAGCCACCAGTCTGCGACCGTTTCACACGATGCCTTTTGGTTTTCTTTATTATAAAAAAACTGATATTATCTCAATAATGATGTTGGCAACATGTTCCGTGTTTCATCCTGTCAGGAGTGTTTAAGCTCTCTTTAGTACCATTGCATGCATTAAGTTTTCTATATGTAAAGGGAAATGCATAAGAAAAATCCATTTTTACAGGGTCCTTTTTCAGGGTACTTGAACCATACACAAAAAAAACACTCTGGGGCATATAAAATGAGAACACGCTTAGACATATCGTTAGTCAGACTATGATTTATATCCAATCACAAAAAATCGCAAAAATTGCACCTACATTTTACACGATATACGTAATAAGAATCATGGGCTTAGTTTGTTAAGAAGATGGGAGGACACCCATCCCATCATGTACAGACCTAAAACGCACAAATCCCGGAAATAGGGATCCCCCGGTAAAAATATGGATACCTTCGGGCAAAATCTTCCCACGACAGAAAGGAAACAAAATACCCCCTCTAAAAATATGATAATTTTATTTGCTCACACACATAGAGCTACATATTATATTATAAGATATATATTTTCTTTATATAACAGTATATTTTGCTCAGTTTTATACTGATTTCGTTTTTTTAAATTTAACAATAACAATACTTTACCAACATTCAATTTGGTACTTTGTTTTAATATCTTCATTCATAATTTGTATGTCAATTCTCACATACGTTCATATAATTTGAAGGCATTTCTCCCCTCCTAGAAAGTGCCTCCTATGAAACAAGGCCCCTGTCAATGTTATTACTGTAATGTAAAAGTTAAATGTTGCAGGGCTTGAAGAAGTTTTCAGAGAAAATTAAAGGCCAGAACAGACAATAATTACCTAGACGTGTTTTGGCTCGAAAGAGTTTGATATATTGTTAAAATGGAATTGCAGTTTCTCAGTGTAATGCTATTTGGATAATGTGAATTCTGATTTTTGTATTATATATCTTTTCATTTCATATTATTACAATTGATCTAATAATGGCAAGAATAATAAATTACATGGTACAATGACTGGGTTAATGGACAGCAAGATGGAAATTATCGGGAAATAGCGGTCTACATCCAGTCAATCTACCAGATACATTTGTTTAATTTGTACTCAGGTTCATTTGAAGGGCTTTCGGGTAATTCGGGTGCATCGAAATGTAAAATGAATTTATCAGAGTTCTTATTCCTTTATTATAAATAAATATCCTAGAGCATGACGGTAAATATTTAAAGGTTTCCTTTCTTCATTCAAATCCGGCGCACCATAATAAATAAAGCTCTATATATGGAGGAAAGGGAATCGATGCGGAGATGCATATTGTGAGGGAAGTAATTGATGTAAAAACCTTCAAAGATTACCATCACAGAAAGCCTTTACTTTTTGTCATTACTGACTGTTCTGTTTAAATGTATTTATTCTTTAATTCATTTTTACTAACTTTCTTCTTTGTTTTAAAATGCTAAAATGACTCGAAAACAGTTAGCAATCATCTCTTTTATCGTACATTTTCGGCTGCCTTTGTGTCATGCATCCTGTGAATACTTCTTTGGGCTATTTTGGATACCAAAATACCATTGTTAAAAGACAAACAAGGCATGCAGTTGGCTTGAACTATAAGCCCCCCCCCCCCATGTCGGACTATGCAATCAAGAATTTCTAAAAATAAATTAAACGTGGGTCAAGTTCCTCATACCTCTTGAAGTGCTACATTATTTAAATAATAATTTAAGTCACCTTTTGTTGTTATTCATGACGTTGCAAACTCAGTTTCAATTAAGTCTATAATGCTTTCGTATTATTTAATATCGTGATGAAAATATATGACTAAATAACATTCAATCAGGGTGATCAAATATTTTTGTTGTTATTCATGACGTTGCAAACTCAGTTTCAATTAAGTCTATAATGCTTTCGTATTATTTAATATCGTGATGAAAATATATGACTAAATAACATTCAATCAGGGTGATCAAATATTTCAGGTATATGCATCTTAGGATGGCCCATTTTACAAGGTTGCAAAACTACAAGTCAACAACACTTTCATTTTACCCAAGCTTCTGTTAATTTTGTAATTGTGAACAGTTATTTTGAACACCTGATTGGCAAAACAAAATATTTGAAACAAAAACGAATATATATGGTTTGATGAAAATATAAAGAGGAAACAACTCATCAAAAAAGTACAGTTCAAAGCCCTCCTCTACCGTTATTAATGAACAAAATGCGTCTAAACTAAATTTAACATGATGGTCATTTTTGTTTCAAACATTATAACAATAGCAAATTACATAAATCAAAGAACGATTTTAATAGATTTTTACCCAATTTCTACATGTGAAGGTAAATGAAACCACTTTGAAATTTAGGTAAGTTTTGTCGTTTCTTCTCAACAAGGGGCTTAATAAAAATAACAAAAAAGCATAATACGTTAGTTATATTACCATTTGATCTTTACTGATTTTAGTATCTGAAAAAGTGGCTGCAACATTTGATTAAATCGTTCAGTTTGGAAATATTTAGTGTCATTTGCTGCAATCGTACTTTTATTAATTTTGTCCCTTCATTACACACTGCATGAATATGACTGTAAACCCTTCAATTAACAAGAGCTTAACAACGTTTTAACATTTGACATCGAAACAGAAGTAATCAGTACCAAATGACTTCCCTAAGTCATTTAGACATATACATATTTTCAATCATATTATTCTCATTTAATGATAAGTGTTTTTTATATAACGCAACCCTCTTTCAACATAAAACACGCCTGGATTTTCGATCATAGTTCTTTATTTGAAAGCACCTTTATATTCATATTGGGCTAACTTCAACGGAAATGCTAATTTCCTTGCAACATATTCAAAATCCTTGTTAAAGTGGACTTTTTTTTATTTATTTCAAAGTAAAATTGAGAAAATGCATGCAAGTTACATGAATGCGCTTAAGCAAACTTGAAAACGTAACACGAACTGGGTTACCAAAATCAACGTTATAAAAATACATATTTCTTTCAACATATATATATATATATATAAAGACGATTAAAATTATTAAGTTAATAATTAATCACGTGAACATCTTTAAAACAAATCTGGGAAATTTAGATTGATAATATATATTTTGTATTGATTAAGAACTTTAAGATACATAATATACAAGGTTTGATGTTTTTCCAACCGATTATGCCCTTTTTGTTCTCATTTTTCTACACCAGTAAAGGCACTAGCGCCACCTAGTGGCTATGGGCTGACCACTGTCTATCCGTTCTATTAAACAAAAGCAAGTATGACCAAATATAATCAAACTTGGCCATCATTTCATACAAATGAACCGTCTAATCTTTGAATTTTAGTCATCAGTGAGGGTTCAAGTTCATCAAGACCCCAAGCGCCCCCTAGTAGACTGTAGTCCACTCGGATTAAATTTGTCAACTAAATTGCTTTTTAACAAATATTATACTTTTGCATCAATTTGAAATGAAAAAAAATATTTTATCAAACCCCCCCCCCCACCCCACCTTTTTTTCTTTTCACTTGAGTTGCTTAGAAATCGCTTTGAGTCTTAATGTTTTGTGTGGCACAGTATGATATATTACAATTAAGTTTCAGAAAAAAATACTGTTTCGAGTAAAGGTTAATTCTTAACCGGGTATATAGATATAGAATTTTTCATATTAAACACAGAAGGTTAACCAAGGGCTATAGCCCTAATTATTAATATGTTTCATTTTTAATATATAAATAATATTCTATAAATAAAGGGGAAGATTACATTAGGATCCCCCTTGCTAAAACGTGGAGGATACAGCCCCCCCCCCCCCTTCCCCCAGTGTATTGACGCCCCTGCTCTTATTATAGCAAAATTGTTAACGGAAAAATCCTGGGTATTTCAGGTTTGTGCTCGAGTTATCAGACTGACTGAGCGTTCTTTTCTGACCCAGCTGAAGGAAGGAAAGAAAAAATAATTAGATATCAACGTTACATTCATTCCAAGAAATTACTGGGGGAAAAGCTTGAATCGGCGTCAATGAGACAATGCCTGTACTGTAGGCGTGGACAAGAACCTTCACAGTGCAGTCTCGTGAATTTTAAAGATTTCTTACTTTATAAATTTCACCCACAGGTAATGCAATACTTGCAGGGTTATGAAAATGCTGATTGCCTACCTGTGCAGGTAGCTTTTATGCATTAATTACCACGTACGTCTCTACTGCGTGAAACTTGGAAAAAGCTTTTTCTGCACCAAACTTAAAAGTCTTAGGGAATTTATTCACTAATGACAAAGAGACGTTCCATATAAACCGTAATAACAGTATACCAGACCGTATAAAACAAGCTAGACATTATTGGCACTTTGTTTATGTTAACTTCGGTTTGTACCAGGATAATTACACCTCCACTACTATGTATATTGTGTTTAAATACTTCGTAATTTGGTTGGTTTTACTGTTAGAATAACAATTCGTAACACTAATGCACGGACTTTGATGAATTGATGGCGTTGTGGGTAATACTCAAGAATTACTTAATTTCAATATGTGCATATACTGACACATAATCTAACAGACACACACAAACTCTTTGTCCTTCGAGAACTCACTCCCTCCATTCATCATGTATTTAAAATTGTGTAACAATCTTCTTTCTATAAGGACGGTAAGCTGGGCCACTAAGCGAGAAATATTGCCCCACCATCGTGCCAACTGTTTGATACATTATGATAAAAGCCGATGAACTCGCGTACGCTCCCTGCACGCACTGAGAAAAACAAAAATGGTGCAATTTCCAGCAATGCCAGAACGAGAAACTGACAATCATATATAAGCTTTCAAATATATTAGGTTTTTGGTACATGTGTTCTTGTTCATACAGCGTATGAACAATTTTAACATTGTGTGTGTGCTGTTGACTTTTGCTTTGTGGCCTTTTGAAGCAAGGTATCTGGCATCGTAGTTTAGCTTTGCGAAAGCCTTGGCCAAAGGAAGATGTTTAGGCCAAAACAATAAAAGGTATGGTTCTCAGGCACCGCCATCATCATTTTAAACCCCCACATCAAAACTTTTTATTTTTATTTTTTTAATAGAAACTTACCAATTTTGAGATGCAGCCGCTCGGACATTTCTTTCAAGAAGATAAAATCATAAAATTTTCTTCATTATGTAGTGCCTTTACCTGTTTAGCAAAATGAATCTGTTATTATCATGCTTTCCCTTATCATTTGACATTTTTATCAAAATATACCAAAAATTAAAAAAAAAGGCCCGCCCGCATTTATTTATGAAAAAAGTGCCCGAAAACCATAGCTTTTTTTTATTTATTATGGGTTTCAATTTTACACAATACTGAATAAAATACAAAAGAACTGACTATATAACCGGTCAATGCGATGTTGAAGACTTGAAGATGGTCGGAAAACGTCTGTAATAAGTCAGGAACGGGCAACAGGTCGTTTTCTGGCATTTTTTAGCCTAACATGATGATTCGCTCTATGGATGCATTGCTTCCGTTTTATGGTTCATTTGTTCATTTTAGCGAGGAGGAATGAGTATGGAAAGTAAACTAAATTTTGTATTTATTATATGCACCATGTCAATAAATGAATCGAATATTAGTTATTTTTCCTTCGAAAGCTCGCCAAAATCCACACACTATTATGTCTCGACCACTTGCACCATGCTTATTTGTCCATTGAACCATTGATTTCGTTCGGGTGGCCTTATATTTGCGCGATTATCATTGCTTTGTGTGTACATATAGCTATAAAGTTTGGGACAAGCTTCTGTTCTGATGTCTATCAGGTCATTAGCATTGACAAGGTAGATAAAGTGGACCCAGTCTGGTCAATGTATTGAGCGCTAAGGACGTGGCTAGACATACAGCAATTTGGACAGTGCAGTAACCATGCCTGAACAAGGTCTTCAAGGCTGTTATGGCAGGCTAAATCCTCTTTCAAGGGGACCAAAGCGGGTCCTAAGTGCTTCATTTGGCCAGGCTTTTTAGAAGCCTCCAGTCGGGTAGTAGTCCCAATGCTAAATACTAATTATATGTTTAGAAATGACGGAACATAATAATTTCTTCCGGCATCGTTCTCCTCCAATTCCGACCGTATGTCTACAAAGTGCCCAAAAAGCTCGAAATTCGTCAAACTTTTTAAAATATTTTTTGGTGGAGGTAACTGAGTCCATTTTTTATGCTATATTACCTTTGTATATGTTCATCCGCAGAATTTATTTCCGGTTTCGAACTACGTGACAGGGCAGTATCACACGCTTCCTTTCACTTTATATCCTGGTGTTAATCAGGCAAAGTGACTACTGCGCCTGCGGACCCTGAGCACGTAATAGTCCCCATTGCTAGGTCACAACACCGAGGTACCCCCGCAAGGCGCACTCGTTTGTAAGTGAAACTCAACTGTTGTGCACAGTCTCTCCATGAAGCCTGAAGAGCGCTCACACTGGGTGGGGGCCGACCTTAAAAAAACTCACGATCACCCGGCTTTGAGTCCTGTGCTCTACCCCTGAGCCACAGAAGCCGATGGGAAATTCGTCAAACATACACAATAATACATGTAATGAATGGAAACTTCAGCTACGAGCATTTTTCAACCCATACATAAAAAAGGATATACACGGAGTACACTATAGACATAATTTTAAGAAACTGCCGCCACCTAGGGAGTGATGAGTGAACTACAATTTCTTATTTTTTTCTTTAATTCGCGAATAATAGAATTTAAATTCTTTATCCTGAGCATTCTTAAATATGGATGTGTGATATTATTGATATATCGGTATATCGTGATACGGTGATTCTGATATTTCGTATCGCGATACAGTTGTCTAATATCAACATGTTTCCATATTTTAATGAACATTCCTCAAACTATTTATTTTTGTTCTATAAATTAGGTTTCTGTTGAAACTTTAGACATATAAATAGGTTGGGGTAAATGACAACCTTAAAGTAAAAGTCTTTAGAAGTTTAATAGAAACTGTCCAGGTGAGCCTGATATACCCATAGACCATTTCCGTCCAGGGAAATTTACATGTCTGCTCGATGACATGCTCGATGGTATACGAGAAATGTTTCGGTATAACAAAAAGAAAGTGCTTAACACGGTCATCATAAGTATCCATTCACTTATATTCTCTCCTCAAGTTAACAGTAACACAGTGTATGTGTATTTGTTTACCACAACAAGACATCTTGAGCATGCGCCTCGTAAATGAGGAAACACACAAGAACAGGGGCGTCAATATAGGGGGTGGGGATATAATATTTATAAATTACAAATGAAAGTCTTTGTTTAATCCTTTTATGTGCGTACGTAGAGTATGAATGTGCCTTTGTTCTGATGTTAGTCTGTCTTTGCTGGAGGGAAAGTTGCCTTTAAGGATGGTGCATGTTAAATCTCGAAGAGAATGGTCGGATTTGTTGAAATGTGCGGCCACGGGGAATCCGGGAGTGTTGTCGCGGATGGTTTTTTTTTGTGGTTGTTCATTCTGAGCCTGAATTTGGTGCCGGTTTCTCCCATATAATTTCCCTCCCCATTGGGGCATTTTTTACAAGTAATAAAGTAAATGACATTTAAGGAATTGCAAGAAAAAGGGCCTGGCCTGAGGGTTATGTTAGATCCTGGGGACAGAATGTGGGTTTGGTGTTTAAAATATCGCAAATCTCACAGCGGCGGTCACCGCATTTGACATTCCCTGACGGGCTGTTCTGTTTGTTTTGTTTCGAGTGAACAAGCATGCGTTTGAGGTTGGGAGGTTGTATGTAAACGGCAACGGGAGGCGTGGAGAAAATAGAATCTGTAGCGGGATTTGAATTAAAGTTATTCCAGCATTTTTGTATATTTTTGTTGATAGAGATGATGGCCGGGTGAAATTCCTGGATCATGGGGATGCGTGAATTTATGTCTTTTTCTTTGTAACTGAGGAGGCTGTTTCGTTTAATATTACAAACTTTTTCAAAATTTTGTAGGATTAACTTGAAAGGGTACCCTTTAATGAGGGAATGTTTGGCGAATTCAAGTGCTTTGCATTTAAAATCTGAATCATTTGAGCAATTGCGTCTGTAGCGCGGCATCTGTGCAAATACAATCCCTACTACTGTAGTGGAGATAGCTGTGACGGTCAGTTGGTTTATGATAAATGCTGGTAGTCAAATGTCCTTCAGTGATGGCAACTGACACATCAAAGAATGTGATTTGTGTGGGTGAGGAGTCGATTGTGAATTTGATATGAGAGTTGACATTATTCGCTTGTGCAAAAGCCCATTTGACCTAGCGAAGGGTCACACTATCATCTTTGTTTACAGTTAGTCACTCGCTCTGACGAAGGCTACAGGGGTAGCTGAAAATTTAGAAACAATCTGTACATGTTATCCAAATAATATGATTGTTTGAAATGTTGGCGTTGATGTCTCTCTTCTTTTTATGTTTATTGACTATTTATTTATATATATATATATATATATATATATATATATATATATATATATATATATATATAATTATAGACTTTAGTTAAATTTATGAGAAATATTATATCTAAACCTTGTTGATAATTAACTTATACTGGAAACAAAATACTTTTTTTTCCTAAAACCTTATACATAAATGTAATATATATGAAATGTGATTAAGTATATATGTTTTAAATATGTCATACAAACGCTAAAACGACATAAACATATATGTGTGTGTGTGCGAGTCATCCCCCACCCTCGAAGATAAACTGACGCCACTGCCCAAGAAACAGAGGCTGGAAGCTTGAAAAGAATTGGTGTGTGAAGTTGAGCGGTAAATATATATACATATATATATATATATATATGTATATATATATATATATATTGTTACAGGTGCTCTTTTTATTGTGTGACATGGACGTAACTCGTGTTGTTGTTACATTTTATGTTTAATCCGTACTGGTTGAACTCTCGTTGTCATGTGAGCCTTGAGTTTTCACGCCTGGTAGTGGGTCACGTGTTGAGCCTGGTGTGTGGAGATACAAAGCGCTGTTTTTTCTAGAGAATTCCTGAAACGCGTGTTTACTGTTGAGTAGGGTCCTTACAGACTGTTCGAGAAGTGGAAAATTCTGTGCTTGAGGTGTGAAGGAATTTAAAGGGGCTGTGTTTTAGAACGAGAGAGAGAGAACAGCAGAGCAGATTCCAGCGGACGCAGAAGCGTGTGTCAGTTTCTAGGACCTTATCCGACGAATGCGGCAATTATAGATTTTCAAAGACTTTCTCCTGGATTTTATGCATTTGGACTTCAGTTAACTGTCTGGGTTGTTGCAAGAACTTTCCACTGGACTGTCATTCTCCGAGAGTTTACATTTAAAGGACTTATCGTTGTGATGGTGTTGGTATCCAGGTACTGTGCGCATTATTTTTCTATGTGATTGTATTGACTTGTTGCTATACCGCTGTTTTACTGTATAGTTGTATTGATTTAGTGTATTGTATTGTTAGGGTTGTTTTAAGAATAAATTATAATTATTTGTTTACAAAAAAAAATGACTTCTTTATTCATTCCCCTATTATACATATAATATAAAACAATAACAATAACGTAATACGTATCGAAATATGTTACCCCATATCTTAACATATTACATTTCGAAATTTGTATGGGATACTTTACTTTAAATATTTAAAATATATATAGCTGGCACTCTCCATGGCTCAAGTGCTTTTGTTTGGCAGTGAGTAGTGGTAGGTTAACCGGAGGACCTGGAGAAAACCACCGGCCTTGGACGAGCAACTACAATCAACGCTCATGGTCATTCTGCTCACGCGAGATCTCGTCTATGAAGGGGATAGATCTCTGCCAATCATTATGCACAAGGCGCTATTTTTAGTCAAACGCATGCTTTATTGCCTGGCATTTGAAAATTACAACTATTAAGGCACTTGGGCAAATATACAACATACATTGACAATTTTCATTTCAAATATAACGGTTATAAAGAATATGATTGTCTGTTTGTTTTTTCATGTTGTAAAACTCGGGGGACTACATTGTGGCGCGATATCGGTGAAGTAGTGATATAAATGTTGTTACAGATGTCTCTTTTATTGTATGTGTATGTGCAGCGCTAGCATTTGCCGTTGCTATGACGGCAGAGCCCGGCTCACGCGTGGGGTCTCACATGTAAACAGCGGTCATGCTAGTCTGGGGCTTTCTCGCCAGGCCGAGCCGGGCCGGCCCACGTGTGAACCCTGACATGCAGAAACACAGGGATGTTGTTTTAGATGTTTCCTGTAACGCGTGTGTACTGTGTATCATGTTAGGTTCTTTGGATCGTTCGAGAAATGGAAAGATCTCGACTTGGGGTGAGAAGTTATAAATAAGGGGCTGTGTTTTTGAGCCGGGGGAGAGGAAAGAAATATTCCAGCGGACACAGAAGCGTGTAAGTCAGTTGCGGACCTTTTCCGATAAGTGCGGCAGTTAACCCTGTCTTCAAACAAAGACCCTAATATTATAGAAACTAACCATTTGCCACAAGGTCCGTAATTTTTAGAGACCTACTTCTTGTCTCAACGACCAAAATATGTAGAGACCTCATTTTGTCACAAGGAACCATATATTTTAGAGACCTACTCTTTTCAAAAGTTCGAAGTTGAAATATGTAATACCTCAAAAGAAGACATTCATACATACATATATACATACATATAACCATAAATCCATAAACACAAACATACCGAAATAGCGAGGGTAATCACTGATAAATAAGATGATAATGCTGGAGAAGGATAAAAAAGACCAAAGACTGTCTGGAATGAGGATTATCAGAGGCTGATTTAGCGGATTCGCAGCTTCCCCCCTTCCCCCCTTTGACAAAAAGATTTAGAAAATAGAACGGTATGCGCGCGTAATTATAATCGTAATACAAAAAAAAAACAGAGCATCCTTGAGCATAGTTAATTACCTCATAGCATAGTTAATTGTGCCTTTGACACCTGAATTGTCAAACGTTATACACTATGAGTGGGGAAACCCCTTCACTGCCCCCCCTTCCCCCATTATCGCCCATTCTCAGATCCTGTATCCGCCCCTGGGTATATTACACTGATCATGACTGTTTAGCTGACGGAATAAACACATTTAAAGTGTTCATCACTAAACACCGTGGGCGGCCTCCTCTTATCGCCGCCCTGACCGGGTCATTAACTAATCGTTTATCCTACGAGGCCAGGCATTCCCGTAAAATTGTTCCGATTGTCCAGGAGTACCAGTTATCGACTGAACGGTTCCTACCTGCCGGAATGACCTGGATAACACACAGAGGACGATGTATTCGGTTCTCCGGAGTTCGAGACACTTAACCGGGGCGGTTTATGTATCATTATGTCTCTCTGGCTTGATTTGTCTGTGTAACTATATTGAATTACTGGACAAATCATCTTAAAAAAAAACAGCAATACAGTTTGGCGCCGCAAGTTATGCCCTCCTCTCATATAATAATAAGTTCGGAAGGCAGGGAGAGTTTTATTCTCTGCCGCTTTATTTAGGTTAACCAAGTTAGGGTAGTGTTAAGACGGCCTTCCATCTACAATGTTTTAGCTGGCCGATATCATATTATTGTCTGGAAAAAATCTGGAAACTTGTATTGCTGAAGTTTCGCCCGCCTGTGATTTAGCTTGTACATCGAAGGGATTTTTCCAGGCAATTTTTTTTGTTATTTAGGGCTTATGCTTTCATTGCTTGGATTTCTATCGGCGTCATGAATAATAATAATAGGAAATGAAAAGCTGAGAGGCCGATCAATGTTATCTTCACTGCTACCCGTTTTTCGAGGCCTTTTAAGATCGGCCGGAAAATCCTTTAAAATTTCAGAAGAGAACATTCATTTACAACACAGAACTGGAATGCATGAGATATTTTTTTTTTTATTCCTGCCGGTAAAAAGACAAAAAATAGCATTAAAATGAAACGTTGCTTCAAATATAGTTTCATTTTTGGACACAAGTGACTTAATTAAGATCCAAACAGGAGGTCTTAAATATCCATATTTCTTTCCTTCTTTCTTCATTCATGACGAAAAAAAAACAAAAAAACAAGAGGCGAATCTGAAATCATACGTAACGTATGTGTATCTGTCACTTACATTTGTAATTGGTTTAAAATGTTTTTTGGAAGGGGTCCGTTTGATTCTTATTCGTATTGTTAAATAAACATTAAATATGCAGCATAGCTTTATGAGATTTGGATAAAATACGTAAAAAATGGTTCAGAATGGCATGTTAAAACCCATATGGCATCTCGCAAGTCCCAACGAGGTTCGGTTAAACAGGTATCAAACGACCAAAGCAATCATCAGCCCGATTTCCTGACACATGAGATAGTCCGGTGGATGTCTCTCTACGATATTAGTATGTCAAAACACATTGCTTAAAACACTTGGTCAACTACAAGTACAAATCACTCCAGACAGGAACATTAACATGCAGAGCTACGCAATGCATCCTGGGAAATCTCGTCCGAAATTAAATTCCGTGACCGATATAGAGTTGGAGGATTATAACAGCCGGTTTTGCCTGATCTCGTTGCAATCAGCAGCTATAGACGTGAGAGAGAAAAAGAAAATAACATTTTAATGTTATCAAGCATTAATTGTCTGACCAGATCTTAATTTAAAGTGTCTATAATAAGAATACTCGCGTTCTCATGTACATATATTTCCATTAATATAACTGTGTATTAATGAAGAGATCGCCATACCTAAGAAGTGGAGATATTAAGAAAAATACAAACACATCGTCTATGTCCATGCGAACCTCGGGGGTAGATCTAAGATTTAGGAAAAGAATTGGCCAAACTCAGAAGAATAATGACAAAACCTGACAAAAGTCCCCAGGTCCGGAAAAAGAGGTGGGTGGTTAGTTCAGGAAGCATAAAAATGGTATGAAATCATTTAAAAAAGGTTGCACAGACTGCAAATGGGGATGGTCCGGGCCCCCTGGATCCCCTCTGGATTCACTTCTTGGCCTTCAATATGCACGCCATGTCGTCGTGAGTATGAGGGTGATTTTAGAAAAGAGCACGGACAGACCGACAGACACACTGACGAAAACACTGTCAGTTATGGTAAGATAGAGTTTGTACCACTACAACATACTGATACACCATTCGATGACGGTTGGTCATGTAAAGCAGTGCTCTAGTTGCATTCCTTTTAAAACATCTCACCTAGCCACTGCTTGCATGGATGTTGAGTAGTGGAGCCGTATCAATTGGTGGTCGGCTGAGAATTGTTATGGCAGTTGACAAAATGAGTATTTGTACCCTTTTTTATAACATTTATCACAAGAAGACGCATCACAAACAGATCGTATGTGTGCACTTAAACCATGAAAAGCTCGCTGTTATACAATATTGGACTCATTCATTCAAACATACTGGCATGTGACCGTCTCATATATATATATATATATATATACATCGATTGATTAAGAAAAAATGTTCCGAACTCTAGGGGTTAATAATTTTATAAATACTTCATATAAGTTGTTGATAGTTGGTGTGTAGAACAATGTAGTTCAATTGAATATGTCTGTATTCACCTTCCAAATTTTTGTTAAGAATAAATGTGCATAATGAAATTTGTTTTATTCAATTGTGGGTACTGTATTCCGCAGTTGGTTGTCGATGTCAAGTGTCATCTGGGTACAGATTATTAAGTACAGGTGTGATGTTCTTACTGGTAACAGTTTGTCAGTTTTTTAAAGGTGATCAAATTACATTCATTCCAAACGCATTCCATTTAACCACTACTAACGAAAGTACTGTTTGCTTGGTATCTCCACAAGGGATTGTGTCAAAGGGTCAAGAATGTTCCCGACCAAGGGAAATAGAGCAAACAGAAGCAAAAAGCCCTAAAAAAGGTAGGAGATTGATGGAATTAGTTCTAGAGTGAATGCAAGGAATGTAATAAATCCTATGGTGACCAATGTGGTTTTAATTTCCAGACAGATAGAGCTACTTTCGATAGTAAGCTTTAATGTTTTTTGACATTGGAATATATTACAGTGCTACAAGAACATGTAAATTCACTTTCTGGTGAAAGGGGTTCGGAACGTTTTTGAAGAGTGCGTGTATGATATCATATTCATCATATTTGGTCAAAAGATGCACTGATGTTTGTCTTATCCCAAGTTACTGGAACTTTTTCCCTTGGAATTGTGGGTACGTGGATTGTACTATTGAGAAAGAATGTTCTCTTAAGTTTATTACTTGTTCGCCTCAGTTCTTGCAGTCATTGGTCTGCCACTCCCAGCCAGCCGATCAACTGAACCGGTTCTTTAAAAAAAGTTTGATAATTCAATTCCCAGAACGCATATTCCACTCTTTCCCCGAAAATTCTCTTGACCCTCAAAATCCTTTTTTCCTCGAAGAAAGGCTTGATCAATTCCATATCAGTAGAGCTAAAAACACACTCTGTACACAGTAAGGTTGTATCAATATACCGATATATCGATACGAATCGATACGTAACTTCGGTTCGGTAACCGATACGCTGTATTGTTCAAATCGAGGAAAGAATAATGAGTGCTAACAAATATGGATAGAAGTCTTACTGAAACTGTACCCTGAACTACTGATGTCAGCTAGGGAATGGACGACAAGCCGGCGCCTGTGAACGATACAAGGGGAATTTAACTGACCCGAGCCTTGTTTGGTGAGGAAATTTGAGGGGGAAATTCCACCGCAGTACGAACAGAAGCCCCCTGACCCTCTCATCCCATGCTGGGCAAAAGTATCACTAATGCCAATCAGCACTGTATAGCCCAGAATATAATTTTCTTAATATCATTTTCCAACACGTAATGGGGTTTATATATTTTGGTGACGAAAGTAACATTTGCTCGATTTTCAATTCATTTTTTTATTTGCACATTCAGGATGATTTATAGAGATCATAAAAGCAAGCCAAATATAACATTTCCTCATTATGAGGTGTCGAATTGAGGGAGTATTGGGGAATATATGAAGAAATTCTACAGCGGCAAACAAAATATGTTACTGAAATCGGTAATCACTATGTTAAAGGTTAACTTGAAGGGCCAAATGATACTTTGTCCTAATTATACTTTATCCCCATCCCTAAAAAGAAAGGAGTACACCCCCACCCCCGCCCCCTCTGAATTGAGACCCATGATTAATGACGTTCCTCGTTATTGAAGAAATGAATACTCATATTACATTTGTAACCATTAAATTAAATATTTTTTAATGCTCTTATCACATTAGGGCATTTATTTTTACCTTATAATCCATCATTCTACCTTCATTTGGAAATGTTTTTCCCACTTATTATGTTTTTGAGCCATTCACCATAGGACAAATTAGGCTCATCCTCTGAAATGATTACCTTTCCACCCCAAAGAGATCGGTGCAGCCTACCGAGGTGTCGGCTCCAGTTATTTAAAGAAAATTATGCATATGCCTGCTTGAAGTGACGTGATATATCAAACAGAGACTTCTTACTCGTGTTGTTCTTGATCAGCCTTGAATGATTAATTCAAAATCCAGCAAAAGACCAGAACACAACGGATATGCCGCATAAAAAAAGTAAGAAACATTCTATCCTCAGAGAAATTTCAGAAAATGATATACAACGTAAAATTAGGTGTATCGTCAATACGTATCGGGTATCGAAGGGATGTATCGCAATACCTATTGTAAATGAATAGACAGACCGATACCTAGCCCTAATATACAGCATGGTATATATATATATATAAATGATAAAACATAATATTATACAATACATATGGTTATTATAACGTGACATTATAACATCAAATGCCAAATTTGTTTAATTAAAGGTCATCACAAAACTGCTTTCTAAAATCACTGGTTTTGTACTGAAATTTTTTTTATTTTGTAAGTTTAATTGGATGTCATGTGCAATGGAGAGAGCTATCAGAAAGAAAACCCAATAGTTTTTATTTGTTAAGTTTGATGACAGAGCGGCAGGCCACGCCATCAATCTGTCGCACAGCGGAACGTAACGCTAACAGGACCACAGATGATGTATACAAGGTCGTATCCCTGAGGAGCTCCTGGACTCGCGAATTGATTGAAAGTGTCAGAAACATCTCAGCCATAAAGTTAGCGGAAGGAAAAAGTTCCAAGACGTGAAAACCCGCGAGAGGAAACATTGTCATAGAGAGGATTCCCGACCCTATTCTCGCTCCTCATCCTTCTGGTTATGTACAACGCCTTGTCATTTGCCTTCAACAATCCCCGGGAGTTTTGACATAGAGCAACAGGTATAAGTTTCCCGGCACACTAGCTTGACTTGAGGCTTTGTAATCCAGCAGAGTTTGTCAGACCCCTGTTAACACCTTAATGGGAGACAAACTTTTCTTCCGGTGGTAACCTATCTGAATGAATATGCCTGACATACTGTTAGCTATTCAATTTTCATAGCTGACGTAGCGACAAAGGTTAAACTTTCCCACAAAGATGTTTGAATACCCCATGAGGGATAGAGCAGGCATCAGGACACATGCTTTTATACATTAACTAGATCTACATTTCATACGTCAGGCTGTATTTTCAATGGAAGCAGAGCTTTTGCATACAAACGAAAGACAATGGATATTTTATTACAGAAATTACTCTAAGCCAGCCTTCCATCTATCATATTTTTGCCGGCCGATTTTTTTAAGTGGGCGGAATAATCTACAAGTCTCGTCCCGCATACCTTTACCGTTTTTCCGTGCAGATCACCAGATTTTTCTGTTCATTTTGGTCATTTTTGTTTTCGTCTTCATGGTTATTATTGGTGTCAGGAATGATAAAAAGAAAGAAAAGTACCTTGTTAATCTGCAACTTTTGTTCCGTCATCACATCAAGAGAATTTCCGGCCGGATAAAATTCGGTCTAAAAATCATTGACATTGAGGTTTTGTTTTTTTAGTAGGGGGGGGGGGGGGGGCTTCAGGTACATGTGGGTTATGTCCAGGTATTCCGAAGCGGGTAAATCCTAAAGCCCTACCCGAGCATACGAATACGAGCCAGCAGCTCCTATATACTGATATAAAGGTAGTGAAATTCCTGTTTATTAGTGGAATGTTTATCTGAATGACTATAAAAGTGTCTCTCTCGGAAATCATACAATGCACGATACAATGGTTCCGCAGCCCTTGCCTTTCCTGGTATGTTAACCAAATGTTCATAAAAAAGATGTTATTGATGTCTTTATAAAAGAAATAACCAAGATTGTAAGATACAAAGCTGATACCGGTTTTCTCCAAAATAAATAAATAATGTTAAAGCAGAAATATGACAGCACATCTTTATACGATCAAGCCTCTTACAGCTGAGCTTTAAGAGACCTTCATTCAGAGAGCCGCTCTGGCGTCTATTTCATGAAAAATAAAAACGAACAAGCCTCCACGTGTTTGGGAACTGCTGCTCGTGCTCTACTTTATCTCCGCTAGAAGTAATTATGTTTTCATCGTCATCAGTTGATTGGTTTTTCAATAATTTATTAATGGGTTCTGATCAAACTTTTATCAGGGTAACATCAATGGAACAATCCATCTAATTTTTAGGCATTATCTGGATCGGTTATATGCTTTATATTCTTTATGCCAAATTATTCATTTTTATTCTGAGATAGTGCCGTTTGTAAATCGAGGGCGAGAGAAGGGGAAAATAACTGATATCAGGGCCGCCTTTGCTCTGGCACATATAAATGACGTATGATTCAACAATGGAGTAGGTGATTCGTGAGAAAGTGTGATGAGCTTCCTGGTGGAGGATTATATGTGGTCTTTAACTACTATTTCTTGTTTTTGATATAAATTATTACTCTGATTTGATTTTATATAGGAAAATGACGCAAAGGAAGATGAATGATTCATTACTTTAATTTTACATTACATTATGTTAAGACAAGTTGAAGGATTATGTATAAGAGAGATTTGTTTATTTATTTAGTGCTACTCACAAAGAGTTACGGACGTCAGATGAAAATGGATACCCCTTAAAATACGCTACCGAGGCAGCGAGGCTTCTAAACACTTTATTACAGGTAGCAGGTCTGTGGGTTAAAAGCGCTGTATACAGAGCTTTTTTTAAGATGGAAGTTAGATTTCATAGTTCTACATCATCAACAACATATCACTGCTTTATGGTTTGCAAAGTTTTTTTTACAGTTTTAAGAGGGTAAGACAGTGAAATATATATGTAATTGAAGGTAGCCTATCTTTATCTGTATACTCATTTTGCGTTTGGTCGGTAATGATATCTGAATAAAAATTAAACAATGTTATAGTGCATCAAGCAATACATCTTTCATTTTCTGTAAATAGGTAATTATATAAAAAGCTATCAAACATCAGCTGTGCTGTAAGCAGCGATACTGTAATAATAAACCAACCATGCGTCCTCTGCGTGTTCACGGTGTAGACAATCGAAATAGATATTATTAGTTCGCGACAGCTTACCGTTTGACTCACATCAAGAGAAGATATTAAATTGTATTGATTTTTCTGAGAGCAGGTTCATAGAAAATGTGACGGGATGGAAGTCGTGTACAACTAGAATTTGAGACATGATTTCTTATTTTAGTGTATAGATAGAATTAATTCCAAAGAACGAAGCATTGTTTTTTTCTTTGTATTTTAATCAGGGTTATATTTTCCCTCTAGAATTCACTTTTATTAACATGAAAAAGTGAATGTGTATCGGAGTGTTTTTTTTTTCGTAATCCTTTTAAAATAAAGTCTTTAAAAGTAAAGTATGACTTATGTGTAGTAATACTAATATTAATACTACTACTACTACTAATAATAATAATAATTATTATTATTATTTTTTATTTTTATTATTATTATCATCATCAGTATTATTATCAATATTATTATTATTATTATTTTTATTAGTATTATCATTCGATATGACAATCATCATTATCATACGATATAGAATTAGTCTTAGTATTATAAGTGGTACTATTATCAGACACATATAATGTTCAAATCCGCATAAGGTAAACATATATAAAATGGGATATACTCATACCTCTTACATAGATGTATATACACGTATATATTGAATATATACATATATGCATAAATAAAATACGACTCTATGTAACAGACATCATTAGAATAAAATAACTGGAATACTTACTGTAGTTTTCATTGAAGACGCCGTAGATGATGGGGTTGCAGCAACTGCTAATGAAGACCAGGATGGTGGCCGTAAAGTGGAGGTATATAAACACCACTTGCTCAGTCTGTGTGGGTCTGAACACGGTTCCTTCTTGCTTGGCCAGGAATATGATCTCTGACTTTTTCAGTGAAATAATCTCGACGGCGTGATGTGGGGCTTGGCAAATCAAGAACGTCACAACCACAACTAATATAGTTTTGGTCAGCCTCCTGTTCGGTCGCTGTACCCTGTTGGACGTGCGACATTTCATTATCGTCGACAGCCTGTACATGAGTAGTACATATGACGACGCTATAACCACTAGGGGTACCAAGAAACTCACTGTTAGCTGAAAGTATGTCCATGCTGCCCTTGGGGCGATGCTTTTCTCAGTTGGCCATTTAATTCTACAACTGGTGTGACCTGATTTCGTCACGGCTGTCGCATACATCCAATATGGTGTTGCCACGATACTACAGATGATCCAGATGGTAACACAAACGATTTTTCCGGCTCTTACCGTACGCAGAAACGCCAGCGTGTGGTACGAAGCTAAGTACCTGTCCACACTAAGTGCTACCAAGGTGAAAACGCTGGCGAATTTGTTCACTTCTTTGGTAACGTACGAAATTTTGCATACAGCGTCTCCAAACACCCAGTCATTTGTAAACGTGGCATAGCAGAAGAAAGGCAACGTAAGAATGTACAACATGTCCGCCAGGGCCAAATTCCAAATATAATAATTAGACACAGACTTGCGTCTGATATCTCGGAGGTAGGTTATTATGTACAGAACTAAGCCATTACCGACGAGGCCGAAAACAAACGTGGTCAGATATAACGTTAAAGTGATGTACTTGAGAACCCGGCTGGCTGGAAGGTTAAAGCTCTGCAGACCACTGCGATATGAAGAATTATGTGCATCGGCATACACCATGCTTGAAGTGATATTGTTCAGCATTTGTATAGGTATCAGTGTACTGCCTCTTTCCGCCATGACCACTGTCCCAAAGGAAAGCACGAGACAGGTATGGTCTAAAATCCTAGTCTCCGCTGGAATCAATTTAATCATCCGTACACCATCTGGGCATTTCGCGTATTTCTGAAGTGTCTATGGACAGTTGTGGTATTAAATTGGCCGAGGCCTCCTGCCGTTTTCCCTGGACATGTAAATTGGCTCTCGCCCTGTGACGTGGTTCTACGTGTCTGCGCCCACCCGGGAGTCTGCTCAAATCTGGAAAAGGTTCAAATGAGGTGTGAAATGCTAGAAAGGATCCAACGTTATTCAACAGTAGCACGCGCAGCCACATGACGCACCAGGTCGGGACCACAGACAGACTCTGGACTGTTATTGGCTCAATAATGGGCGTATATCTTCTAACGAAAACATCTGCCTGTAGGATCTATTGGCATTTACGTATTACCTAATTTATATTCATCACTCAAAATACCGTTCAAAACAGAAAAGCACTTTATCCAGTAATCCAATTTAGGTATTAATCGACCACTACATAATGGTCACGTTTTTCTCACTTTCTTTTCAGGAAAGTAATCAGCTGACACAAACAGGTGACTACCCGAACCGTTTTAGACATGTTGTTTGTTGATGGAATGGCTTATTTTTCTATAGTTGTTAGAAAGGGCACGTATGAATGTTTCTCCTCTTGTAAACCAGCACACCATGTATCTTAACCCATGCCGACGGACAACATCGATAGTGACGCCCTAAACATGTTTGTGTTGCACATATTATATATGAAGGTACATTTTTGATGGACTAATACTGTTCTTACCAATGAAAAAAAATGTTTATCACCTACACACGCCTGTACAATTTCTTCCATGTTTACCTGGAGGCAGTAAATTTATTTACCTAACACATTATTACCTACGTCTGCGACCTTCTGTAAAAGAGTTTTTCTTGCCAGGTCAAGGAAAAAGAACTTCTGTACACAAATATATCAGTAAACAGCGGGTAGTCTCTATAATTGCCAGACGTTTATGATAAGTTACGAGTTGGGAGTCAGGCATCCAGTGTATCTCTATCAAATCCTTAGGCAAAAAATAAAATAAATAAATAAACTTATTCCAAGTATTTGGTAATATAATTTAATAGTATTCTTAACTCGGTGTTGATTAATCTTTTTTGATATGTATCGGAAATGGTGTGAAATTTTGTTTTTTTTTATATGTCGTATTTCAAGGACTTAAATAAAAAGTAGTATTCAACCTGAAAACTGACAAAATGTTTCTGTATTTTGTCGGCGGACAAATTATATAAAAATATAAAACCTTTTTTTTTTATGTGTGGGCCCAAAAGCGAGTGCTTGGTCTGGAAATTTGGCTGCATTGTTAAGATCTAAAACAATGATATATATTTAAAATGTTTTTACAAATGGTATATCTCGGATCAAGTAGTGATTTTAACGTGTTACTTTTTTGGAATGAACTTGTTGATTTTATCGAACGTACACGTATGCCTTCTGTTGAAAACACTTATCTGCTCTTACATTTGAATTTCACGGAAATTATCCGTTCCATGCCACTGAATCAGTTTACACATTTTGTATCGAATATAAGGTTAAGTGAAATTATGATCTTAAATTTTTTTATATGTAAAGGACGAGTGTGCAAACAAGAGACTTATGCATTTACAATGAAGAAATATAATAAAATAGGTTCAGAGTCACTTAGTTAAGTATACATACATGGTAAAGAGGCCCAAACATCTATCTGACCTTTATTAACTATAGATTATCCCATGGAGCTTTTATAAAAAATAGTTCAAATCAAATCAATTTCAACAAGGACATCTGGCAGCCACTCAGATAAGCTAGGGCTTTCCAAAAAGCGTTTCGCAACAAGTGACCTTTCTACCTCCGCATATATGCAACCTACCAAATTATGTTACATGTTTTTCCCGTTTGTCAAAATTGGTGTGTTGAGTACCATGTTGTTGGTAAACAAGTCCATACATTCTTTACGATGGCCTTTTCAGAATTTTTCCCATCCAAAATTACCCTAAGATCCATGATATATACACGGAGGAAGCAAGGAATCCCATATATTCTTTTTTTCAAAAGGTAGGTGAATGGGCACCTTTAAGAATATTAAGGACGTTTCGTTGGAAAATAAAGCAAACAATATTTTAATTTGTATATAAGCAAGGCAGAGGGTATTGAGGCTTTATAACAATTGTCCTATAACTACAGGCAGCATATATATATATATATATATATATATATATATATATATATATATATATATATATATATATATATATATATATATATATATATCTTTATATGTAACAACGCTGGCGAGTGGGCAACTGATGAGATATTAATTACGCTCCCCTGTATAATTTTTATTCCGGCTGCATTTATAACAATCTCTTTACAAGTTCAACCGTGAAGGATGTTACAATTTCTGATTATTACGTCAAACATCCTGCTTTTTGTCTGTATAAAATTTATAATCTTTTGAAAATTATCAAACGCTTCAGCAGACAATGGGGGGCTATTCGGAGGAATTCCAAGGAAAACACGTGCACCAAATACCCTAAACAAAATAAAGCCGTTTACATGATTCATTCAGCGTTAAACAAAAAAAAAATCGAGAAAAAATACATTTAATCTGAATAGCCATCACATAAAAAAAAATAATCCGGAAATGCGTTGTTTATCAGATAAAGGGTCTTTCGGATGAACTATATGATACGATTCATCATGGTTTCCAACTTGCCGCCGAGTACTGGAGTTAACCAGATTTTGACATACATGAATTAATGAAGTTGGTCATAGATAAACGTTTGCAACAAAAATATTATACACTGGAAATTATTGCTTATTTGCCCTGAAAATTAATACACTGTTGCAATTTTTTTTCATTGTTCGGATTTCGGATAATCGGTCAAAATTCGGTTACCAGTTCTCAATTTCGAAATCAAGGCATTTTGATAAACGGTAGTCGGATTTAGAAAAGCTTGAAATGATCATCTGCATAAACAACAGAGGAAACGTTGGAACTTCGAGCTAAAATCTTTAGTGGTAGTGTGTTTATAATACCTCCCTCTTATTGTCTTGGTCAATTCTTTTCAAATCTCGATTGTGTTGCAACAAGGCCTAGGGCTATAAATGTAATTACATTTACTCAGAAAACGCAAACCTGCAACTAAAACAAGCCGTTCCCTTCGCTTTATCAATTCATCAAACAAGTGTATTTACCAGTTTTTCAGCCATCTATTCATTCCAATCAGCTTTACTGTACTGTTTTGGGCTGACAGGACAATGAACAAGACGGTCACTAAAATGAGTTTCAGAGCACACAGCAGTCCTTTGTTCGGACAAGTCGCCACTGAAAACACTAATAAATTTTATAAAATGGATAGAAGAAAAAGCTGAAAGTAGCAAGATGTAATTTGTGGGGAAAAAACTAGCTTTAACGACATTTAGAAAGCTCTATCGAGATTCAGTTTTGCTCTGTCACGACTGCGGGGCCTGCGCAATAAACAATCTTTACTTACGACCCGATTTTGAACCTCAATTTTGCCTGGAAGAGGACTCTATGACTTTCTTCTGTCCTACTTCTGGACCTTAAATTTGCTTTATAGAGTAGAATTACACCATCCTGGCCAACCTCCAAAATAAGGGAGCGCCTAATTGATTAAATAGCACTGGGGCGTGGGCTTCCGTCCACTGTATGATAACTTTCAACGAGACAAGGTCAACAGAAAGTCGATTTACAGCTCCAGTGGTCCCATAGAGGATGTTAGACGGGTTTCCAGAGCAGGCCGTACGCTCGCATGAACATATTTCACGCCTTGTGAGAGGAGTTTCCGGCCATTCGAAAGCGTTTTATTCTAACTCAGTATGCAGCTTTAATTACTCTTAATGGACACGTATGTTTAATGGCTTTGACAAGATAACTGGGCTCTGTTTGATAGCTTAACGTACGTGACTGATTCCTTGTTCCTGCTGACGCCAGGTATTAATGAGACAGAAAATCTCTCTCACGCAAACACTCAATAATGACACAAGGATCCCTTCTTGTCCTTCTACTTCGAGGTCACGGCTGGTTCATTTATGTTACGGGATTTATAACATGATCAGCTAACATTTGTGTCTGTATCTTTAAGCCATTTTAATTGATCCTGTTTTACGTTTATGAAATTTTTTTATTGAAAGTTTTTACCTGAAACTAAATGGATCTTTTTAATTAAAGTGCCGTACGGTTTTTTAATGTTTAAGGAAAAGCTCTCTACAAACCTATAAAAACTGTGCACTGGATGAATGATCACATAAAATAAATATTGGTAATTTTGTGGAAGTAAAAGGAACATGCCGAAAAAAAATATATAACCTATTATAAATATATGGGATTTATTGACGTTCGCGCTCTTTGTATCCTCTATTGGTCAATATGCCTAGAGTTTGTTACTTGTTCGAGTTTCAAAAGCTCTCGATTTTCGCAGGGTTTCGATTAGCCCTGCTATAAACAGGTTTTAGGTGTGATATCCCTCCAGATGCCATTTATAATCAAGAGAATTCTACAATTCCAGCCTGGCACTTATCAAGGGATTTATGAAATTAGTCACGGAGGAAGATAATTGTTTATTTGCTTAAGATATAAAAAAATAAAAATACCTGATGGCAGTAACATATCAATTTACACGCTGGATTTCGGGTATACACAATTTAACCTGTTATCATACGAGCTTGGCATGCAGCCCAAAAAACCGCCCTTAAAGGTGGGAAAACTGATCCCCTCTATAGTATAGTTGTCTGCATGAAGAATTCTCATTTTGTCAGGAATGTACATGGGACTCATAAGTCCAGGGTGTTAATATCAAGAAGTTTCATTATCCAGCAGCTGAAATTGGTCGAGTGATATTGGTAACCTATCGATCTTGGAGACAAAACCTGTCAAGCACAATACATTCAGTAAAATAGACATGTATATTTGGACCAACCCAATACTGATAGTTATTAACCTTCATACAGGTGCAACTGCAATCTGTTACAAATAGGTGCTGTCCTGGGGGAAATCTTGCGTTATTCTGGTTGTGTGTCGTATGCGGCTTTAAATCGATTTAGGTTAGTTATGGAATCGACCGGAAGATTGCAGCAACATGTCTCAGTGAAGCCCTTTAATTTACTCAGAAATATTTTTATTTACTGGTTTTGATTTTTCTGATTGTGAGGTTGTAAATAATATTACGGATTGATCATGGACGGATCCAAGAATATATTGCAGTATAATAATAATAATAATAATAATAATAATAATTGGCTTGTAGTGAACCTACATATGGGGAATTTAGCAGAAGCCAAGGTGTGTGGTAAAATAAATCTTATTTAAAAAAAAACTGTTACTGGAATTACGCCTTTTTCCGTGATGATATCGTGCGGTACATGCAATGATTTCGTACATGATTGTTATCGTATAACTGTTTTTACGTTGGACATAACTGTTATATACGAGAAATCCCATACGCGGGCTAAAACAAGATGGTCTATGAAAGCTTTTCAGCGCAGGCCGTACGTCTTACTGATAAGCCAGCACAGAGAAGGTAACAACAGTCTCCCCGTCCTTTCATCAACTTAATTAACAGTAATCTCGGATTACATGAAGTTCTAACAGCAGGAGACAATCTAACACTGATAGATAATGACGGTGACAATAAGAGAATGTTTCAGCGTGTTCGACTTGATCAGGTAGCACAAGAGATACCACCAACGGACACTAGAACTCCACGGACACGATCAAAGTGTCACTACTCTACTCAAGCCTTACTAGAAAAATGTTAATTCGGATGCAGTTTTACTCTATTTTGGATGAATTATTGGGAATGTGTTCTGCTGGTTTAGAATTCAGTTCACTTTTACCACTTCACCGAAAGTCAAAGATTTGTCACTCACATTAGAACTGATTTAAAACATTTGCAGATTTCAAGTGATTTATACTCTCAGGCCAAAAGTAAAGAACGAAAAAAAATTAGGTCATGAGTAATCACGTGCTGAGACGATTGCAGGGGACATTTTTTAACATTGTATTGAGTGTTTATACCCGGTTCAATGGTTTCGTGGCCGAGAACGAGACCGGGACCACCACGTTTGAGACTGAGACAAGAATATATATGAGATCCCTTAACCCCAAGGTGGTCATGTCTCCAAATCCTCCTTTATATCGCATATAACAAGAAAAGATAAAGAAAAACACGATTCCCTCTATCCGTTATAATACACTTAGAAAAGTAGAGCATCTGGCGTTTCAAATCCAAAGGTTTCAATTAAGTTTTTAATCCTCTTTGATTTTTATACAAATCATACTTTATGACATAGAGTGTGACATTTACCTTTTAAAGTTGTGTGTGCTTCAGTTTCAAACATAATTCGAAATAGACGTCACGGACATTTTATGTTTCAGTCATCACGTATCTATGACATCCCAGTATGTGTGACGCTAATTCTAGACATGTCATAAAAGCATGTACCGTTGAAACAGGTTCTTTAACGTTTGAAACGAACAGTCACCTGTTTCAGTTTGAAACTGAGAATGGTTTGAATCATATGTTAGTTTAATTTTTTTTTAATGTTATATTTCTGTTACTAAGCTAGTGACAGGCCTAAATTGTTAAAATATGTCAAGTTTGTTATTAAGAAATCCTTTTTTAGTGTTTTACACTATTTCTCTTTTAATTCCATTCAGTCTTAAATTAAAATGAACCCCGCCAACTCCGGGTTCAATGCCTTGGTTTAGAACGACCCTCTCACATTGATGAGATTAATGATTCAATATGATCAAAAGTGGTAAGATTTGATGCACACCTAGCCTCTGTCATTGAATAAAAGTGCTCTACTGGGAATATGAAAATAACTGCAATATCTTGTCTTACCCTCCATAAAAATCAGCCGTCTGGCCACTCTAGTGATAAAGAATCATCAGTATGATAGACATTCATCATTTAGCACTCTATCCTGTATTTCGTAGTTACGGGACCTAATATACACAGATCACGTATGCGTGATGAACACAAATTTTGTAATGGAGATAAAACAAATCTGATTCTGTAACACTAGGCAGCGTGAAATGTATAGAGGAATGAATAAAGAAGTCAGTGGTTTTTTGTTAACAAATAACTATAAAATACTCTTAAAACAACCCTAACAGTAACAGTATAACAGCGGTATAATAACAAATCAATACAATTACACAGTAAAATAAACAATGTGCACAGTACCTGGATACCACCACCGTCACAACGATAAGTTTTTTTAAAATGTCTAGGCCGGATGAGAAGTCCACACCAATCCTCTCGGAGAATAACAGTCCAATGTAAAGCTCTTGTAACAATTGTAACAATCCAGAAAATAAACTTGAGACAGGCAGGATTAAATTGTATAGAGTTAGTAATAGAAGAATCCCTAAAATTACTGGATAATCGGACAGGACACTGACATACACACGTCTGTGTCCGCTGGAATCTTCCCTCCTCTCTCTCCCGGCTCTAAAACACAACCCCCTATTTATAACTTCTCACCCGAAGCCGAGAATTTTCCACTTCTCGAACAGTCTAAAGGATCTAACATAATACACAGTAAAAACGCGTTACAGGAATCATCTAGAAGAACATCGCTGCGTCTCTACATACCGGGGTCCACACGTGATCTCGGCGAGAAAGCCCCAAGCTAGCATGACAACGAGAGTTCAGCCAGTAAGGATTAAACATAGAATGAAATACGCGGCCAGACACGGGTGTTACAACACGAGTTACGCCCGTGCCACACAACAAAAAGGGCACCTGTAACACATATACGCAAGAGACTTGGAAAGCGAACGATTTAATCCCTCAATAAGAAAGTCGTCAATTGTCATATTGTATGTTTGATTCAGTGATTCTTACACAATAATTATTTTAAAAAATGAAACATCTGAACGAGACATATCTGATAAACAAGCGTCTATGATGTGTATGATTGTGGTCTGCTACAAAACGAATAACATAAAGATACACAATATATAAATATGAAATATTTAAGAAATATAAATAAATAATAATACAAAACAATGTTATATATAAACGTATCAAAACGAAAATTAATTAAAAAAAACATACAAACCAAATAAATATAATATTCTTCCCTTATCCGTCAGTTAGTATATAAAGTTATTTTTATCTATATTATCAAATATATATATATATATATATATATATATATATATATTGAATATATATTTATATTTTATCACTCCTAAAGGTGGGCAGTTATTGCGTCTCTCCTTGATTGTCTTTTAGAAAGTATATCAGCAAAACGTATTGAACGGGTTTTGATGAAAGGTAAAAGTGTAATACCACAGGGGAAGTCTATAATAAGAATGGAAATTTATTTCGTAAGGCATATATATGTCTCAAATATATATATATATATATATATATATATTTTATATATATATTTATATATATATATATATATATATACCACATAAATATAATACATATAATGTATATATATATATATATATATATATATATATATATATACAAAAAAAATTGTAAATTCATTATTAAAATATCATTCTTGGTTTGATTATCCTATTCAAGCAGTATATTAATTATTTCTGTTCAATTTTGCGATAAGCGCATTTATGGTACTAATTAGGAGCAGAGACGTCAGTTCAAAAACAAACGGACACATATTTGCCGTTTCGTCACAGGATTTCATTGACATGGTGAACCATTAGATATCGTATAACATGTTGAGTGTTCTCCGAGGGGAAATAATACTTAGTACCCTGAATATGTCAACCACAAAACCAGGATTGGCTACATCACAACATCCAGATAACCATCCATAACCCTGACATGGGTTTAATTGAAGGTCAGGTACATTCATTACGATGCGGTCACTGTACATTCGTTCTGCCATTCGTTCCATATAACCACTACTTTCTACAGCAGTGTTTCCTGTGTATCGCAACTGGCCCAGAACATTTTTCAAACCAGTTGCATATATATCCCTCTTCGAAGACAGCAAATATAAACCTGGGGCAGCCTGGTCTTTCAGGAATTCATGGAGGCCATTAATATATATGCAATATCATAAAGTGTCTCGGGTAGAAAGTTTAAACTGTTTCCGAAATACGACCTGTCACCAAGGGCGAGATTCCTTGACCTATGTTATCCTGCATGAAAGATTATACCGTGAATGTGAAAAAAAAAAACTTAACACAGGAGTTCCATACAATAAACAATACATATATTGTCTACCTTTGATATGTTATATCACATATCTATATTGGGCCCTTTTGCAACTAGAAAAGACCAAACAAAACTACCAGCCGGCGTAAAGGCTACGTTTGTGTGTGTGTTTGTTTATTATATCATATTTCGACCGGGTAGTTTTCTGCAACGTCATGTATATAAAGCTGTGAATTTTAACAGTACCCTTTATACGTATATCCTGCAAAGTCCGTCGCAAAGAAGAAAGCAATTTCATGGTTGCGTTACAACAAAGTCCAGGGTAATGTTATGATACCGTCTTCTTATCTGTCGACCGGTGCCGCTAGAACAGTCGCTACCTTATTGGTCGGCCACGCGGCAGCGGTCTGTATGAAGAAGCCAGATAGACCGTTAATCTGGCGATCCAGCCAGTACAAAGGTCCCGGCTTGCCCACGGAATTGGGGTTTATTGCACGCCTTACAACTGACAAGCATATCAAAGCTTGCAGGGACCACCTTTGCTGACTATAGACTTTTGATGTTCTTTGTCAACCCGGGATTTTCGTCTCAAAGGCAATAACGGTCACTTTATTAGTGTCGTCAATATCTATCACATTTGCCAGGTTTTCAAATATCTGACCATTAGCTTTGGCTGGGATTTTTCCACGGTGGGTAAGTCGCATGCCTCACCCGGGAGCTGATGGTTCTTGGTTCATTTAGGCCAAAAAATTAAAGGTATTATTTTCAGGCAGAGCCCGCGTCAATTTTAAGCCCCCCTCCCCCACCCCTTCGCATAAAAAAAATATTTTGATTTTCATCTTTCAAGAAGATAAAATAATACAATTTTGATCAGATCTCCTTTGTTATGTAGTGCTTTTACCTGTTTAGGAAAAATTATGTATGTTTTTTCCTGATAATATGACATTTTTTATCGAAACATACAAAAATGGTAAAAATAAAATATCGCCCACTCGCACTGATTTCTGGAAAAAAAAAGTGCCTGATAACCATACTTTTTTGGCCTTACAGTTCCTCCTTATAACTACCAGTATGACAGTTGGTATGTCCCATATTTCACAAATTTGATATGTAACATTGTTTGGAAAACGATAACACACACTCGTGTGTTTATAGGTGTATATATTATACTCGGTTCCACCAACCTTTGTCTAATTGTCTTTTGGAGATAATTATCTCAGAAGTTTACATTTTCAACTTATTTCATAGAAAAGTGATGGCCTATTTTATCAGTCCAAATTATGTTACACAACTTGTGGACATTATTCTAATCATCTGACAGATCAGTTGTTCAAAGCATGAGAAGTCATTTTTTATAGGGTAGACTTATTTTAGTGTGTTTACATTACCTCATGCAATCAGCAGCTGTAATCTGAGAATAGTTCCTGCACGTGACCAGTTACTTTGCCGCCATAAATTGGGCTGATATCTTGTAAAAGTTAGACTAATCCCGAATATTTTAAAGTAATTAAGATTCCCAAGTATTGTTTATGGTAGGTTCCCCCTTTTTAATAATTATTCTCATGAATATTATACCCCATATCATCATTTACTCCATCAAGTAAATGTTCTCCATCGAGTTTGTATCGAGTGGTTGTATAGATGCTTTAAACTTTAATTTTAATCATAATATTTTAAATTTTTACATGCACTAATTTTCATCAGTCGATCTTTTCCTAGTTTTGTGCGTTTAACTGTAGTTTTTAATGATTTTTATTGTTCCGCGCTTTAGCGCGCGCGATTTTATTCTAGATTTTTTTTTTATTCTGGATATTATATTAAAAATAATGATGATGATAATAATAATAATAATAATAGTAATAATATTTATTATTGCTATTATTATTTCGCGCGCGATTTTATTCTAGATTTTTTTATTCTGGATATTATATTAAAAATAATGATGATGATAATAATAATAACAATAATAGTAATAATAATTATTATTGCTATTATTATTATTATTATTATTATTATTATTATTATTATTTGAAACTATTATTATTATTCCCGTTATTATTATTACTATTATTATTATTATAATTATTATCATTATTATTATTATTATTATTATTATTATTATTATTATTGTTTTCATTATTCCTTTGTTTTTACTTACATTATTTTAATTATATTTTATATTCGTTCTTATATTTTTTGCTGTTTTTAGCATTGACTCACAATAAAAATGACCAGTTTTATAAAACAGTTATGCCTTTTACAACATAAATAGTTACATTCATAGCAACTGTACGCATGGTGTAAAGGACCAGGGAAGATACGGGCAGTATGGATCTGGTACAGCCGGATGAAGATACAATGAAACTGTAATGCCAGTTGGTCCCCTAGAGGATCCGCGGTAGACAGATGGAACATCGGCCAGCTTGTCATGACGTCTGACATGAATCTGATTTAGTGCCAGACTGTGGGACCAAGTATCAGTGATAGGGACAAACTGACATTCATTCAGAGTTCGTGATTCTCAGTACACTCATCATGCAGCGGTTATACATTGCAGTCCTTCGAGATCTTCTTCGCTTTAAACGCTGCTTTGTTTAGCAAGAGTTTTTTTGGAACCTCAAAGGTCTGGCTCATGGCCAAGAATCAGACCAGCAAAAGTGGGGTGTCGTTGATTTAAAATTGGAGTTGGATGCACAATGCAATACCACGCTCTAATTGGTCTGGTTTCAATAGATTGCCGTATGCGAGCCCTGGTAGTGAGACCTGGAGAATATAGCGATACAAAGCAGTTATTTTAAGGAGGAAGATAGTAAAAGTGTAACACCTCAACAGCATTTTACCATCCATTTCAGTAGCAGATGACGACAGAAATTACGCTTTATGTATTGTGGTATATTAAAAATGCCAATCTAGGGGAAGAAAAAGAAAACCTTACTTGATTTCAGGAAGGTCTTATGGATCTTAAAAGGTGGAGTTTGCTTTTTTTCCGAACAAGAAAGATCACTTGGTTAAATATAGTGCCGTTTCGGACGTAGAGAATCTTCAAGAATGACTTTGAATTATGGTTTCTTTGAGGATTATTTTTTATTTTTAAGATTTCTTTTAATTTTACATTTACGCTTTTAATATTGTGTTTTGTGTCTTTAGGGACTCAAATATTTGTTTTGCCCATCAAATGTAAAAAGAAAAACTGCTGGTGACAATTGCAAAATAAATGTTTGAGTAAAATTAGACGTTTGTATCATAGAGCATTATGTGTCGTTTTCACACCTGTTGGCCCTGTAAAACACATATCCAAAACTAATTTATGACAATAGAAATTATCGATAGCTCCCATATTGAAAAGCAAATAAAAGGTCTGCGTCTATCTTTATTTTTAGCAACATGAAATGATTGGGTATCCTACGCATCACTGAACGTGCCAATATTTAATAAGACAAGTCCCAGTTTATAAAGAAACAAAGGCCAGATGACCATAGGTCGAGCACTTGCCGGAAGTTGAAATATAAAAGACAGACAGAGAGACAGGAACACAGGGAAACAAGTGAAAACAGTAATTTGAATGAACAATGTTCTGGAAAAGCAAAAATAAATAACACTTTTATGTATTTATGCTGATATTGAAAAGTCACGGACAACCGGACAGACAGAACAAATTTCCTGGTTTTCTTTTAACTTTATGATTTCAGAAGCATTGTTTAAAAAAGGTAGACTTCAGAATGACATATATCAGACCAAAGAATAAGTAGGCAGGAGAAACTGACAACAACAGACGACATACAGACATACATACAGACTGACAAATAACCTGTTGAGGCTCTTTTGTAAACAAAATTGACTTTGCAACAGAGCCACAAATGGATCTACAGACCGACACAATCTGGATTACAGGTGGCCAGACCTTACAATGGGGAATGCATAGACGAATAAAATGAGCTACGACTTGTGTAGATAGGACAATAAGTTATGAGCAAAAATATTTGTTGGGTGTTTTCGGTGACCTTGACCTTTGACCTATCTCAATAAAAAAGAAAATGCTTATAGGAGTTTTGTTTGTCTATCAACTGTATAATTGTCAAAGCGATTTCTCGAAAATTGTGCCGTATAGAGTGAAAAAGTGAAACCTCATAATATCTGGTTTGACGCAAACAAGATTTCCATGATTTGTAAAATGTCGAGTTAAACAGGCCAAATATTGCCTGGAGCATAAAACTAGACCTCTATAGCTTCTATAGCCTGACCTTTGACCTGTTTACATTAAAAGACCTCAGACTTCTTGAACTCCAGGGATTCCATCAACAGTATAACATTCAGAGGAATTGCCAAAAGTTTATGGAAGATGGCCATCTCATGGAGAAAGCATAGGGGAACAAAATGAGCTATAGTTTATAAAGATATGTCTCTTTGACGAAGTTATGACGGAAATAAAATTTTAACGTTGTTTTCGATGAACTTTACCTTGACCTTTGACCTGTATTTACCAAAGACAATAGACAGCTATGACTTCTGTCGATCAACTGTGTAAGTTTAAAGTGATTGCTACAAAAGTGTGGCCTGTATGGTGGGGACAGACAAATAAATAGACAGACAGACAACTGACCTACATGACCAACAGCAATAATAGTTGACTGGACAAGGTCCTAAAAGAACTTCTTCTGCATGTCTGCTGATGTTTGTATCCTAACTTAATGCATTTAAAACGAAATCGCGGGTGAATAAGGTTACTGAAATGCAGTTAAAGTTTCTTTACAATTTTGTTCAACCATGACTTGTTGACCATAAATATAACCCTTAAATGCACAAATGGTTAAAAATATATAATACATTCATTTGGAAGCGTCCAAAAACTCATTTTGCCATCCAATATATGACTGTTACCAAAAACCAAATGCTACTGAAATGCGTCTTCAGGTTTGACAAAAAATAATATTAAAGGAGTAACGGTAACTTATTTTCACACAATCCTTTTTATTTATTATATTTTCCATGTGTTAAAATCAGCATATCTCAATAAAACATCTTTTCTATGGCTAAATTTGCAGGAAATATTAACTCATTTAACCTTTTGACATTGAACTGAGCCCTTAAAGGTCAAATGCATCGAAACAGAAAATGCCATCAAAAGTCTTTAATAAGCGCGTATCTAGAGGTCGACCCTAACGCATTCAATATATCCATGTTTCAAGAGAAGGGCATTAAACGGCTTCCTGAAATACCACTTCAGATATGTGTGCTGAGAATTTCTCTAAGTATTACGTGACGATCGGGGGCACAAGGTCATCTTGTAAAACTGTTAAGATGATGGAGGTTACAGTAATGTAGATTACCCGACTCGGAACTGCTCAATAACCTCTTTTACGAGTATTCTTGATCTGTATCTATATGGCCCTAGGATACGCACTAAAATCGGGCATTCACAACCCCGGAAACACGATGAAAATCAGCAAATGAAAACCAGACGCCTTCGAATTTTGTTCAATATCATAAACATAATTAAAATAATTAGTCAACAATTTTCATATAAGATTAAATATTACACACGCAACCGTATGGTTCTTAAGGTATATTTACGATCAAGTAAAGAAAACCATACATGCTCACATGTTTGGAAGCTATTCGGCGTTTTCAGGTGTGCCATGGCAATGACTTGTACTAAGCAGATCAATATCTAGGCGGGTAATCTCTTATAAAACATGAACGTTTCCTCTTTAAATGGAAAAGACAGATTCTTCCATTAGATGACCCCAGTGGATAAATGAACATGGCAAAACGAACGGTTGGTCTGTCCCTTCAAATGTTTATTTTTATTGGCGACGAGATATTGGCCCGCAGAACTTATGAATGCGCCCTGGGTAGCCTACAACGGACGCTGGAATATGTTTTTTTTTGCAGAGGAATCCGAGTGACTTACATATTGACAAAATGACGATCTGTTTCCATCAATATAAAGTAATGCATGCCTTAGAACATTTCGGTTTTAAGGGTCCCTCGTACACAAGTGTATCGGCTTTAATGAACTAGACACCCATGGGTCTTGACCCTCAACTGAATTTGTCTATAAAGATATTTTAAGAGTTTTATTTTCAAAATATGGGTCCTGTGATCTCGACCCTTGATCTGAAAATAAAGTTGTTACCCCTTCTAATAGGTGAGCCAAATGTTAAAGATAGAAGATTTGGGTTAAAAGGTTAGCTTCAAATGTAACCAGCAGCTTGTTAAATATGACGTTGCCCTTTGACCTTGTTACTTCAAACTATTTAGTGTTGTTCCCTTATTTGTAAGTAATCATACGTTAAAGCTGGATGATTGGGTATGAATAAACGCTATATGCATAAAAAATAAAGTGGACCCTGTGACCTTGACCTTTTAGTCAGCTGAGCTAAAAATGGTGGCGATAATCTGAAGGAGAACTACATTGTTCCATTATTGGCCTAAATGGACTCACATTCATGGCTGTAAAACATTACATCACCAAATCGATTCATCAACAAATCCAGTAAGGCGTGAAGCTTGCCAAGAGGATGGTGGAAGAAACGAAAGTTGCGGGATAGAGATTACAGAATCCGATTAACGATCCATCATATGTTTTAAGATTTTTTTTCACTTCACTGCCGTTCAAATCAATATCGTATAAACGTCTTCATTGTCTTGTGAGGTAACTCGTGCTATATATACAGCCAATGGGAGATTGCATTATATGAACGTTGGAGAACGCTTCTTTAGCTCCATAGCCGCCAAGGTAAGGGATTCGCCCCATCTAAAGTAGCAACCTCCGCGATCTTTCTATCATTTCCATCATGTTTAAGCGCGGGAGTCCTCTCATCGGAGATTTTAGCGCCATATAAATATTATCTTTTATCTATTATTATTATTATTTTTATTATTAAAATCTAGCAAAGGCGATGGTAGTCATACTGGCCATGCTGGAACAATACTCTCGCTGTCTAGCATATAGAAGTCTCTTGCTTTAATTCATTTCTTCGAAATAGTTTATACTTAACAATACAGGCTTGTCCACTTTTGTGATAGTCGCTAGTACATGAATTCAATTTAAAGTGATACTATCGAGCAGACTTACCTTGGAAAATAAATTGCTTAAATTATCTATAAAATTAGCCAAAAGTAGCCATAGGTGAGAAAACACAAAAGAAATACATACTGAGGGTTCCATAGTAACATATGAATAAATATTTATTGAATAAAATTAATAATACACAAAATCCTTTCTTTCTAGGGATTGTTAGAGATTGTTAGCAACATTCTAATGAATGCAAGCCTCAGCCATTCACCTATTCAGCCTATATATTGCCAGGTTATTCCTGTGATTACGTGACGTTCCTAGATCCGGATCATATGCTGGAACAACACCGACATAGATTTTTCATTGGGCTTTATCCATATTGCGCTGAAATCTTGAGATTATGTTAATGATTGCGTGAGTTACTCTGTGAACAAACACACACACACACAAACACACTAACACACACACACACACACACACACACAAACACACACACACAAACACACACACAAACGCGCGAACGGGAATGTATGCACACCACCCTGGTGGTCATTCTGTCATTCATCTAACAAAAATGATCCATGAGTTACATGAATTTTTATTCCGTGTAACGTTTATGATTTGTTTCTGTTCCCGCAACGGCTTTACTGGGCAAGGATAACGTCAAACTGGTACCTGGCTGTACAATTTTACATATAATGTCAAAAATCAAATTAATAACTTTAAACCCTGTAATAAACACCAAGAACCATAAAGGTCCGAAACAATTGACATATTGTATCAGCCGTAGTCGGTGCGATGGGACAAACATACATAACGTAATCGTAAAGTGACTTCACTGTAAAAGCTGGAGACACGTTTCGTTCATTTGATTGAAACGCCTGTTTGTCCCATTTTTTAAATCACGTCATAATATTCTCAACATATTTCACTGTAAAATGTGTTTCAAATAGCTGTAAACATATTTCAAATTCAACTAAACATGTTTTACCATTACAACCGTTTCATTTTCTTACAATCTTTAACTCTGTAGCCTCTTTTACACCCCCGTCACACGAGAAGGCGATTTCGCTGCGATCACCGGATTGGGGCAGATCGCCGTAGAGCGCAGCCAGAGTGGCCTTAAGTTTTCATGAGCTTTGTAGGAGCAAGGTAGTGTCGCCTTGGGACGTCATATGGTCACCATTAACGCCATGAGTGGCGACCAGTTTTGAACATGGACAAAATTTCCGCCGCGGGGTCGCCGTGGATTAAAAGCGCAGTCAGATCGGAATGCGATCACCATTATCGTCCTAGCAGCGCAGTACCAGCTTCCTGACAGCGAAGGTCGACTGAAGTAAACGGGGTAGCATCGCCCTTCCCGTTCCACGGCGCTGGCTTAGCACACTTACCCCGCCACTACCGAGACCTCGGTGACCCTAGTGAGCTCTTTACACGATTCTCACGGTGCTGCCGCTGCCCTTATAACGTCAGAGCTGCGCTCTCTCTGCGCCCAGTTGGATTCGACGTGAGCTGGCGTCTGCGCTCTGACGAAGCTCGCGGCGCCAGCACACGTCGTGTCAGCGGGGCGAGAGCGGCATTGCAGTCATACTTGTAGGGTTTTTCCGATGTTGAGGGCGACCAACGGCGGTCTACTATGTCGCCATGGTCGCCGTAAGGTCTTCATCTAGTGTGATGGGGCCCTTACTTCACCTGCAGCACCACACTTACTTAGATTAGAAATAAAAACTTTAAGGTAGGAACACTTTTTGAAACCCCTATATTTCAATTCAATTCAAAAGTGGGTTATATTCGCGTAAGACACAATAAAGTATACATTACTTTAAAACTGGTACAGTAATCTTTCTTATAGTATACAATTCGTTCATTTTTACATGATTTTGAAACATTTAAAAAAAAAATTTTAAAGGTACATTATTTTAAGCAAGTAAATGTGATCCATTTCTTAATAAACTAATATTAAACCGCATTACAATATCTTAAAGTGTTTTTTGTTTTGCTTTTTCTTTATCATGATTCTATCTACATAGAAACTGAAATTTTGAGTTTTTATTTAACAATTTATGGAATGAAAAAAGTGGATTACTGTTACTTGTGGCTTAAAATGGTGTACCTTTTAATATATATATATATATATATATATATATATATAGGTAATTATTTATGTATAATATTTACTATGGTGTACCTTTTAATATATATATATATATATATATATATATATATATATATATATATATATATATATAGGTAATTATTTATGTATAATATTTACTGAGGTTCTTTCAATCACTGAGTAGTAACTCCAATTCATGTTAAACTGAAAATCCAATTTAAAATTAAATAAAAAAAATATCTCAATGCAGCATTTTTAATTTTCTCCATCCTCTGCTCAGATGTTTAATTAATGAAAAACTTCAACTGTTAAGCACTGCTTATCAATTTTCTCTCCGCAAGTCATATTTAAATATATTTGTATTCCAAAAATAAGGAAGTAAAGTAAAGCCCCCTAAGGTGTATGGAATGAGCATGTTTTGTCCTCCTGTGACAACAGAGGCACAGGAGGGTTCTGTGATCGAACCCTACCAGATCATGATAAATTTTAAGAGCTTCATAATACCTGAAAAGTTTATTATGGAAGGTGCTAATATGAATTCATTGTAACAGGTGAGAATTTCAATCTTTTAATCTTATAATGTAAACCAATCACATCAAACAAAATATACATTTATACAGAAATCAGCAGGTCTGCAGGAATATATTGGTATCACGGTACAGTAAGTTGGAAGAGACTGCCAGTCTGCTTTGTCACATGATATGGGTTAAAAATCATAATGGCATGAAAAATCATAATTACTCTACCACTGTTCTGTTTATGGTTTGAGAAAATTTGCAGTGCAGGATTATCTTTAGGTGCCTTTTCAGTATATTGAGTGAACTAGACATTTTAAATAATTCCTTTTATTAGAATTTGAAAAGATTGGTAATGTCATGTTAAACTCAGAGAAGATTTGTACAATTCCTATGGCATCAAAGGAATGCAAATATACCCTAAAAGGGGGTTCATGAGGCTAAGGTAAATCATGCAATTAAACTATAATGCAAACTATAAATTATTTACAGTTAATCAATACAAATCAATAGTGTAGACTACAGACAAATGACTGTGTATATAATATTGGTAAAACATACAAATAAATACTCAGAATAAATTATCTTATTTTTGCACAATGAAAAGCACTCGTACTTAAGTACAGACCCCTGTGCTTGTACTCGACTGCATTGAAAAAAAGCATGTACTTGTATTTGTACATTAAATTTCTAAAGTAGCCTACTTGTACTGAGGTAGAGATGCCTTGTACTTGACTCAAGCCTGGAAAAAGGAATGTGCATAAATTATTTTTCCCACAAATCCATAAGTGCAATTCCCCTCTTCTGGATATTGTGGATATCTGGACGGGTATAAGTCCCTCGGTGTAACAGTGAAACAAACCTTCAGTTGCCCCTGGGTCCAGTACTTATGGGTGCTTCCTTTGCAAGTAAAATCCTATAATTACGTCATCACAGTTCTCTCACAGTCCGCAGTGTCCATTTTATGGGTTTATGAAAAATGTTGCCAAGTCTAGGCCTTCTTTGCAAATCATGATTAATCTTGTTTGCAGGAAAATCACATCATGTAAATCATTGTTTTCCACATCAATTATATATGCATTTCTGCTTTCTGCTCCAGTGCAAAAATATTGGGCTTGTTTGCCTTATCAAACAATCAACGCGAAAAAAACAGGTGTACAGGGGCATTGAAAGAAACTATAACTGTATGTACCATGTGGAATTTAAAATCTGTAGGCCAAACAGTATCCAAACGCGCCGGCAGGCAGACAGACGGACGACGAACGCAGAGTCATCGCTAGAGCTCAGCTGACATATACTTAGTTATAAGCAGCTGAAAAACAATGATATACATGTATTTGTTTCAAATGTTTGCCATGCATGTATTCGTCATTTCATGCATTATCAGTCAATTCACTGGTTATGGCTGAGTGATAATAGAGGTGTTTGGAGTGAACAGCTGTAATTCACCTTTCAGTCTGTATGTAGCTTCTTCATCTTTGAATATGCGTTGAGCCCATGCTACGACTTCGTCGACTGACAATTCCTTATTTCCTTCCATATCCAGTCACATGTAGTTTTCCACTGTAACCTACTATAGCTTAATTGTCCTTCAATCCGTTCCGTTAACCGCGCGTTTCCGTCATCAAGTGTCCGTTAAAACACCGAAAAAGTCCACCCGTTTGATTTAAGTAGGAGCGAAACATGTTTAAAACGTGTGTCAAACACGTTGAAGCATCACGCGACTAAAAAAATTAAAAGTGCCGTGCCTCATGTTTTAATCATAACTATATCTAAAACATATTATAAAGTGAGACATGTCGCATCTACTTTGAAACGGCAACTAACCCCCACTGTTTGCAGTGTTATAAATGCAAGAGATGACAGGTGTTCCCGTATAGGATTTGTTGGTAGTAATACACAACGTATATTATCCCGTCGAGATTTGTGAACTTTAGAGATATACACGTGTCTACCGGGGATCCAAAGATAAGTTGTCATCTCTGTTGTGGGCCAACGAATTTCGACCCCTGTCGTATTACGTACACCACTGTATGCAGTGTCTACATGTACACAGGTGTATATATGGGATTATGCAGTTGTCCAGCCTCATGTTTCAGCGCTTAGACGGGATTTCCTTCCTTTTGTAATTCAGGATTTTAAGTGGTTTTATATACATAGAACTAGCGGCCTTCTGACATTTGAGAGTCTAGAACGAGCGTACCGGCGTCAGAGCGCCGTTATATCCTTTAACGAGGACCGCACTACAAGGCTGTATGAGGGTGCAAATGTTTTTCTTATTCTTTACATTGCTTAATTGCCTACATATACTCTATCACTTGACATACACCTGACTAACCTTTTCAGTATATTTTCTAAAACTACTAACATATGCGAGAAAAAAATCCGTTTTAACTCAGCATATTGGTAAATCCCTTGCATGTTGGTTGAATTTCTAAATGAATACAAACATGGCTCGCACGGGTAACTTGACGGCAGCCAACTTTTACGCGATAGAGGCACTGACTCTTTGCCATAGAGACATTTTTCAGTTTAGTTTGTGAGTTCTCATGTATTCTTTTGTGTTACTTCATCATCCATAGCATAATGGTGAGGTTATTGGCTGTTTACCTAGATAACAATGCAACAGGGTACATTCCCCCGCATGGCTTGTTTTCACGACTGTATTCACGGCTATAGTGCTGAACTGAGAAAGTACCGGTACAGGCAATATATGGTCATGTTTTTTATGTAAATATTTTAATTGACTAATCTTATTATATATCATTTAATAAAACAAACGAATTAAATTTTGCTTATTTTTTAATAATGTCAATGATTAATGGGAGTGAATATTTCATAAGTCATGAAATTTAAGCTTAATCAGTTAATACGTCTGCCTGTGATCATGTTTTCATAACGCCTTGTTTCTAAACGGCTAAAGCCGGGTTCTCACTACCCAATTTTATTGGCCGATTCACTGGATCGCCTTACTTTGTACCTACGATGGTACATTATCATGTGGTGTGACGGCCCCAGCGACGCCATTTTTTTTGGCGCCGGCTTGAAAAATCGCCGTCGCCAAGAGTCTGGCACTGTCAAAGAAAATCGGCCGATTTTATCGGGCGATTAGCCAAATCGTGTAGTGAGCCGATACGTGCGACAAAGTCGGCCGACTTTTGATTATTTTGGTTTGGTCAGAGTGCACATTCTGTGATGGTATATCTGCTCTATACTCTCTGTACCCATTATTAATTCATTTTCTTTGGACCCGATCACCTGCTAGGGGCTTCAATACAGGCTGGGAAGGGGTATATACCCCTCCCCCTGTTTAACAAGGCGAATGGTCAATGTAAACAAATATTGATATTTAGAATTATACCCTTTGGATCCATTTTTGGGTTAACTATGAAATATATCTAAACCGGTTTTAAATTTATATTTACCGGAAACATTATATCGCACTCTTTTTAAACCTTATACTCAATCGAATATAATTGAAATATGTCACACAGACAGTTATATATATATATATATATATATATATATATATATATATATATATATATATTTACTTGATGTTTGCAGTCAACCCTATTCCATTCATTGGGCCGGATCCCTAGCACACTTTATTCATTGAGCCACCGGCAGGGATTTCCCAGCATCCATTTTTATTGTATATTTTAAGCTGATATATATTATAGAGATTCGCCTGATATATAATTGATCATCCCACTTTTACGGCATATTACAATAAGAATTAAAATCTAATCACACAAAATATCTGCTGCTATTGACGTTTGTTGAACGTAGCAGTCAAATGAGAAAGGCTGATAAAGTTTAGGCTGATTTACATAGGATAGAAGAATACATATAACTTCCTTTAATTCATAGAAATAGATAATCCTTGAAATCACACAAGCGCGCACGTAGAATATCATTTTCTAAATTTGAGTTTTGAGTAAAATTGATGACAGACGGTTCATTTTCTTCTCTCAGTTCGCACACCTGTGAATTGTATCTTCGCTCAAGGCTTAACCCGCAAATCAAAATTCTGACATAGCATATTTCTGCCGACAAGCTACAAAGCGAACAAGTTTATCCTTTTGGTTTCATGCGGTAGCAAGCTCAGTAGCAGATCGCCATCTTGAACGATAATCGAGAAGTTTGAACTTGCGCGTCAGTAAATATGACACCGAAAATCGGCCAACTAAATCAAAACCAATTTTAAGAAAATCTGCGATAATTAGCCCGACAATATCGCGTAATAAAATCGGGCACGTGCGCGCTTGCAATGATCATGCCGATTTCTCTCAGCACGGAATGGCTAATAACCTGGCTAATAATAAAAAAACATAATGTTTACTGAACCTGACACGTGTCAGTCTGACCGTGTCAATTTTACGTTAAAGCGACCTAAATTGTTAGTTTCAGTTTGATCCTTAGTAGGCATTTGAGGGGTATGTATGTTTCATCATGTACGTTGTAGCATTGAGCGAGGTTACCGGGTTCTCTAAATGTCAGCACCCCTGATCTGTAGTGCACCCCCCAAAAAAGACTCCTGATCCCGCTTTTCAGGACTGAACTATTTCACATATTAGTCAGAAGATAGTCCGCATGTGCATTCAAAACAAGTGGCCCTGGGGTCATGACGCTCAGCTGAACTTTGGCACTGAGGAATTCTTTCAACATAGATAATTGTCATTTTAGCATTTTTACGATTGTGTCTGCAGCATGTTCGAAAAACTTATCGAATGCATTTTCTTCAAATTTTCCAGGGTAATATATGTGGTAATAATGAATGCTCTTTTAATGTGTACATTAAATCTCACACATTTTGGTCCCCGGGCTCCTATTGTGAATGTGACACTGATTTCTAAGTGTATTATTAAAATCCTGACTGAGATCTATGTAATCTTTCTGAAATAAGTATACATTTCATATATTGAAAGCCAAAAATGTGAAAAGGTCGAAAGTTTGTCCACAACAGTTATGTTTGGACTGATTTTTTCATTGTTAACAAAGTTAGCATGATATTTGCGCAAATGTGCACAGCAGTTCATTTTGAGACTGAATGTGATATATTTGTGCTGCAGCCAAAAACACTAAGACGTCTGATTTTTATGGTGGTCAAAACACGCATATAAGTCACAGCGATCTAATTTTTGGTATGAAAGTAGATTTAACAAAGACATGCCGATATGCAAATTAAGAATTTATTAGATTAAACGGTTACAATCTATGCCGGACAGAGGGACGCAATAGCTCAGATAACCTATTATCGCTATAGTGCAGATTATTGATTAGCAATTATTGTTATTATGCACAATAAAAGACCAGAGAGTGATACAAGTAATTTGCGCATGGCAAAATTGACCATATTGAGTCACCGCTGCATTTTTTACCTTGTCCGCTGAAACAGATTAATACTCTATTCTGCGCTCCTCGTGCTGTCGTCTCAGGTCTGCTTAAATCAAAAAGAGACCTGAGACGACTCGATTGTAAAACCGCTACATTAGGAGCGTAACTGCGATTCGATCATCTTTGTTTAATTTAAGAAGCCTTCAGTTTTCGTGTCAGTAGGTTTGGCATAAGAAATAGTCATCAATACGTCATTTTATGGCACACTGTTCCTAGTAAGTTTTCAGCAGTGTCAAGAGCAGTTCACTAAAGGTTTTCCGTCCAACATCTAACGTATTTATGGAAACGTACTTTACGGATCGCGCACTATGCGGAGCGGACATAACATATGAATTTGCAAGCATACAGCCTTAAAATTGAACTTTCTTGAGACTGCTAAAAATAACATGAAAGAAAGGGGTTATCAAGGTGATGACATTTCCCAAACGTTTATCACTCGGGGTCGAATAACCAGCTCCTGGCATATATAAACATATATTCTATATATAGACATCAACTCAGTTTATCTCTTATGGTAAATCTAGCAGCTTCCCCAGGCGGAGGCTAGCTACGTTTTTTACAAGTGTATGATACTTTGAGAACACATCTATATATATGAGATCGTTATTTATGCTGCTGGGCTGGGACATATCCACCATCAAAATACTTGATAGATCATACCGTATGAACCTGGGTTTTCTAGCTGCACCTGTAGTTTTTATCACTGTACTATAATAAGGATATCTGGATACCAATCTACGTGTTGAGCATTAGTAGATAGGTGTTTCTGCCGTAAATATCCAGACACGGGATGAAGAACTAATGCTTTGCTCTCAAAATACATACAGCATCTGCCGTATAGAACATTAAAAAAGATGCACACGTGGTGACTCTGCGGTTATGGAATATCTAGTAAGAGGAACCTCTTGTAAAATCATGTTTTATGATTGATCTGTAAAAAACGACCGATGCTCAATTATTAATCGATTATTCCATATGCCATCTAACTAACTATATGCTGTATAGGTAAAGAATTGTGCCTAAACTACTGACCCAGTAAATTCGGTCTAAATTGAAAATCATGCTTAAAGTAAATGGCCGGTTGTTGATACTTAAAATTAGTCGTTGCACAAGGGTACACTCTAATGCTGTTCGCTGTTTTCCCGTCTTTCTTAAATTGCTGGAAGAATTATAATATTTTATCTTAATAATATGACTTTTTTGTATGTGCATATATCATCGTTTATGATCGATTATTCAAAGATGCAATCGATTAAATCGATCAAGAGAGAAAAGTACCGATCATTGATATTGTCGATTAACTGACACGCCACTAGAAATACTATTACAAATTACAAAAAATGTTAATTTCAATAATAATTAAATCTATAGGCCTATTAATAATTTTTTTATACTTTTAAGGTTGCACAATCTGTAGTTCACTATTCTAGTTAGCTTGAAACTTAAATTCTTTCTCAAGAGACTACAGTTCAAAGGGTGGAGTGAATATATATATATATATATATATATATATATATATATATATATATATATATATATATATATATATACAGATATTTCAGGACTTAAACTCACTTACTTGTGTTCGACAGCTCTGTTTCGTAAGGGCCCCTACGGGCCTTCACTCGTCAGGTATATATATATATGTGTGTGTGTGTGTGTTTGGTGCGTGTGTGTGTGTGATATTTCAAACACTTAATGAATTAATCGTATGTACATCCAAATATTCTCACCTTCAGAGACGGTTTTTCAATATCTGAGTGGGGAACCTAATTGCCTCTTGAATGTATTTTCTTCCACCAGGTGCTCTGCAATCAAACGAAAGAGAGGCTACAATTATCTCGTCCTCCTGCACAAACTATCTACCATTTTCTTTTTCTTTACTTATTTCAATACTTGATTAAGTAATTATATTAATAAAAGAGGCTATACTCATTCGTCTCTGTTTTATTTTACATATAAATATATAAATGACAGAACCAGTACGTTGTAAACAAATGAATATATTAAGCTCAGATTGCTCTGGTTGGAAATGTTATTAGCATAAAAAAACGTCGCTTTATTAGCCAGGAAAAGCTGTAAAAAGTATGAAATATTCATATATCTGCAAGATATAAATCATTAAATATATAGGAGTGCTTTTAAGGTGTCTCAGAAATGTAGGAATTATAATGAATAATTATTGAGATCAGTTCATAAAGATTGGCGAGAAGCGTGTGGTATGTTGGATGTGTTTTCCCCGGAGATGATTAGGTGGCTGTCAGTAAAGAGAGACAAATCTGACAAATATGGAGGAAGAGGGAGGGAGAACGTCTGACAAGGGAGAATCGGTAAACGAGTATGTCCCTAGTACTGATTATAGCTTTCAGATATATATGATTCTTCCGATGTCTATTTAAACACAGTGCAAAATATATTTAGTTAATCATTACACTTACGGAAACAAGGATAACATTTAGGGTTTTCTTGGATGAAGACAATGGGGACCTTATATAGCTTCCAGACAGATATGATTCCTAAGATATCCATTTACACAGTGCACAATTGTTTTATAAGATCACACTTAGGTTTCACTTCAGTGAAGTCAGTTGCGACCCTTACTAAAGGTTCGAGACATATATGTTTCTTACGATCTCCATTTACAGAGTGTACACTACATTTATGTAGTAATTACACATTTAGGGAAAAAAATATTTCATTTTAGACTTCTCTGGAATGATTTCAGTTCGGAACATTTCTATAGCTTCCATGCAGACAGAATCCTGATAATGGGTTTTAATGAAACTCTTCATGAAAAATTGGTTCTTAATGCACCTTGAGGGTTTATTAAGAATCTTATGAGCGGGATTTTGCTCATATAATTTAAAGAACATAATAAATATAAATAATTATTATAAATGATATGACAAATATAAACAAAGCATTAACATCTAAACAAACACTGAGAGTGTGAACTTCTTCGTGACAGTGGAAATTGAAGCAAGTCATAATATATTTCAGTATATATTTTATTTAGTAGCAGTATCCCATACATTTGACCTGTGGCCTGTGACATTTAGGGTTTAAGTAAAATGGTAGCCCCTACAAGCGGTTTCGAGAAATGGGGAAAAATTATACTGTCAAGGTAGGGTAAGGGCTCGGGTAGGCGAAACATAACTACTCTATTCACAGCGTCCAGGAATACGGAATAACGCTTTTTTTTACCACGCTCGAATCCTCAAATTATTGTAGCATTATATGCTGTTGGATCAGTGACAGTGAGGAGTATAACGTCTTAGCTGGGAAATAAGCTGGCAAATGGAGATCGACGTTTAATTTAAAAAATACTATTGTAGTTAGATAATCATTGAACAATCATATATTTTTTTCGGACCAATGGCTCACAGATGCAACTCATGGGGTTTTATTCTGTCAATTTTGAAAACACACCAATGAAGAGTTTCAAGAACCAGCCAATTAACCTGATAATTTTTTTGTCCAAAGGTCTGCCTGAACCAAACTGGGCAACCGTTTTCAAATCAGCTGATTTTGACTGGATTAAAACAACTGGTTGGTTATACAAACCCGATTCAACAGGGTGATAAACAGGGTGATACACACACACTTTATTAGATTATGAATATAGGGGGGGGGCGCATGACCAGCTATTATAGAAGGAATCATCATTTACCTGTATAGCGCTGTGGACCCCCACGGTGTTAGAAATGGGGACATTAATTGAAGCTGGATATTATTAAATGAGCCACTGATAATGCCTGTACATGGTTCCCATGGAGCCCGCACGCTGATGTGTCTTTATGATGTAAGAAAAAGAGAAGGGATGAATGATAGAAGTCCCTTATATCATTTGTCGCTGAAGTGAACAAACGTAAAAAAAGGCGTCTTATAATCTTTGTTACAGGCTTCTTGGCATCATGCAGTTAAACCTGATGGCATTAGTGCCGATCAGGCAAAAGAAAAACATGGAACACGCTAATGCGGGTAATAAATAAAATGATTGAAAACTAAAATCTTATCATATTTAAGGTAAGGCTTTAGAGTGAAAGTCACTTAACATATTTAAAATTACAGAGATTTTTACGAGAACGTCCAGGCTTGTGTATGTCAGTGACCTTATATAATGACTGATTTATTTAAGAATATTGAATGGGTTTCTTGTCTTCGCCTCAGAAAAATACGAGTCCATGGTGCTTGAATGACTGTGTACTTTATTCCTCAAACCTATATCCACCTGTTTTCTTGTGAGAGAACTTTCTTCAAAGTTTAATTTTTTTAAGAAGATACATTAAAAGCTTCATATGAAAGTGAGAGATTAATATAAGAATCAAGGATTTTACAATCTATTTCCGGTTTATATTGAATTTTTGTACGCTTAACATTTAACAGCGATCTACGGAGCCCCTGAAGGGACCAATGTGCTATTTTTTTGTGTAAATAAATTTAATGGCGAGGGAGTAGACCAACTACTCATCGAGATGATGAGACAGGGAGATCACCAGGGCACGCGATACGATCGCGAGGGAACTCGAACGGTTCGCGAGGGAACGCGGAATGAGCGCGAGGGAAATCGATATTTACCCAAAATATATGACACCCATGTCCTTTTAGGGGCTCCGTAGTGATCTGACTGAGCAGGTGATGTATTACTATACAAGATCTTTGATTTAGCTGGTGTATTTTTTGAGTGTTTACATGACATCATCCGACCAGCAGCTGTAAGCTCAGGGTGTTTATGCATGTAACTAATGTGGTGCCAGCAATAAATGGGTCTGATATGTTCCAAAATGTAGATTGATTTATCATATTAAAAAAAAAATTCCTTTTTTTCCTGTAATAAATAATGTTCGTAGCAAAAATCAGGATATAGAACATATTATAATACTCATATGGGTTAAATTCACTTGCCCTTTCTATGGTTGAGTATTTAATCAGAATCATCGTCGTCATCATCATCATTGTCATCATCATCGTCGTAATCACAGTTTCTCTAAAAAAATACATCCCTGAACATTGACCATCTTCCTCCAGTCTAGGTTCAAATGAGTTATGTCTTGCCTTTTTAAACGCCCGACTATGACTGAACGTATTATAATTAATCCACTGTCCGTTCTTCGTGCCGTCCATCCGTCCGCTAGCTTTTAGTTTCGCCGCAATAACTTACCGGGGCTTTGCTTAATTTTCACAAAACTCACTATAAATACTCCCCAATAGATTATCTAGCCCCAGTTCGATTATGGGCAAAATCCACGCATATTTGATAAGGTCAAAGGTCACTTGGCTAAGAGGAATATGATGGATTTTGACAAAACTTAAATGTTAATCAATAAAATGTCTCGCCTCAGTACAATTTCCAGCACATTTCACGCATATTTAATGAGGTCAGAGGTCACCGAACTCTCGCGGCAACATGGTGACTTACCAAAAATTCTATGGATGTTCTTAAAACACATTAAACACATTAACCATTAGCGTTTTTCACTTCAATTAATTTTTTCAGCAAAATTCACGCATATTTAATGAGGTCTGGGGTGACCAGGCTGCTTTGTACAGGCCAAAGCGTGGTGTCGCCGCGATAATGTGCAAGTAATATAATGGGTTTGGTCAAACTCAATTGAAATATTAATCAATATAATATCTCACCTTAGCTCTTTTCCAGCACAATCTATGCATATTTAATGAGGTCAAAGGTCACCACAGTTTGGTGGCACCACCATGACTTACCAAAAATCTGATGGATTTTCATATGACTCATGATGAGTATTAACCAATACAGTCTCTAACCTTAATAACATTCTCAGAACATTCACACATATTAAACGAGGTCAGAGATCACAAAATATGCAACATACGTATTACGCACCACTTGCGATGCTCTTGTGGAAGTTTACATTTTTGTTTCTTGGTGTGACTTTTACCTTGGGAAAGAGATAACAAAATAACAACAGTTTGAAACTTACTGTTCAATCTCAAAACTAATTATATGAATATAAAGTTAGCCATACATTTTACTGGACAATTACATATTAACAAAGCAACTTTTAATTATTTAGCTATTTTGTTCATCTGTGTTGTTATATGAAAATCTTGATTTCATTCACATACCCGTAACTTAAAAATGTTATTTGAGAATCCGTGAGAAAGGAATGATGGGCAGATCTAATTGCGTCATCAAATAATCTTAATAGCCAGGGGCGGTTGTAGCAGCAAGGAAGCTGTCTGAGCAATACCGCGGCCCGGCTGCCTTATTGGCCGCGAGAGTCCTTATCAGCGCGCTTCTTCAGAAAGCCAAATGGATCACGTAGGAAATGTGAGCAATTAGGATGTCACGGAATTTTTCATTAAGGAGACGTGCCCCTTTAGAATAAGTACCCTGGCTCCCAATCTGGGATAAAGCAGTCTAAACTGATCTATTGGTGTGACTGTTAGGGCGGGAGTCTCCTCTGTTGAAACTATATACCAGAGGCCATGTGGCCCAGAACGGGTTATCAGGTCATGGTGGCAAGTATTTGAGCAGCCGTTTAGCTTTATTATGTCCGCTCTTCAAGATGTTTTATGTTATCCTTGTCCTCTTTTCCAATGTCTTCGCCGTCCCGTAAGCGAGACAGAATCATGCCAATCTCGGGACTTATCCAGAGAACAAACTGAGGAAGGTCGTAGAACTTAATTATAGTTGCCTCCGCCAACATGCATCATGCGTTCATGTCCGTTCCTATATGTGTGTACAAAATTAATTTATCCAATCATCAACGGAATCTCACGATATTTTAAGGGTATTTCCGGAATGGGCCAATGAAGTACCAATTAGATATCGATGAGGATCTGGATTATCATTAAGGAATATTAACAAATGTACAGTCAATGATGCATGAGAGAACCTGGATATATGGGCAGAATAAGTGAACACGGTTTCGGGAGCCCCCCACACTATTCCCCACCACATGGCGGAGGCCTGCACTCCTTAGAATGCAGATTTCTAGTTTGATCTGCGATTTAGACCAGAGGTTAAGTGACTGGTATACAGCATTAAAACTCTCTGAGTGAAGTTCAGATACAGCTAGGATGCCTAAGGAAACGGATATAAGTATATAAATGCAATAATTGTTTTTCGAGATAACGTTTTTATAAATGTAGAAAGATCAGACGTAGTATGTTCGTTGAGAAAATGTTGGTGTCAGTTACGATTCTTCACTTTGTCTAAGAACACGGACCAATTTGGAGGCTCCCTCTTTTTCGAAATAAACGGTAATTGAAACAGACCAAAAATCATCGACGGATTCTGCGTCGCGTATGTGTTTTTTTCCCCTATCTGCATGCGAGCGTTACACATAGTGTCTACCAATACTAACGGTTAAGTTGTGTCAGGTTGCGCTTTTTTTACTTACTAAGATCCTATATCCGCTAAGGCATTAGGATTGATCACTTAATCCATCTGCATTTTTTTACGTCGTTTAAAGTATTAAATCCCTTCCAGTATTTGAGCGCAGCTGAATACTGTAGTTGCCATCAATCACAGGTAAATTAAAGTAAATCTTGTTAACTTAACACGTGAATAAACCCGGGTTACTACTGTAAGCCTAAACAGGTGAACGGCTTGATGGCCTTCTAGAAATCTGAATGAGAAAGCATTTTCAATATTTCAAATGGATTGGCAATCGTTTTTATCAAAGAAATACTCCAAATAAGCCTTAAGTGCCATTACTTGTCAGGCCTTTCTTGTCTCAAATGACTGTTTCCTATTACATGGGAATTTACAAACTTTCTCATTTTGCTACAAAAATCATTCAGGTAATTGATTAAAAGCAGGAATTACAGGATTTGAATGTATTTGGATGAACATAATTCCTAAAAGCTCTCTCAACAACGTGCCTCAAGTTTTAACCGTGATGTATGGAATGATAGGGGTAGGGTGGTGGTGCCGGGAAGACGGGCGTTATGTTTTTTCAGACATAGCTATTAGTCACAGTGTGGACATATGTAAATGTATATAAATGTGTGTGTATTTATTTAATATATATATATATATGTGTGTGTAAATCTCAAAGTAAATATCGAAATCTAAGAAAATATTATATTATGCCGACAATCAGCCTAGAACTTCAATATTGTTTTAACAGTATCATTCTTAATACTCAAATAGGAGAGCCAGTGGCAATACCATAAATGGAAATTGAGAATTTGGGAAAAGTATCAATCTTTATAATCAACTTATTAATCGTTTGTCTGGTTAACTTGTCCCAGTTAACGCATAGTAAATTCATGAATGCATAAGTGACTGTACATAAGTGAATGTGAATATTCCTTGATGACATTCCTGAATCCGGGCCTTGAGCCGGATCCACACCAACGTTTAACTGAATCTTTATTAGCCCGTTCTGGAGGTGCCCTGATTATTTCATGATAGCGCGGGTTATGTTGTGAACAAAACACACACACAAACTGGGATGAGCGCCTAGCCTTTCGGCAAAACAATTACGAAGTTAAAGGGGTCGAAGAGAGGGGGGGGGGGGGGGTGTCGTTGGTCCTGTCGGCATCCCCCTTAGCTATGCCCCGCGCATTTTGGAAACAATCGCAGTTTTATCAGACCCTATGGTGAAAGTGATGTTATCACCTTGTGTATGTCTTCTCTGACAAGACAACCCATCTCCTTCCGCTGGGTTTAACCTTAAAGTCTTGCTTTAATCAGTCTTCGGATCCTCTGGATCTGCTTTGACGAATGTTATGTAATGCATTCTGCTGTCAAAAGCCAGAGAGGTCAAAACGCCAACAACTCATTCCTTCAAAGCGCCCTGCATGATGGCGTGTTTAAATTCATCGTGTTTGGTTATATATATATATATATATATATATATATATATATATATATATATGGTTCTTATTTCATTTTATTTTGTAAGCCTCTGTGACTACAGTCCTGTTACATTTTTCAGCACCAAGATCCAGACGTTGTGCGCAATTTGTTTGTCTGTTTTTGGCACCTCGAAAATAAATGGTCTCGTTAGAGTCCTAGTTTGACATACATGATGGCGTGAACTCACACACAAGCTGCCAGAAGAATGGTCGTCTCAGCCCTTGTTAAATCACGGGAAGTGGATAAAAACAAGTGCAGTTCTTCATATCATACGACGTGTAGGAGTAAAGCCACAATAATAAATGATCAATGGTATCACCATTGACTTTTGTCGGATCATCCTCTTTTGTCCTTTTTTTCCAGACTGTACGCTAGTCACGCAGCAAGTATACACTGCAGTCTTCCCAGACCTCCTGTTGTTTTAACCGCTCCTTTATATCAGCAAGGTTCCCCCATGAGAGCGTGGTATCATATTGTTGTTTCCAAATAAAAAAACTCTCTCGTTGGGCTGATTACACGGGGACTAGCCTTGCCTGGGCTTTAGTGTATGTGTTTACTTATAAAATGCTAAAAATTAAACATAATCTATTAACCTTTCATAAAAATGTGCCAATGCCATGGGTAAAGGCGCGTGTCTTTGTCTATATCCACGTTTTTTTATAACATGGGTCGGGGGGGGGGGGGGGGTGCAAAAATTGCCACCGATCGTAATAAAAAGACGTCCGGCAGTAACATCTGGCTTCAATTCAGAGATTACAGATTTCTGTAAATGACAAATACTGCATTGCTTCACATGCTCTAACGAATATCAACTAGTGATTTTTCAATAACTCGGTTACATGTTTTTATCTGTATGTTAACACTTGCTCAAGTGCCTTGTATACAAGTAGCCTGTAGATAAAATGTTTATACGTCAAAGTGGCGTTATAAGACCCATTCCCAGCTGGGGTTTCTTCCTAATTTTTTTTTTTTTGCTTCCTAAAATTTTTTTTTGCTTCCTAAATTTATTTTTTTGCTTCCTAAAATTCTCGAGATAAATATTTTTTTTTCTGTGTCCTAAATCAGCCACCGTACTCAAATTATAGTATGATGCATTCTTTCAAGAAATGAAGCACATCCTTCTTGCGATTCCGCCGAATCTGACCTACCTTGTCTTGACTGGGACATTTTACAAATTTAAACAAAGAATTCCCCCTATCTCTTATAATATTTTTATTTATTATTTTGCACTAGCTGTCTAAAAAATATAATGCCATTGCTTAAGGTTCTATATGATATTAACACTCAAATTGGTTACTCAGTGTTTTAATGGTTCTCTTTGTAAGGCTATGTGAAAATCCTGATATTTCTTACACGAACCTAAGATACGGTACAATAGCCAAGTTGATCCATATGTGTTAATACGTTAAAAACTCTACAGCCACAACACAAGAAACAAAATAATGATAATAAGTAAAAACACTGATTATCTTGTACATAAGGACAAATATTTTTCTGCAATATCTGAAGAAGCTTTAAATTTGCACTGCATCCTGCACTCTTTGTGATCTTACATTTTCCCCTCAAGATCCCTCAGGTGTTTATAGTTTATATTTAGAGTTTATTTTCCCATTCAAGCTTTGCCTTTTCATGTAACATGCCTCTCTGAAACTATGGCATATACAGGATTTAAAGTGTATATGGTTGGGAGGGTTGGGGGGGGGGGGGGGGTTAAAAATAATCTTGCATTCATTAGGCTGTATATTGCTAGTTCATAATGTATCTTATATTCTATGTATAAGGTCATCTCAGCTGAGCAACTTTGAGTCTCAGCTGTAATTAGGAGATTATCGGTGATGCTGATTGAATGCTGTATGTTCCATCACAGCAAGCCACCACATTCCATGACTGGAATGGTCTGCAACATACATTTTATATGTGTGGCACTCAAATTCCAGCATCGCCGATTTTGCCAGTCTGCTGGCCAAGAAACTTCACCTTGTTTGCTCCACCAGGTGGACATATGCGTTCATTCCCGTTATTGTGTGTGTGTGTGTTTGTGTGTGGCTGGCTAAGCTTTGGATGTGTGTTTGTTCAAAACATAAATCACGCATTTATGATTTTTTTAGGAATACCAGGTGCACATCTTATTCCTATAACTTTTATTGTGCCGAAAGCTCAGTTTTTGAAAATCCGTCATATTTCAAATTTAGCGTAAACATGGACAAAAGAATGAAAAAGAAAAAGAGAAAAAATCGATGATTTTGCACATACTGATATAGAAATAAAATCATCAGCCCCTATAAGCCTAACCTATAAGTTAAATTAAGCACTCTCCTCTTGAATCGACATATTTGCTAAACTTAAACTATGATAATAGTAACTGTAAGAGTAGGGCAATGAAGAATAAATGACAGTTCTAAACACTTGTGTATGCCCAATACTTGATGTGCTGAATTATCCTCTCAGCAAATTAGCTGCTGACACAAATTTTTAGCACGAGTGAGTCTATATTCAAAGAAGGTCAGAATGGATGTCAAGTTAAACGAGACAAGAAAAATGCGACAGTCATGAGGCTGACATACATCGGTGGGTCTTTAAAGCTCTACATATAGTAGGTTGCTTGTTGTTTAGATCCACCAAGACATTTAATATTTCTAAAAAGAGACAGTAATAGGATCACATTTAAAATTCAGCCTCCCAAACCCACGCACTGGAGACTCAAGGGGCAAAAAGCATATATCACTTTGGCCTTACGTTTACTGAAGGACTGATTAAAATGCAACCAGCTTGATTAAAAGGAGGCTAACATAATCAGTGTGTGTCAATCTAAGATCTCGCAAAGAACACCTGGCACCAGCCAGAGAAGCTGTGGTCGCGTTTTGTTGTCCTCCTTATAACATGTAACCATGACAACGACATTTGAAAACTGAGTCGCCTAAACTTTCTAGACGCCAAGAATTCCGGACCGTATAACAAGCAGTTTAAATCAGCAGCAGAAAGATGGCCCCCTTGACGTTCACGTGTATTATTTGATCAATTTTTAAGATTAAACAAGATATTGACCATGTCTAATCCTAGGTAATTGTAAAAATGACACACTCTTTGCAAGTTGTTTTCCATGTCAGAAAAAAAAAAAATAATCATATTAATTCCAAACATTTTCTGCCTGCCATTGACTCACAGGATACAGCTGCGCGGGCTTCGATGCTTATAAAACAGGTTGTGGTAGAAGAACATATATTGTTAAAAAAAAATAATATCAGCACAATTCAGTACTTCCACGTAGCCTGATTGCAAATAACATTAATTTTTAGAACATTATTAAATGTCTTCACACTAATCATCCTACCGGCATAAAAAAAAAGAATCCCAAACGGACCTTCAATGACATTACAACACACACAGACTTGAAGAACGGACCTTCATTGACATTAAAACACAAACAGACCTAAAGAAACGAACCTTTATTTACATTCAAACACACACAGACCTAAAGAACGGACCTTCATTGACATGAAAGCACACATAGACCTAAATAACGGACCTTCATTGACATTACAACACACACAGACTTGAAGAACGGACCTTCATTGACATTAAAACACAAACAGACCTAAAGAAACGAACCTTTATTTACATTCAAACACACACAGACCTAAAGAACGGACCTTCATTGACATTAAACACACTCAGACCTAAAAAACGGACCTTCATTGACATGAAAGCAAACATTGACCTAAAGAACGGACCTTCATTGACATTAAACACACTCAGACCTAAAAAACGGACCTTCATTGACATTAAACACACTCAGACCTAAAAAACGGACCTTCATTGACATGAAAGCACACATAGACCTAAAGAACGGACCTTCATTGACATTAAACACACTCAGACCTAAAAAACGGACCTTCATTGACATGAAAGCACACATAGACCTAAAGAACGGACCTTCATTGACATTACAACACACGCAGACCAAAAGAACGGACCTTCATTGACATTAAAACACACACTGACCTTGAGAACGGACGGACCTTCATTGACATTAAAACGCACACAGACCTAATAAACGGACCTTCATTGACATGAAAGCAAACATTGACCTAAAGAACGGACCTTCATTGACATTAAACACACTCAGACCTAAAAAACGGACCTTCATTGACATTAAACACACTCAGACCTAAAAAACGGACCTTCATTGACATGAAAGCACACATAGACCTAAAGAACGGACCTTCATTGACATTAAACACACTCAGACCTAAAAAACGGACCTTCATTGACATGAAAGCACACATAGACCTAAAGAACGGACCTTCATTGACATTACAACACACGCAGGCCAAAAGAACGGACCTTCATTGACATTACAACACACACTGACCTTGAGAACGGACGGACCTTCATTGACATTAAAACGCACACAGACCTAATAAACGGACCTTCGTGACATTCAAACACACACAGACCTTAAAAAACGGACCTTCATTGACATGAAAGCACACATAGACCTAAAGAACGGACCTTCATTGACATTACAACACACGCAGACCAGAAGAACGGACCTTCATTGACATTACAACACACACTGACCTTGAGAACGGACGGACCTTCATTGACATTAAAACGCACACAGACCTAATAAACGGACCTTCGTGACATTCAAACACACACAGACCTTAAAAAACGGACCTTCATTGATATTCAAACACACAGACCTAATAAACGGACCTTCATTTATATTCAAACACACAGACCTAATAAACGGACCTTCGTGACATTCAAACACACACAGACCTTAAAACACGGACCTTCATTGATATTCAAACACACACAGACCTAATAAAAGGACCTTCCATCACATCACAACTCATATAGACCGTAAGGAGAGACCATCCTTGACATAAAAACACACATGCAATTAAGTCCCCAGTTAGTGGTAACAAGTTTATCAAAAGGCCGTGACCGCTCTTATGTCGGCCATTTTGTCTGGGAGGAGATATCCTGTAATTATCCAAATGGAACCGGCTCCTTGAAGGAAGCGGTCTGCTCCAAACTCTGCCAAAATGGCCTACTTTCATTAATGCAGATAAATCCCCCTAAACTCGTCACCAGCTGCCAGTTATCTTCTGTGATCTAACCTAGTTACCTGTTTGTCATTACTCTGTCGATCCAATCAGCGTTCATTACCATCATCTAACAGACCTTTTTTTCAGAAGAAGAAAATGTAGGGCGACTTTTACAGTTACGTGTATATAGGGGAGGGATTTATAATTTTCTTGTAAGATGGTCAATTGATTTTTTTATAACTTTTTACACTCTTTCTTAATATAAAGCATTGGGACCACAGAGAATTTCCGTTCTGACAATCCAGATAATAACGTTGCCTTGCAGAGCGATGAATGTACGTCAGTAGTCCAATTCACACCATCCGAATCCGTCCGAGTACAGGTCCGAGTCCCAGAGCCCGATTCCAAGTAAGAGTGAAAGTTCTATATATATATATATGTATATATATAAACTTCTTAAAAATGCACGCTAATTTGAATTTACCTCTCACACTCGTTGTCTTTTCTTACCAAAATATGTGATCGTGTATATCGCGACGGTGTATTGCTGTATTCCATTATTCAGTGGAGATGGTAGTGATGATTTCCTGTGTTATGATTTATAAAGTGAGCTATTATGCTTGTCCTTAGCACAATTGAACATACAAGAGACAACAGAAAAAAACATGTTCTCAGGACAAGGTGTTACAATGACATAACTACTTTCCTGTTATATAAACTTGAAGACTATTTCGTGAAAAACACGTACTGTCAGAAAAGTTGCTAAATATTTATTAAAATATATTAGCTTCCTAATTGTATGTAATATATACGTTCTTACGTTTTTATAACATTGTTACATATATGCATTTCCCGTAAGGGAGAGATTAGAGCTTGTCACGTCGACATCATATGGCGTCATATACGTTCTCGTTAATATTCATGTGTTGTTCTAGGGTGCTTTTAAGTTTTCTTGATCTTTGTTAAATTAGTTGTGGATGCATTTTTATGTTTGCCGTCGGTTTTCATATCTATAAAAATTATTAGACATTTATTTGGGAAGAGGGTCATGTGATCTAAGATTAACATTTTAACAAGGTAATCTTAAACTTAATGGGCACGAGTTCCCATCATTCAGCATAAAGCCAACTCCATCTCAGCTTTCAATTATGGCTTCAGTCAGCCATTTTCATAAAAGCTGTATATATCGTCCCCAAGAGCCCGCAATTTCCTTGATCTGAGTGTTACCGTTCTGTTATGATTTTACCTATAAACATTGAGGGAATTATATTCAGATTAACCATACTTAAGTCGATCCTCTTCGCCACGACGCAGCTTTTATATCGGCAATAGCACATATACGACAAGATACCAAGATCAAAACATGTATATAAATCTTATATTTCTTGTAAGCAAGCCAAGAATGCCAATACAGACCGTCCCTTATCCATTTGAATAAATGTTTGATGCTTTTTAAAAGCTGATTTAATTTCCTATATAATCTTTAAACATCATTTTGTTGTGCTCGCGATATCTTCTGCGTGTGCGTGTGAGTTTATCTGTGTGTAAACGGTAAACATGACGAAACATCGCGTCTTCGCACATGTAACGTCACATGTATATAGACAGCATTAATACCCAAGGTTGGCTCGCTACTTCAAGCTGTGAGATATATGATCCTTACCCCAGGCCCTCCGCCATGGCAACAAGCGCAACGCTAATTGATCAGGAGACTTGGCACAGAGGTTGAATAAGCAATACCTCAGGTCCATTGCCTATATGCACTTGGTTAAATATACATATATATGTATCTTGCTCTCAGACCTAGCAGGTCTGTCTTCTGTTCTACATATTGATCTTGGACATATCGTGTCGGGTATTACGGTGACAATGACGTCACATGCTGTTATTTTTTTTAAATTACAAGCGAACTTTTGCAAGGAGTATTAAATGATTTTAACTGGCTCCAACAGACTTGCTAACTATTATAAGCAAAGAATTCAAGCAGATTTCAAGGCACCTAATGGAACCAATGACATTTCATTTTTTATGTATAATCAGATATAGTCGTGCCAGATATTTTGCTGCAGTGCAAAATAAATATATAATTGCTGAGCTAATTGTCACAAGACTGCTGTGTTTCATGCCTAAATTACAAATGAACTCGGTGGAATTGTGACATAATAATAGGTCAATCAGAGATTAAATCTTAAAAGTTCAAACTTGCTTTTTTAAACATATTGTAAAATTTTAAACAAGATAGATGCGTTGTTGATTTGGGAACATACAAGGCTATAGGATATTGTCATGTAGCCCATAAGTTATGGTCACAATAAATCGTTAAACAATTAACCACGAACTGGTAGTAGTAGGACCAGTCTCCACAATTTTTCTAGACTGAGCAGTGGCGATGGTTGAGAGTACATGCTACTAGTGAAAAGTTATCGTACGTCTGGTGAAACGCCTGTTTACAGGATCAGCCAGAATTGGTGTCGAACGATCTCAAGATCAGTAGTACAATAAGGCATAGAGATCAATATTGATCACCATGTCAGCCATGATGACCAGCGACGAATCTTGCCAATGGCAATGCCACCGATCGTATGGCTGTATGCCTGTGCAATAGGACTAAAGTCCGGATTTCGACTAGAAGTTTTATCGCACCGGGACACGAGTTCCAAGAAACAAATGTCTACGAGGGTGGACTTGAACTCGATCTCCTAGGAATCGGACTTACACTCGGCTAGCTACAACCCTGCTGTATATTCCTTCGTATAGGCGAGCTAAAACATAAAACGTAACAAACCGATACTAGTTGCTGATGCGATTGCACGGCCAGTCTTAAAGGGGCCCACTCACCTATCTTACCTTTTATATATTAAAGGTTATCCCTTGCAATTGTTAAAACAGGCCACAACATGTGGATATCACCGCACACAGGCTGCTGGTTTTGTTTAAAACAACGTGTTTATAACATGTGGGTTCCACCAAAATAATCAAAACAAATTCACCAAGGGCATGTCAGATAAGTCAGATAAGCCAGAGCTTTGCAAATGGCGTTTTGCTACAGGTGATCTTTTACATGCAACCTACCACTTTAGGTTACATGATTTTCCATTTTTCAAAATGACATTTACAAACAAGTTTTTACACCCTTCACGGAGACCATACAAGAATGATTCATATCCAGAATTACCCCTCACCTACCCTTCAAAAGGTAAATCTTGGCAAGCTTCATTACTCACCAGAAGCCCGTACCTCTGTTGGCGCCGCAAGTCGGCACGACAGGTGGCACGAGAAGTTACATGACGAATCATGCAATCAGTTTTTGCACAAAGATGCACGACTGGTTGTTCGATGTACCAAGACTGGTGAATAAAAACACTCTTGTGATCGCTCTTTCGACATCAGAATTTCAAATGAGTCGCATCAGGATATTGAACATTATCTAAAGCGACCAACCCTAATCAGTTACTTTAACGATTCATCAATTTTTTTATGTCCCATAGTCCTTATCGTGAATTTTACTTATACTAGGAGCTCAGATTAACACATTTTTTAAATATTTTTTTTATCATCAAATATAATTTTATAATATTTACGACACAATTCATGGATATGCACCATTAGGAGAAAAACAAAATCTAGGTTTAAATTATATATAATTTATGGGGTCTAACACATGATAAATGGTAATTTAATGGAATTTCGGTTTATAGCCAGGGCTGTTACCTTAAACTGAGGCCGAAGAGAGCAGGGCCCCTTAGCACTCGATGTCCTAGGGATGGTATCATTAAAGGGTCCAGCAACCACTAGTTCATATGGTATACACGATAGGCAACAATATAAAAGGCCTTCAGGGAGGGATTCTCCTTAGCCATAGCTTAGATCACACTCCCTTTCGTCCTGCGCCGAATCAGCCACGTATAATAACAATTGACCTATGAATCCGCTTTCCCTGGTGAGGAGGCTGGATGGCTCACAGTTCGTGCTGCCAGTGAGATAGCCAGCTCATCCATATTTACTGGAGAGACAGCGTGAAATCTGTGGACGACCCTCAGAGACTACATGGACTAAGTAGGAACTTAAATTCCAAACATGTGGGCGAATGAAAGCAAGATTCCTGGTGTAATATATACAGAATTTACCCCTTCGATGTTCAGAGAGACCATCGACCCTATAATTCTTATTTAAATTTCTGTTGAGTCGCGGTTAAACTGTGATATCAAAGGAAGCGGTATTTTGCATATTTCTAAAGTAGGTTGATTTCTTTAACACACAACTCACGTATGTTTCAGGTTACTTATATTATCTTCTCTAAAAAGGATTATAAATTTATTATTATTATTATTATTATTATTATTATTATTATTATTACTATTATTATTAAAACAGATGAACGAAGGTCGAAATTAAGAAATGCCAACTGAAACCCCACCCTTGGCGCTCCCTCAGCGATGCTATTGGAGAAATATATGCAAAAATTTCAATATTAGAACTGCAAAATCAAATTAAAATTTTGAAGAGTTAGAAGTGGAACTGCCGCAAACTATATTCTGAGATATCAAAACATGTTCAGCAGAACTGAATGCAGCCAATCAAGCCCGGTAAGAGGCCAAAAGCAGGCGGCGCCGGACTTCACAACCTTTTTATTATTTTTTTATTATTATTTTATTTTATTAGTTATTTTGATTTAACGGGGAAAATGCTTGGCTTTAAGAGAATTAACCACCAGAGAACAAACGATAGCATTAACATATAATAATATACAAGATGTATCCGTGGAATAGCCATGGTTCTATAAAATAAATAGTTCTGTAGTCAGTCGGTAGGTAATGAATGTCGCATATTTTAATCCTCGCCTTCCGGCATGGATTTTCTTCCACGTGATTCCATGTGGTTCCCTACAGATCATTTTTTATCACAGAATTTATTCATTGCTAGGCTTCTCAACCCTCTTCTCTATATTATGATCATGTGGAAATATCACATTATCATAATATTCATATTTCTTTTCGTTTTATATTGTTACGGGGTGACATAAAAGCGGACTGATCTGTCTTGCTAGTGAAGCATGCTTTTCTAGCGAAGCGGTTGGTACGCCGGACTTGTGCGTCACCGACATGGGTTCGAATCCCGGATCGGCCCAGTATTCCCCCTGAATTATTTGTCTTCGTAACAAAATGGGGGCTCGTCTAACGTGACGGTTAACTTTGATGCCCAGGGAATAAGCTCACCAAAGTGTGACTCCTGGGATAATTTGTCTTGTTCTGATAGCAGAACGCTCTTAAGAGGGGGTGTGTTACGGGGTGACATAAAAGCGAACCGAACTGTCTCGCTAGTGCAGCTTGCTTTTCTAGCGAAAAGGTTGGTACACAAATAACACAAAAGAACATATTTTGGAAAAAAAGACACCAGGCACGTGTAGGGTCTTTGATTTATGAGTGAGATTTTTTTTATGAAACACAAAATGAGTACAAACATATCATTGCTGGAGGGAGACAATATAACATATATAACGATTGCATATAGAAGCTATTTTATCTCCTGCAAAAATAATTTGAAGACATTTTTTTCAGCAGCACTCTTTTTTCCTCTTTTTTTTGTGAAAAGAAAATCCTATATATAAACTATTAATCTCCCGCTATAACAGTCTAGTTAGGTCAAGAATGGGACACTTTGCAATATTTGTTTGCAAATATTCAGCAAAGTGTCACTAAACGGGAAAATGGCCTTATCTTCATGCAGGGGGATGTGCGCCATATATATGTATCTGACTTTTGGAACGAAATGAGTTTATATATATATATATATATATATATATATATATATATATATATATATACACCCACTTGTGGTGTACGAAGCACATTTTTGTTCAGTCTGTGATAAAAAAACGAGAAAATTTACGCTGATTTTACTCTTTTTTCACTCTTTTATTTCAAAGAAATCTAGTTTTTCCGGAGCACTGACTACTTTCTTTCGGTCATTTACCTTTTTTTTATCCGTCCCAACCGTATTTTTTAGGATTTTTTAGACAAAATTTTGCAGTCTGATGCCGGACTACCCCTTTTACTGACCAGGCGAACCTTCTTTGGGTTTTGGATTTTTCGGTTTTGGGTTTTTGTCCTCCTATAGGTTGGGACCCCCCCCCCCCCCCTTCCTAAATCATCCGTCCCTCTAAATATTAGTCCTGACCTTTCTTGGCCTTGAATAAGCCGGCCTGATCGAAAACTGATAATTCTCACAGTTAAAGCAGGTTTATATTATTCGCTGAAAGTCATTTAAAGATTTTTCGACCGTGTAGAGGCCGCCTGTACAATTTGTTCTGTCACTCGCCAGGTGAAACCGGTTCTGAAACGTGACAGAGCTTATTCATGAAAATTGTACATATGAACACGTGCCTGATATCAAGAGGTTTGAAGGCTCTGACTGCAGCACCCGTTTGTCAATAGAATAGCTATCAGCTTAATTTTGTACTAGTAATATGTGTTCAAAGTCTTAATGTGTGCAACCCCCCCCCCCCCCCTTCCGAACTGTGTTTCATTTATTTTTCCTTTTGAAAAATTTTATTTCAAACAACGCATGAATGGGTTTCCTGAATGTTAAGACCAAATCAGAACGGAAGCCGTTTAACCTTTGTCCAAAAAGAAACAAACTGCGTATTTATTATATATATAATACCAAACTCAATCCTCAGCATATGGCAAATTAAAACCGGATGTAAGAATGTCGCCATCCGATTTAACCGTCTCTATGTCCGTGAGAATCGACTATTAACTTTGTTGTGTAGGATTATTTCCACAGATAATAGAAAACAACACCGAATTTTAGGTTTTGAATTATCGAATTGCCAAAATATCTGTCCTTGATATATATACTGCCAGTCTTATAGTTAAGCGTGATAAACAGGGTGCTAGAAGGGTCGCGGCAGGCAACTGAACTTCGCCTTATGTCGATTATCCTTTAGCCCCTTTACACGTCTAAATGACTAAACCTAGTGCTGACCAGACCTCGGCCTGGCCCACGTCTGCATCATTCAGGAGCAAGCAGAAGAGTGAGGAGGCCTGAACATTCCCGGTTGTAGGCCAGCCTACTTTACAATAGGGGTGGCATTAATGGGTCAGTCCAAACACTGATAGCTGAGGGGTAGTAGGCCTGATGTCCTACAGTTGTACATAAAAGTCTCCTCTCCATTAACAACTTCCGTTTCCGGGTACCCGTTTTGTTCTAACTAATCGTGTTTAACTGAATATCTGGCCATAGCGTAATAATAACCTCTCTCTATGTATACAATGGACGTCGGGCACTTGCATTTATCATTATTCTTAATTAAGGGAGATCCAATGATAAACCCATGCTATGCATGATTTATAACCAGTACATCCTACGATTGGTTGGGTTATACAAAGGAAAACTACCCGAATATTGATTAAGGTCACGCTAAATGTACCGCTAATAAATATCAAAACAAACCCTCACATAGTTTCGAGCTGGGTAATTAAACACTTCATATATGGAACTAGTTTGGATAAATTTGGATGATTGTTTGCCAGACTGGTTTATGATGATTAATTGAATTGCGAGAATTTAATGACACGCACCAAAACAGCCAATGTCCAAAGAGAATATTGGAGTTCCTTCTTAGGTACCAGGTACCTTGCTTTAACTAAATGCATGACGCCACGATAGACATAAAAATCAATCTTTCTTCACGTATTTCAAAATGAGCCTGCGTAATGTGCAAACCATAATGTTTTGAAGTTAGAATCTACTGAAATTGAATATTAGAACAGATTTTAAGATTTATTACACAGTAGTCACCTGGAAGTACGGCAGTTTAATTAAGCGAACAATCAAGGACTAAATTACTTTTAATATGCACCGGAAGGACGGTAAAAAGGAAATGTTTTTTTTTTCGTTCTAGTAAAATTCCAATGTTTTACTCAATAGAGTAAATGAGCTCCCTGGCCTAGGTCGATCAAGTCCCCTGATTTTAATTGGATTAAACTAATTAACTTTTCAGTTAAGGATGCCTTCACCATCACCGCAGGAGATTACCAGAATAATTTGTGCCAAAAATGTACTAAATTACCTTTAATGTTTTATAGTTGATCAGCGAAGTGGTCTTTTATGAACAACTGTATTCTCTCCCACTTTTCTTACGAAAACAAATGAAACGTGCCCTTTCTACGATGTCTTCAGGCACCATTTTAAATGATATAACTAGATGAACGGACTGTCCTTATTGGCCATGTCGCGGGTCAACGGCCCTAAGATTAGTATATTTCTGTTACTTTCATTATTATGGAAGATTAACCCAGTATATAATCCCGACTTAGCCATAGGACTAATTATAATTGTCTACAATATTCCTGCAGATGTCCTAAGTGAGGGTTCGCTCAAGGAGTTATTGCGTTGATCTCTGCCAAAACAGTTTGAAGAAGTTTTGTTCAATATTTATAACACAAGTCGAGCAGTCGATTATGAACTTCTCCAAGATTTAAAGTACGGTAGAGTGTCGTCCGATGGTACACAAATTATCGTTTACCCGAAATTGATAATTAAAATAAAAAAATGATAATTTCTTCGAAAACCGTACTAGGAACAAATATCCGAAAGTTATTTATTATTTCCAAATATATATACACATTAGCAGGGAAATTAATGCAACTTACTTCTCCAGAACCACCAAGCAATAATTTCACTGAATTTTACATAGTAAATTGATCAAATTGATGGAAACAATAACGATGTTAACGTAACGAAACGTTAGTGCCCACATTTTTTTCAGGAATAGGTTCATTATTGTGTGCATGTTTGTCAGTATCTGAAAACGCCCTTGAATTTAGCAATCATTAATGAATTCTACGAAATCGTTTCTTCGATCAAAACCGCTGTTGTCGATTTATTTTCATAAAAAAAACGACGCTTTACTGTACAATAAAATGTTTTCTGTGTCATTCATGGATACACTAGTACACGCAAGTCCACTTTGTTTGGTGGAAATGTTTGCATAACTGTTCCCCAGAGTACCTCTCTCTCTATGTGCAAGCTTTCACCTTATTTTCCTTTCCTATTGAATTTTAAAAAGAAATGGGTGACGTACAAATCGAGGTCATGCTTCAGTTGATGAAAATATATGGGCAATTCTTAGGCATGATAGCTACGGTGACAAACGTCTGTACTGAAAGATGCGACGCAAGGTGAGTTCCATAAGAGTGAGCCTATGTTCTGCGTTACTTGCCCTGCAGCATTACCTGAATTGTTGTGATTATTGTATTTTTCTACGTTATTTATTCCGCAGGATAAGCTTAACTGCCTTGTTGGCCGTCGCAATCGTGGGTTATTCTATATTTCATAATAAAAATTCACATGGATTTAAAAGTCATGTCACATCTGAATCCATCACATTAAAAAAAAACTCACACCGACCAATGTCTATACAAGTGCCACATGAACTGAGCATTAAAACCCCCTTAAAATGTCCTGCCCGTCATTTTTTGACAGTGCCTCAGTTCCTTTTGTTCAGTGATTTATTACAGGATTTCTTTTCCTCACTGCTGTCAGCCACAGCTCTCTACTTTATATCGTTAATGGGACAGGCGGGATATCTGCGCCACTAATTGATGTGCGCACAGCACCTCGAAACAAAGCGAGGCTGGTTGTCTGTGGCCCCTCAGACCTGAATGTCAGTCTGTATATAGCTAGCTTCAAAAAGCTATATTATAATCATTTTTTTATATTTTATTATTACATTGTATTATTTTTATTATTAAAATTATATAAATTCTGACTTTGTTATTATTATTTTCATCGCCATCATCATCATCATCATCATCATCATCATCATCACTGTGATTATTATCATTATTAGCTTATTTCCTATTTGTGGTATAAGTAGCAGTAGCATTATTATTTTCATTAAAATTAGAAGTATTAGCAGCTGGTGTAGTTATAGAGTAATATTAGCGGTAATAATAATGGTACTAGTAGTAGTAGTAGTAGTTATACTATAAGTAGTAACATTAATAGTAGTAACAATAATAATAGAAGTAGTAGTCGTTATGGTAGTAGTAGTGGTGGTAGGAGTAGTAGTAGTAGTAGTAGCAGCAGTGACAGTGGTAGTAGTATTCTGCTGAATATTCAGGTCAGATTTAAGACGAGTTTTCTTGTTCCGTCTGAGACATGTTTTCTACTATATGAGCTCTGTTTAGGACAGCCCATTACTGGTAATAAACATCTGGTAACGATGATAAGCAGAACGATTTTGTAGAAACAAACAGGGGCGTCAATATAGGGGGGATGGGGGTATATATACCCCCCACTTTTTGACTGGGGGGGGATGGTCAATGTAATCACCCCCCCCCCCTCAACATTTCAGAGAATAATATTATAATACTGCAAATGAAATAAATTAACTATAGAATTAAAGACTTTGGATCCTTTGGATTTACTTATCAATGTTATATCTAAACCTTGCTTAGAATTCACAAAATAACTTATTTTTTTCTAAATCATTATTATTATTCAAAATTATTTGAAATATGATTAAGTATATATAATAATAAAATAATTATACACACATATATATATATATATATATATATATATATATATACATATATATATATATATATAGAGTTGAATATGTCACTCAGAAATGGTGAGTATATATTTACATGTGTGTGTGCATATGTGTGTATATATACAAAGTCATACCCCTGCCCTGGAAGAAAAATTGACGCCACTGGAAACAAAACATGCATTGAACAGGTCACACGCCGTGTATGCTGGTATATATATATCATACATCATCTGTGGATGCCATCGGCATGTTTACACACCTGTTGCTGACGTAACACCTCTGTTATATATGTAAATACAATTCGAAACCACCAAACCTCATACTATACGCTTCTCTCTCTCCAATGTCTACCTTCATGCTTAAGGAACTGAGACTATGGAACCGGGGATTGAGTGAAGGACATGGCCGCATGGGCCAACATGCATTTATATATTTGATATCACGCCGATTTTTTTCACATAAAATAAATATAATGATTACAGCAGACAATTTTTCATCAAGAAATAATACAACAAATTAAACGATACACAAACATCATACATACTATTATTACTTATTAATATATTAATACTGGGATAACATAATCGGATACTTGTTGAAGTTACCATGTCAATAAGAATCCTAAGGTTTTCCGCTAAGCGTGGGTGTAGCATTGATTGTGCACTTAAACGGAAGCCCACCTTTGACCTTTAACCCCGGAGGTCATGACGACCAGCCGCTTCAGGGAGAACGTGCGAACGTAAACGAACAACTGTACAGTACAGCGCGTGCTTGTAAGTTGTAAACAGAAGCGAACGCGATTAGTAATGCCTGGAGTTGTCATTTATTGCTCGGCTTGCTGTAATTGGAATTGAGAGTAAACACAGAATTCTCTCTGATCAATTCCACTTTGATTATCCCCTTCAGCGCTCCACTGGTCAAATTCCTGGCAGGCGGTCACCGTCCAATAAGAAAAGCCGAGCTTTCGTCAGCCATTCAATCAGAAAGGAATAGCAGGCGATCCATTCAAGGACGTGCCCACCTTTCTTCATCAACAGATTGTGCCCGACTTCAGTTGAGCCCTATTAGCTAAGGTCGGGTGAATCCATCTTATTAAACATCTAGCGACGTTCTGCCTGTGTATTATCGACCGAACTTGCTATGGTCTCAAATCCACGGACAACGAGCATAAAATCAATGACAATGGCAAAACAATTTTGTTTTTCATATCCCCTGGATCTGCATGTTTTTTTAATTATTCAAAATTTATGTTGCATGTCTTCATGATTTGTTATGCTTCCTTATGCAAATTTTCTCCTACACCGTCAAAGGTGTTATTCCTAATGAAAAAAAAATCACATTTTAAAACGATTTCTAACACCACTCTTAAATCTTTTTTAATATTTGTTATAAACATTAAAATTTTTATTTTCTAAGTTTCTGCTATTTTAAAATTAGCGGTACCCGTCGGCAATGATTTAAAAGAACGATCGTATTTAGCTGTATCTCAGCTGATTTTAAACATATCTTGATTTTATTGGTGAGGTTACTCTCAGAGTTTCTAATATGATTTTGCTTGTAATTACAGCAGACCTACAGAAGACGATATCTTCACGAAGTTTTTAACGAAGGACGTTTTTACATATTCCTCAGGCTGTAATATACCTGTGAAATACCATAGACATTTTTTTACATATTCCTCAGGCTGTAATACGTATGGAATACCATGGACATGTTTTGCATATTCCTCAGGCTGAAATATACCTGTGAAATACCATGGACATATTTTTTTCATATTCCTAGGACTGTTACACGCCTTTTTCAATGTAACATACCCCGGGCATTTTTACACATTCCTTAGACTGTAACATGACATAGTCAAAGCGACATACGCCAGACATTGTTCTATATTTCTGAGATTGTGACATGCGTAAGCACAAAGAAATCAGCGTTACGCCCGAACACGTTACATCTTTCAGATGCTGTAATATTCTTTAGATATTTTGGTATTATTCTTGCGATTTCATGTGACTTCCAAGTGTGACAGATTGTAACACTTAACATTATATACTTATCACATAAAGTAAACGGTAACATATATATATATATATATATATATATATATATATATATATATATATATATATAGACCATCAGACAGGCCTGTGGCAAATCAAGCTGGGGTCGTTATAACGCCTTTCCGCTTGTCTCAGACAGCAAACACGTGCACTGAAAGGCATTTTTTATTTTGTACCAATCCGTTGGAAAGGTGAACCCCTGAGTGTTTTTCAAATTAATAGTTGATAAGCAGTAACAAACATTAACCGACTCAGTATTTTTCCTATGTTTTCCTATAAAAATGGCCTTCAATTTCTGATATTGTCCGGCATTTAGAACCTTATCTCCTAAAGTTTACTGTATTTTCACTGCACAATCGTGTTTCTAAAATAACAGTTATACTGTATAAAACATTCTTTTTTTGCAAGCAATGGTGTATGTATGATTGCATTTAAAATGACAGAACCAGTTTACAATGAATGAAATGTGACTGGAAGTTTGAAATGATAGTAGGATATTTCAAGCGGAAAGGCATTATTTTTCTTCTGAAAGGATATCTTGTATAAATACCTTTCCGGTGGAAAGTGGAACATTTCAAAGTACTTTTCGGACCAGCGTTGTTAGAAAGAAAATTACAATTGAAGGAATGAACAGCATTGTTTATGATCAATGTTGATTGTAAGGGTAAATTTCTTCCTATAAGTGAAATATATTTTTTAAATATCGTTAATTATCTAACATTTATTTGCTGATTAAAACGCTAAGAGAGAGGTACATATATCCGTAGGTACAAATTTCCCATAAGGACATGGTGAACCCATTAATGAAAAGAAAATGTCTTTTAAAGGATCGCCATACATTCTTTCCAGAACATAAAGTTTAAAGCTTGAACCAAGGTTTCACCAGAAATCGTGTCCTTTTGCTATATTTAAGCTTCCTATCTTGTGGTTAGGGGTTTTAGGAAGGACCGTTAAGGGGACCAGATGTTTGCTACTGCGCATGATTGCAACATTTGTAGAAGACTCTACAAAGAAGCGTGGTTTATATTTTAGTCATAACTGAGGCTTCTCCAATCGTAAGATATATCTATATTTGAGAATTTTTTTATGGGAATAATGTGTGAGATTATTGATGACAACACAATATACCTAAGTCAAAAGTATGCCCAAAAGGGGCCTATTCTAATATCTGACGTCTATTAATTTAACATAATCCTTTGACCCTCTTACAAAATTAGGTCAGAAAAAGGCGATCCCATCCCATACCGGTACAGGTTTATTTGTTTTTTTTTGCACGTATTTATAACATGAGGTGGCCCATCAAAATAATCAAAACACATTCAACAAGGACATCTGGCGGCACGTCAGACGAACCAGTGTTGTATAAATGGCGTTTTGCAAATATTGTGACCTTTCAACCTTCGCACATATGCATTCATCAACTTTATGTTACACAAGTTTTCCTTGTGTCAATATTTGCCGTGTTTACTGGCAGCTTCCTGATAAACAAGCTCTTACATCTGTCACAGAGGCGTATTAAGTACTATTTTAATAGGAATTACTTAGTTCTTTAATCTTGTAGTGTCTTGGTTGTCTTTCTTTTAAGAAGAAATAAGGTAAATATCAATAGCGATAAAAGCCTTGAATAATCAAAAACAAAGGAATCAATCCCGAGGCACACTAGTGCGCCGTTACACAAACAATAGTGGTGGCCAGGAATAAAAGGTCTATGGATTTTTACATTGATTGTTTAAGGAAGGGATGGTGGCACTTTATGGGTCGATCCAGGAATCGTTAATCCGATGTAATAACATGTCTTATGTCTTCCTTCAAAGGAGGGCGAGATAAACGTGTACCAGACAACACACAGGCTGGCAATTTACACTGTGCATTAGTTAACAATCAAATCAACAATTACATTCAACGCAGTGAGCTACCTCGAACAAAATATTTTCTTTGTGAATATGCCATATGTTATTACATCGTGGGAAGCTCTCTAATCAATTACTGCACGTCTGTCCTATGTGTACCTGTCTGCTTGACCAGACAAATAGAATTCCGTATGTATAGGACGCAGCTAATGGCGCCTTCATAGAGCGCCTATGCGGGCGTATATGCCTGCACGTGTCCCGCGTCCGCTAATGGTGGAAACCTTGACACGCCATTAAACCATCTCATCCCCACATCTTCACTGGATTCCTGGTATTGTTTATTCGACACATAATGCCTGCCAATCATCCTACAGCGGGGTAATTAGTAGGGAAGACTTACAAGATCAGCCGTATGTATTTATGTCTGGCTTCAGGGACGTCAATATAGGGGGGGGGGTATATATACCCCCCACTTTTTGGCAAGGGGGGAATGGTCAATGTAATCATTCCCCGACTTTTCAGAGAATAATATTATAATATTGCAAATGAAATATATTAATAAATTATTAGAATTAGAGACTTTGGATCAATTTACTAAAAAAATGTATATATCTAAACCTTTCTTAGAAATCACAAAATAACTTATTTTCTAAAACATTATAATTATTTGAAATATGATTAAATATATATATATATAATAATAATAATAATTATATATATAGTTGAATATGTCACTCAGAGAGGCTGAAAAAGGTATAAATATATATATGTGTGTATATATATATATATATATATATATATATATATATATATATATAAGTCATCCCCTCCCCACCATGGAAGAAAAATTGACGCCACTGCCTTGCTTCCTTCTCGGTCCATACAGTCAAAGGGATTTTCTTAATGACTCATAAGGGAGGTTCACTGGTTGTGTTAATTTTCTAACAGACAAAATAAGCAACCCAAGGATGAAGTTATCCCTTCGTCACGGTCGTCTACTAGTTCGGATAAGCATTGCGGGACAGCATTGCGGGTTTTGTTTAATTAAAGCAGATACATGCAACAAACGCTAACAACCTCCCCGCCTCTAGCGATGAGATTTTTACTGACCTGAAATGTTAGTGTTAATGTCGCCAGCATCGTTTCTCTGCTAGACATAATCCTATCACAACCTATGTAGAGAGATTAACATCACATCCACTAAACAAGCACCCAGTTTAGTATTTATAGAACTTATCTATTTACGGACCTAAGTTTTTTCATCTCTACCTCCTCTGAATTTCTCCTAATCTTTGGGCCTAATAGTAAATACATAATAATTTCACATTCATTTAGATATAATCTTTGCTGAAGGAGCGCCTAGGACGGGGGTCCCTGACTACTTCAACTTTGGTACTCGAACGTCATCTTTTCCTTCTTAAATAAATATAAAAAATGTCGCCAGCAGGTGTCGCTAATGTGTTGGAAAAAGGTCTGTTATGATACAGTATAAGCTCGTTAGTGTATTGTTTATCCCGTACGTCTCGTAAAACATATCATATCAGTGTGCATATTCAGACTAACGTTATTTCAACTTTTCAGTCAGTGTTATTTTACACAGTTTGTACCTGTATTATTATAACTTTCTAAAATATTTTCTACAATTTAAAATTGACGTAAATTAAAAAAAAAAACACCTGATTTTATATTTTTCTATGTGCATGGAATTTGGTTATAGATATGTTAAAATAATGCTCAGCCTTGAACACTGTCTGACTCAGATAGGTGATTGCCACTGTGAGGGGACCAGGGATCAACTTGATGGACACACCTACGTCAACTCGTCCATTACTTTCACTCTTAGCATCCCCCTTGGGCTGCTGGACTAATTGAAGCATCTTAAATGGTCAACTAGCCACTCTCAGGCTTAGTGATGTCAGTTCATAAATGTAAATACCTTTAACAAAACAGATGGATTTGATGTCTTGCGCACTTAAAATCTTGCCATTCAAAATCACCTGCCATCGTAGTTGAAGTCTTACAGTGTTTGCCTAAATGTTTCTCCTTTCAAGTTTGTATACGACTTCCATGCGACAGTGGCAGATTCTGAAAATACTGTTATAACGGGCTTAACCGGCAGCTCAGGTTTCCAACACAATAGGGGGCAGGTGTGCCATGTCTGAAGATGCCAGACCACTCAGACGATGTCGCAATTTTACTCGGAAGCAGAGGTGTTGAGAACGGATTTGATGCAAAGACTGTAAGTTAAATAACTACATATGGTCCCATATACATACCAATGAATGCAGACACAAATGCCTGTGTTACACAACATCTGTTTACTTCTCATGCACAAATATTTAAAGCGACTCCCCTTTATGTATCTCTTAATTAGTATACTTTGGTGTGGAATATGATGACGTCATATTATAATATATGACACATTGACACATATATATATATATATATATATATATATATATATATATATATATATGTTAAAACATGACCTAACGATCATCTCTGTTAAGCGACCACCTCACATTAGACACTCACCTCAAATATACAATTTTATCGAGGTTTCATTGGTGGTCATCATTTCGAGCTTTTATTGTATATATAAATACACACACCCATATGTGTGTGTGTGATTGTGTGTCGGTATTTGTGTAGGTGTATGTTAATTAGAAACAGTGATAGACACAGTGCCAATAATTCCAAATGTTATCAGTAGAAGTTGTAAGATTACTCAACAAAAACGTTCTATTAATTATGATAATTAAAGTGAAAATTCTACTTCCTGCTGTTTCCTTTGAATTGGAAAATGAAATACAGGCTGAAGAAAAAATCTACCTTCGGGTTCTGATCATTAATTAGAATTGTCTACAACCACCATTTTTCATTATAAAATGATTACAGTCATAATCAGGAGTCTCCAGACCCTGGTTTGCAGGTGCCTGCTGATTAATTAAGCCTCCTGCGTACGGATAGAGACTTATAAGAGTTGATGAAATTATTTCCGTATCCAAATCTGGGTAAACAAATGTTGTGGGTGGACCTTTTTAGGTAAAACTTATTGTGAAAACATCGACTTCAATTTTTCCTCTCTTTCTTCTGATATCTTCTGTTTATTCTAAATCTCTAACTTGGCTGATTTTCAGTAAAAAATTACACAATTTTGTCCTAGGTCACAGATTTCCACCTGATAAAATATTTTTTTGACCGTGACCTTATTCCAAAACCTGTACAGTCCGAAGCTGTGTTCAATTATCTCCTATTTATGTCCCTGTTCCTAAAAGAGCCAAAAGCGGACCCCCCCCCCCCCTTTTTCAGGCACCGTAACCATTTTTTTTTTGCGGCCTGTACGCCTTACCCCCTTTCCGGACCTTATCCCCTTTTTTTGGTAATAGTCATTGGTCCTCCTGGGCTGCATCCCTCTTCTTCCTTAGTGTTGGATGTTCCCATGAGATCTCTAATATGGCTAATTTTCTAAAAACTGATCTCTGGATATAATATTATGTGATTTCTGAGGTCGTACTTGTAATCGGTCGTTGATTGCCTATATATAGTTAAAATAAATATCGACAAATAGTTTATAGGATATTTCACAAACTAGACGAAAAGCCCGCAATCAACAACTCCCATTCATCCTTAACAGTAACCACAATAATCAATAATTCATATTTTCCCAGTGAAATTCGTTGCAGTAACTAATATACTTCATAATAAGCGCACCTTCTGCAGCTTAAAACGAAGAAACATATATTGTACGTGCGCATGGGAAAGAATGTTCGGCAAATTCTTACTTGAGACGTTCTGTGAACATGCATAATATGTATCAACACCGATACCCTTGTCCTATGTACATTTTCGAGTACGGATATATTAAAAAAAAACTATAAGAATTTCTTGGCTCTGTGTCAAAACTGGTGTAACCAGACCAACGTGAGCGGGTGTTGCATGTTTGAAATTTGGAGCGGGACGCACAATGCGATACCATGCACTCATTGGTCCGATTACAAGTTTTTGCTCTGACCCAAACCTCTTTTTCAGAGAACCTTGATATGCAAAGCAGCGGTTAAAATAAAGGAGACCTTGGACGACTGCAGTGTATAACCGCTGCGTGAGGAGCGCAGTGTCATATATATACCGAGAAGTAGAACAAAAGACTGTCGTAAGAACATGAGACTGTCGTTGGTTCTCGGTTGTGTTAGTGTGATGAGGCATAAGTGCTAGTGACAGTTATATCACACGGTACCCGTGATTGATACTTTAGACGGATGTTAGACTCTGCAGGTGTTTGGGTAACCCTTGTACCAAAGTAGCTTAAAATCCATTATCTGAGTGTTTGATGAAAGGTGCCTTTAACATCTACCTGATCATACAGTTATTACCTGCTTAGAGCTATTAGTTTCATAGCTATTAGCAATAGCGTGGGCTTCAGACAAGACAGCATCTCTTAATGTGGAGAACCCCAGAGATATTTGTACCAGGAGACAAACAGCCGGTTGTTACCGTTGAAGGATTTATAGTCTCAGCTGTTTTGTATCATTTTTGCTCATATCGTCTTAGCAATGCGGTGGTAATAACAGTCAAAGATACACATATTTCAAGCTGAAATTGTTGGTTACTATATATGTACAGACCAGGAATACAGAGAAATCTGTCTCAAAGTAAATATGTCACGGCTTGTGTAGTATCTTTGAATTGTAGCTGTATAATAGACTCGACCGGGAAAGCAGGTGCCCAGAGATTGCATTGTGTTCTTATAATGCCATAAAAGATCATATTATCCACCTACCTAAGTCGGCCGCATCTAGGAGAAGATATTTTTCTGGCTAATTCTAATTTTTATTTAATAAACAGTTTTTCTTTGAGAGTTTTTTACCCTCCATTCCGGATAATTAATCCTAGATCCATACCAAGTAAAAGTTTGAGACAAAAGGTCACAGCTGTGACTGTCAATCCTTTTTTTCATATTTAATCTCAAAGTTTTAATCATTTTGACAGAATTTTATGTGTTTTGGGATAATGGAGAAATTAACATGTTGCAGGCTGTTATAACTTAGTTTTATATTATATGGAGGGATACGACACTTGTGTCGCTTGTACATTTGTTTAATATAACAGACTATGACACACGTGGGTGAAATTAGACATTTCAGTGCCAGTTCCATTCAAAAAAATTATTTTTTATGGATTAAATTAAATTAAATCTGTTAGGAAATATCAAATTCAATTCAAACAAATCAGTTCGATTTAATTTAAGTTCAGTTTGCAAGAGAAAAAAAGGTTGCACTCTTTAAATAGCGTGAAATGTCTTGAGTGAGCGTGAAGACACAGAGAGTGCAGTTCAGAGTGCTTAAGCGGGATCGTGTCACTAGCCAACCATAAACCATAAGACATCAAATTTAAAGGGGCTTTTTCCGTTATTTGACGTCTGTTAATTAAAGATAGTAACTTTAACCCTTTGTAAAAATATATCAGAAATCGTTGATCCCATCGGATAAAGGCTGTTTGTTTTGTTCATATCCACCTGCTTAAAACATATGGGGTACCCGCGAAAATAATTCAAACACATTCAACAAGTCAGAAGAACCATAGTTTTGCAATTATTGAACGTAAACTTCCACACACCTTAGTTTACATTTTTTCTGTTTGTCAACAATAGCGCGAGCACCTTGCTTACTAAGAGTTCGTAGATAAACAAGCATATAAATCCGTTACAGACGTGTTATAAGAATTTTCTTAAAAGGATTTACCCACATTTCATTTATGCGTACACATGATAAGATAGAAATAAAAAAATCTACTGAGAAGTAGGTGAATAGCTGGCATAAAGACACCTTAACTTAAAAGAAAATGAACGACTCCAAATAAATAACAAATTCTATTGAGATAACTAATGTAAATATGAAAGCTTCAACATTTGTGAATCAGTTAAGCTCAACGTAAACGAGCCGGTGAACACTAACTGGAATCTAATTCCAATTGGTTTATTATTGTTTTCTTCTTTTAATTCGATTAAACTGAACGATTTTCCAACCGAATTCAATTCAAAATCAATATAAATTTATTTATTTTACACGGATTGTGCAATTAGTATTATAACAAATGCAAGGCGGCCTCAATGGCTCAGATGGTGGCGTTAATCTATAGAATTTAGAAGTGATGTCAAGTCTTGTATAATATCCGTTGAATTATTTTATTGAGTGTTTTCAAAATAATTTCCCTGCGAGGTAGTTTCTTGTCGGAGAAATAGGTGATCTTACTGTAGGAAAGGATCTCAAATGGCTACTAATCAAGTAACATATCTAAGCCGATATTGTGTCAGTATAAACAAGGAATGCTTGAACGGAGGCTGCGGCCCGGCAGCTGAACATACTGTATTAATTACACGTAAGGCCGGCACGCCTCGGGAGCTGATGTTGAAATCCAGGACGTATATCGATATTATTCAGTGTGGCTGGTACACAATCGAAAAACTAATATATAGTTACGCCCTTAAACGATGTCTCTTCTATGGTCTGTTTTATAGTGACTAAAACTATTGGCAATTTATTGAAGTTAACGTGTTTTAGATATCTCAATATTGAGCTATTCTGATAAATATTTATCTTAATTCGTAATATAATATAATAAGTAATTATAAATTGAACCAATACATTAAATATTAAATTATTATGGCTGTGGGCTTAGACAGCGTGATAAAATAAACTAATTGATAATGAAATGTTTGACTCACAGCGCTGGTGACCATATTGTCATCAATTGATCAGGTGGCAATGCTTGGCTGTCAATCCAGTCACGGAAGCTTACGAGCTGACCCAGAGGAGCGGAGTGTCTCCCACTGCTGCGTGCGTGGTCAGACCTGAGACCCGGCGTTTACTCTTCATGTGCGGGTACAGGAACGGTCTGCTTGCCTCCGGTGGTGATTTCTACTTAAATGTCCAGCAGATATGGTTTGACCCCAGTACACTAAGCAACGGTACTGCACAATGATACATACCAGCTGTAGTCATAGCGAGCGACAGCGCTGTCCAGCATATATGCATATTAATGAGGATCTGGACACTGGCCATCCATAGGCCCTCCATTAAGGTGCGATGGTCCGACGGGTCGCGCATGCCTAGTCGTCAGGCCGTGGTGGACAGTGATGGTGACATACCTGATGTGCAGTTTCTCCGCTTCTTGAGCCGCGCCTACCTTCCAATAACGAGTACCTGATATCTGAAAAGGAATCTAATGTCGTGATCCCCGCAGAAGGAGCTCTGTGTATGTTAATATATGATTCTATCACTGCGCTGTAATAACCATAATGCCTGCTGAGACGCTCACGCCAATTCAGCTGGTGTCTGTTCAAATGTGTATGATTACATTCACAACATCTTATTTTTAATCTAATGATGACGGATTTAAATTGGTAGTAAAAAGTTCTACTTGTTGCCTTTCCGGGTACCCTTTTTTTATCTTTTATTTTTCCTTGATCAGTTAATGATGTGTCAATATATTATCAGTCACCTTCATTGAAAAAATACTTAATAGGGGAATAATTAAACCTTTAAGGCAATGCATAATGTCATATGAAATCACGCGGACGCATAAGATCGATGAATGGTGCAGACACTCGCTGATACGTAAAATCACTCGTCACTATCGTATTTATTTTGTTTTCTAATTAAAAACTTATTCTAATTAAATGGTTATATGATAATAAAATAATGGTTTGTTCCTTGGTCGTGATCTTAACGCTCCACGAGATTCCATCCATATCTAAAAAGAACATTCTGCGCTAATTTGCAAACAGATAAACCAACCAACACCTCGCCATCTGGTGGAGGCAAAAAATCTGTGAACACAAGGTCTAAGGTGGTCCATGTGTGCCTTTAACTGTTTTAATGTCAGACATACCTTGTTCACGTGTTTCTCTAAATGAATATGATGTCCTATGATTGATCATGCTGTCCCCTTATACGGTCAGCATTTTGTTCTTCTTTGTTCTTCGATCACAAATGCACTGGATGGCTTGTTTATGTGGCTTGGATACAGGTCTCAAAACAGGGAAACTGTGAGTTCCAGTCTCAGCCAAGGTGTTGAGATTGTCCACAGTCCGCCCCCACCCAGGACAAGCGCTATGTACGCCTAATGATGAGACGTTTCCCAAAAGCCATGCTTCACTCACAAATGAGTGCGCCTTCCGTTGTTCCTTGGTGTTATGACCCAGCAATCGAGATGACACCCATCTAATAATTTACAAAGGAAATTTCAGATTATCATGTTCATTTTAGAGTAAGTTTACGCATTCTTTCAATATAATGGTCAATTACATGTATAGCTTCTGATGCAGAGCACAGCTTGGTATATAATTTTATTATTATTTTGTAATATTATGTAAGTCGTTCGCATAATATGTTTATACGTGATATGATATGCGAGTTTTTTGTGGACTCGAGATGGACTCGGTCTGATTTCTTGACTCCTCACTTCCAAGTCCGAGTACAAGTCCGAGTCCAGAACGGTCGAATCCTAGTCCGAGTCCCTAAAAATGTGAACTCGAGTCCAAATCCGGACTCGAGTCTTACGTCACTGTCCCTTTTCAGCTGATACGTTAAGCTCATCTTGTGATCATATTTAAAGGGGCCCATTCATCTATCCTTTAAAAAAGAATTTATGTGATTTCTTGCTGCCTCTGTGTATATATTTATTATTTAAGGGTTATTTTTTTTTTTGTGAAAAGTACTTTTAAAGCCTCCATGAAGGATGTAATAACTTGTTTTTCAACAAATTGTTTGTAAACACAGCAATATTGACCAACGGGAAAACATGTCACCTAAGGTGTTTTAGGTTGCATATATGCGGAGGTGGAAAGGTTATTAGTTGCGAAACGCCATTTTCAAAGCTCTGGCTTATTTGACTTGCTGCCAGATGCCATTGCTGAACTTGTTTTGATTATTTTGGCACAACATGGATAGTACAAATAGTTATTATAACTAATCGAGGCACTCCTCATGGCTCCGGTGATGGCGTTCGGTAGTCTGCAGGGGTGGAGGAAACCGGAGTAACCGGACAAAACCACCGGCCTTGGACGGGCAACTACATCCTACTATCATAGCCACGCCGGGGATCGAACCTGGGTCGCCAGCGGAGAGAGCCAAGCGTTTTACCACTTAGCTGTCCAGGCCAGTTAGTAAGAGTAAGAGAGAATAATCATCCAAAGACAACTGGCGCACGCCGACGGAACTGACTTTATATCGCACTAGAACAATTTAACCTCACATCTTGAAGCACGTGGCAGTTTGTTCATTTCATTAGTCGTGTGCAGATGTAACAGATATGTAAGAATTTTAAAATTGCGTTGTTTTACACAAGAACACCGGAGATTTTGCATGAAAAGATATACCTGCTGTTACAGGTGCTCTTTTTATTGTGTGGCACAGGCTTAACTCATGTTGTAGCGCTCTTGCCTGGCCGCTTGTTACATTCTATGTTTAATAGAATGTTTAACTCTTGTTGTCCTGCTGGCTTGGTCGTGAGTCACGTGTACACCATGGTGTGTAGAGACACGCAGCGCTCTTTTTCTGGAGAATTTTTTAAATGTGTGATGTGCAAGACCTTATAGACGGTTCGAGAAGTGGAAAATTCTCGGCTTGGGGTGTGAAGGTATATAAAGGGGCTGTTTTTTTAGAACCAGAGGGCAGACAGCAGAGCAGATTCCAGCGGACGCAGAAGCGTGTGTCAGATTCTAAGACCTTATTCGACGAAGGCGGCAATTATACATTTTCAAAGACTTTCTCCTGGATTTTATGCATTTGGGCTTCAGTTTACTTTCTGGATGTTACAAGAGCTTAACACTAGACTGTCATTCTCCGAGAGTTTACATTTGAAGGACTTATTGTTGTGATGGTGTTGGTTTCCAGGTACTGTACCATTATCTTTCTATGTGATTGTATTGACTTGTTGCTATACCGCTGTTTTACTGTATAATCGTATTGATTTAGTGTATTGTATTGTTAGGGTTGTTTTAAGAATAAATTATAGTTATTTGTTAACAAAAAAAACACTGACTTCTTTATTCATTCCCCTAGACATTTTACACTGCCTAGTGTTACAGAATCTGATTTTTTTTATCTCCGTTACAGAATTTGTGCTCATCACGCATACGTGATCTGTTTATATTAGGTTCCGTAACATTGTATTGTTTTTACCCGTCACTGGATTTTTACATATGATTGTTTTTAAAAGAAGGACCTTTTTACATACCAAAGATGTTAAATAAACAAAAAATATAAAGTTTTCTATTTAAAAAGATAAGGTATCTGCCAATATTGCCAATATTCTTAAACCGTTTGATTACTAACTCCAGCACTCAAGTGGCTAAAAAAAAACGTACGGCGCGCAATCAGTGCAATAAACTCTAGCCAGATCTACATTAACTCAGACCTGGGCAAACATGAGTGAAAATGTAGCATTATTTTGGATAATGTACGATCTTTTAACCACCGATGGTATATTTCCTAAGATGGCATCAGCTATCCATGCAGACCTTGTAAAGAAGAAAATATTGGACAGTGTATCAGGAGTTGAATATGTCAAAGCTAAAAAATGTATGGAACTGAATAGTTTTAGAGACGGTGGAGAGGAGATACACTTAACTTTTCAGGACTGCACTGATTTACTTACGGACATACGTATGCACTGACACGTAGACGTGACAAACCGACTCAGTAGGCAATGATGATTTATCTGTTCGTGCAGTCAAAGGACCGATATGGCGCTAACTAATATGTTCCATCAATCCCCATATAGAACAAAATGTACAATGTCAGCGGTACCTAAACCAAATTTATTTTTCCGAGTAGAACTAGGCGCATTTTTTATAAAATAATTTGCACTGCAATGACTATTGTATTTTGAAGCGCAAAACAAATTGTACAACTCTCCGATTAATACGAATAGATATTATCATTATTATAAGAAATGCCATCTTGTAGCCGTAACGGGCAAACTCACAAATGAAGATGTATACAGAACCATATCAACGTATAAAACAGCAGCAGGTACTCAACAAGTTAGCCCATGTGTTTGGATGATTTAGCTAGGAAAGTTTTGTTTTCAGTCAAAATAGACTAATAGCTAAGATAACAAACGTAACACTCCAAATGTTAATGTACCTTTGAAAGTGCCTATTCACCTACTTTTTGAAAAGAATTTATTTGATTTCTGGCTTCATCTGTGTACATTTTAATGATCTAAGGATAATCATTGGTTTGAAAAGTTCTTGTTAGGCGTCTGTCTACACAGCAAAGTTGACAAACGGGAAACATGCAACCTGAGCTGTTTTGTTGCATATGTGCGGAGGTAGAAAGGTTACTTGTTGCAAAACGCCATTTGCAAAGCTTTTGTATATCTGACTTGCCGCCAGATGCCCATGTTGACTTTGTTTTCATTATCTAAGCGGGCACCCACATATAATAAACATGTCGATATTAACAAAACAAGCAGCCTGTGTGCGGTGATATCAACGTTTTCTGGCCTATTTTTAAGGAAGCTCCAAGGGATTACCATTAGTTTATAAAGGTCAGATAGGTAATCGGGACCCTTTAAGGATATATTCATGAAATATTTAGAATTATTTTCAATTATGATCCCAGCCTATTTACCTTATTTAACGAGAATTATTTTTGGATGGACTTAATTCTAAACCCCATTGGTAGCTGTTTTCATCAGGTAGATACACTCCTGAAGGAAATGAACAACAAATTGTATGTATCCATGTATAAAAATGATCCTATATACTTTACATGAAGGGTTTCACATAGAATGTCCACGATACCTTTCAAGGTTCAACCCGCAGCCCACTATGGGGAACGTTTAAAGGTTCTTCCCCGAACCTTTAAACAAGTTCCGTGCAGTTACAGGTTCCACAAGTAAACCATGCACTTAAGGTTCCAGTGAACTTTAAAGGTTTTCTACGCAGCCAACTGAGAAGAACCCTTTTGGGTTCCAAATGAACCCTTTTTCCTTAGAATATAGACACTTTCTATAGCGTTCTCTAAAGATGCACATTATGCACACCATCTAACCCTTTCCTGTCTAAAACTAAAGTCCAGAATTCTTTGCCAAGTAACATGCACATGTTAGGTCGAAAAAGAACACATTTTAAAAGTATCTTTGAATATTGTCAACAATGAGTAAGTACTTTACAAAGTACTATAACAAGCAATTTGGCATAATACCTATGTGAATTCACTGATCTGCATATACTTTTACACACCCTTTATGGTTTACATGATATTCATTTATGATTGTTAAATCTGATAAAAATTAACACATTAAACATGCATTAAAATGATAATAATACATGCACATATAGTAGAAAAAAACACTTCGTGTAAATTGATACAATGAAAATACATATCGCAATATATGATCGTATATAACAAGATATTGAAAGGCAAAAACTGTAAGCAACTGCTGTGGTAAAAAAGAATACTTATGAAATTATCATTATCTGAAGAAATTCAGCTGAACCGATATTTAAATATATATATTTATATATATATATATATATATATATATATATATATATATATTAATGTGTTAACATAATACTAGGACCTTTTTACGTTGTTCCCTGTAAACTCTTCGTAGAAATTGAATCATACTAAAAGAATATATGTTTGTATGTCCACAGCGGTGCAGCATATGTGGCGATCATCGCCAAGGAGGCACGAACAACCCCCATCCCCAACACCAAGAAATAAAAAAAGGACCAACAGTCAAAATCCTAAAAAAAAGGGAAAAAAGACAAAATGACATAGACGGCTGAACTTCATATATTTCTTCAGTCCCATCACATATATTAAGGAGCGCATAAGTCACAGGGTGAGAAATGACTAGTGGGCCGATCGTGGAATCGAACCCGCACGGCATGCACAGAAGTCCTGCATTCCAACCGCTTCGCCAGAAAAGCAAGCTTGTTTGGCAAGGAAGTTGGAACCCTTATATGTGCACCGTGACACTCACCCCCTCTCCGAGGACGTTCTGTCCCCAGAGAGCGGGGTCGGGAATGGGTGGCTCCAAAACCAGAACACAAAGTGTTTTACCCAGTTTAATGCCTGTAGAAGTGACAAATAGTGCAATCATATAAATGCTGTGTAGCACTCGGGTCTCGACATGGCAAACTGCCCATTAAATACATAACTAAATACATATCAATAATAGAAAGGACTTTTATAACCCGTGTCAAGCACAAAACATTTGATATTCTTCAATACATCCTTCAACCATTTTAAAGTGCAATAACTATTAATACAGTGCAACACAGTTAAATATAAAATTATCGATACCATGCTGATATACATACACATATTACACGTATTATACAAAAGCTTCCCCGTAATGAGGTTGGTCTACAGGTAGTTATAATATACCCAGTGTGCAATACAGTGGCAATTACATACTTTATTATGACGAATACGTACCCATAAAGAGGTAGTTCAACAGGTAACTACAAAGGGCTATGTAGGTTTCTATATCATGTTATATATGTGAAACGCGAAACTGTATGAAAATACAAATAACGAATGGGACAAGTCTGCAGGTAGGTATTACAAAGCGAGTCTGTATTACAGCATTACGTATAAGGCAACTAGCTAACAGGTAAGTACAAATAATAAATGGAAAAGGTCTGCAGGTAGGTATAACAAAGTGAGTCTGTGTAATTGGGAACCGTATAGCGTTCATATTATCCGGATTACTGAAGGTACACGACTGTTTATTTAATGATTTATCTTATAATCTCTTGACAATAGTATAATAATAACAAAACAATGTCACAAGAAAAGTTGAAACTGGAGAGTGAATCTTCAAGCGAACATGAATTGTCTGAAGATGACTTGGAAAAAATAGCTAGGTTCCTTGAAAGTTCTGGAAAATTTACTGTTCAAAGACAGGTAGAGCTTAAAAATGAAGGTGCAGTAAAGTCTGAGAAGACTGTTCCGTGTGTTTCTCCACCTCACATGGCAGAACAGGGGGCCCACCGCTGCTACCAAAATGTCGACGGGCGTGTGTGGGTTGGCGTACAGCTGTCCCAGGCCTGTGAGCGGGGTCGGGAATGGGTGGCTCCAAAACCAGAACACAAAGTGTTTTACCCGGTTTAATGCCTGTATAAGTGACAAAAAGTGCAATCATATAAATGCTGTGTAGCACTCGGGTCTCGACATGGCAAACTGCGCCGATTCCCGCGCTTCACTTCTACTTATATTATGTGACCTCTGATCTTTAATTAAAATAACAAGAACAGGGTACCTTATTCACTGCAAAAGTATCACCTTTCACAACATTCGTGATGCGGTCGGCTGCGCGCAAAGCCAACTCTAACAGTAAACATGAAACACACAAAAATATAATTGTGGTAGGGCAATTGATCTGTATCTAGATCTACTCTGTGACATACTTCCCCTCATCGTGAAATGGCGTCCTCGTCATTTGGTATCATAAATAAAAAAAGAGCTTCCCTTTAAACGTATCCCTACTGTAATGTTCACTTTAAAACATATAATCACATATATTACACATGTATTGTTACATATATATTCAACGAATTATACATATGTCGCAGGAGTTAACGCGTAAGCAGTCATTCTTGTCTTATCATGGGCTATTGGAACATAAGTTGTTGTTGAATTTACAAAATTAGGTGTGATTGCGTTATGTGAAAAATTATGCAATTGAAATCTTTGCACAGGTTTCCTTGTTCTAGTAGAGCGTCGCACTAAATCCTGAGATGCATCTTTATGCGGTTGGCTTTGTGGTACTTCCTGTCCTGCATCGGTATTATCCGAAATATTGTCCAGGGACTCTACGACACCTACGTCATGATCACTGTGATTTTCGGGCTCCGTAATGGCCTGTATCTTTTCCGGATCTGATGTTGTGGCAGGCTGTCTCCTCGGTGCGACGAGCATCCAGTCGTTTGGGTCATCGTCTGAGTTGTCTGATTCATCTCTATGGTCTGGTTTTTGCTTGTGCGATAACGTACTGTGCTTACTTTGAATTTTCGATGGTCTCTTGTCTTCGGGTATGTGTACTGGTAGTTCGAATTTTAATAGCATATTTCGATGCAATGTTTTTGTTTGGCCAGTCCCATCCTCCCGCTGCACCGTAAACACTGGGACTTCAGGATATGGTTGCTCCAAGATAATATACACATCTCTGGCCCATTTGTCTGCTAATTTCTGACGACCTTTCAACCCAACGTTTTGAACAAGGACGCGATCACCAGGTTTCAGATCTTTTGGGGTTACTTTCTTGTCATAATAACTTTCATACCTCTCACCAGTACCGCTTGATACATGTGATGCTGTATCGTACGCGAATTCGAGTTTTTCCTGTAATTTTGTTATGTACGTCGACGGACTGTTTGATTGAAGTGGTTCAGATTCAGCCAATCCAAGAAAAGCATCCAAAGCTAATCGCGATTGTCGACCGAACATCAGATAGTATGGCGCATACCTTGTACTGTCATGTCTCGTGGTATTATAGGCATGAACTAACGAAGGCAGGTATGTCTTCCAGTCTGCTTTCTTTTCATCTTCTAGCGTCCGAAGCATAGCTAGCAGTGTTTGATTGAATCTCTCACACATCCCGTTTCCCTGAGGATGGTACGCCGTTGTATGAGACTTCTGGATCCCGGCAATCTTACAAAGTTCCTTCATCAAACCTGATACAAAGTTCGGACCCTGATCGCTGTGAAGGCGTAAAGGCCAGCCATAATGCATAATAATGTTATCAAATAGTAGGCGTGCTGTAGTTCTAGCGGTTTGATCTTTGGACGGCAGTGCTTGGGCGTATCTTGTGAAGTGGCCCACTATCACCAGGATGCTGTTGAATCCCCCTTTACAGTCTTCGATACAACAGAAATCCACACAGACCAGTTCCATTGGCGTTGATGTTTTAATAGAAATTAGTTTAGTTTTTGCGGGATGTACTGGTATTTTACTACAGATACAGCGATAGCATGATTTTATCTTCTCTTCCTCATCTTTACTCATACCTGGCCAATAAAAGCGCTTCCGTACCAACGCCATTGTTCTGTCTCTACCTTGGTGTCCTACTTCGTCATGTAAGCCGTTCAAAGCTAGCTCCCTCAACGTTTTTGGTAACACTAACTGATTTACGTTTTCACCGTTATCGCAAATCTTTCTCTAAAGCAGACCATTCTCCATAAACAATTTATCCCACTGGTTGAGTAGACATCGAATTTCCGGATTTTCCCGTCGTACTTTTGAGTTCCTAGGGCGGATGTTCCTAATAACGAACCCCATCACTTTGTTGATATTTTCATCCTGTTCCTATGCAGCCTTTAATTCCGAATTAGGTTGCACAATGGTGTATTGGATACTGGCGTATAACAATTACTCTGCGCGATCCGTGCCTCCTGAGATATAGAAGGTAACCTTATACTTGCTTGAGCTTTACTAAGTCCGGTTTCTGGTAGGGGTTCTCGGCGGTTTGATGCCTCGGGTCGCCTGGAAAGAACATCAACGTCATTTGCATTCCTACCCGGTCTGTATTCAATCGTGAAGTCGTACAGAGATAGTGCTGCTACCCATCGTTGACCAAGAGCGTCTAACTTGGAAGTCTTTAACACATAAGTAAGTGGGTTGTTATCCGTGAAGACCTGGAACTTATTACCGTATAGATAATCATGGAACTTGTTGGTAACCGCCCACTTCAGAGCTAAGAACTCCAGTTTATGTGCTGAATAGTTCTTTTCACTGGGTTTGAGAGACCTGCTGGCGTAGGCAATTACACGTTTCTGGCCATTCTGTTCTTGATACAGAACTGCACCTAGTCCCTCTTGGCTGGCATCTGTGTGTAAAAAATAAAGGTTTGTTAAAGTCGGCGAATCCTAGAACCGGCGGCGTTGTCAGTTTTCCGATTATGGTTTGAAAAGCATCTTGCTCAGCACATGTCTACATCCATGGTTGTTTTGATTGTTCTTGCTGTTTGGTCTTTTTCTTTGTTCCGCTTGGTTTTGTCAGCAGTTGGTTCAATGGGTGTACAATTTTAGCATAATCCTTTACAAATCTTAGGTAATATCCAGTGAAGCATAGAAATTTCCTCAATTCTTCCACATTGCGTGGAACTGGCCAGTTCTTGATTGCTTCAGTCTTGTCCGGATCTGTCTCTATAATATTCCATTAGCAGATATGACGTGACCTAGATATTTTACTCTGTTGGTAAACAATTAACATTTTGAAGGTTTTAGTTTTAGACCGTGATCCTTTAATTTGGCGAAAACAGCATCAAGCCTCTCTAAATGTTCTTTCAAGGTGGTTGAAAATACAATAATGTCATCAAGGTATACTAGACACTGCTTTAGAGCTAGGTTTCCCATACATTTCTCCATTAATCTCTGAAAAAAGCTGGGAGCATTGGTCAGACCGAAGCACATTCTATTAAACTCATACAGTCCTAGAGGTCCTGCTGTGAAAGCTGTTTTATGTTTGTCCTGTTCCTTGAACTCTACCTGACAATATCCGGATTGTAGTTCAAGTGTAGAAAACCATTGTGCACCTGTCAAAACATCAAGTGTTTCATCTATTCTTGGCATATAGTATGCGTCGCGTACTGTACGAGACTTAAGCTTTCTTAGATCAACACAATCACGGAGGCTACCGTCTTTCTTCCTCACAAGCACTAAATTCGACGCGTGTGGACTGCTGGACTCTCTGATCACACCACATTCCAACATTTCTCGCAGATGGTTTCTCATTTCATCATACAATGCAGGTGGAATCCGGCGATGTGGTTGTTTAAACGGAGTGTTGTCGGTCAGGTTTATTTCATGTACCAATGTGTTGGTCCGGCCTATTTCTGTTTTTGTCTTTGCAAACACGGCGGCCCATTTATTCAGCAATGCATCCACCTGCTGGCGTCTTCACAGTCAAAAGTTCTGGATCCCAGCTGAACCCACACTTGTCAACAGCGACCTCTGCTGGCTGTCCAGAAATGTTACTATTAAGGTTACCGGGTCTGCCGAGGACTCACACTGCTTGCAGTTCACATAACCGAATGTTTGGCCTGATGATCTGTTCCTTTGCCGACATGTTACAAATCTGTACTGGAATCTTGTATGTTGTTTTCTTTTGTTTGATGTGTACAACACGTGGGCAAACTGTCACTCCCCCTGGTAAAGCATCCGATGATTCTAGGGTTATTGCAGCATGAACCAATGGTGCCCTGCGCATCCTGCCCCACACTGTAACGGTTGTGTTGGATGGGATTTTCATAGGTTTACGGCGAGCCAGTTTTACCTGTCCTATTTTACCGTCCTTTCTCGGTAAAACACTGAAAGCTGTGTTCCACTGGTGAGGAATGACATCTGTGTGCTTATCGTCTGTGTGATCTTTGAAAAGCTGTATCACGTTAGTCCCAAGGATAACTGGAACATGGTGGTTGTACTCCGTATCCTTAGCTACTAGAATTGGCAGTTCTACATTTCTTTCCAGAAAGGGGACGCTGACACATGCTTGCACATAGCCTTTAAACGGTAGTTGGTGTCCGCCTGCTGAATAAACCTCAATGCCCAATCCGTCTTTTACAAAAACTCTCAGATACGGTAGTTACCATAGATCCTGTGTCAACTAAGTCGGTGCATTCTGTTCCTTCCACTCTAATGGATACTTCATTGGCACAACTAACCATCTTTTCCCTGAGCAAGTGTAGACTTTGGGGGTGACTGTCTAGTTGAAGGCCTGTTTCTTCCCAAGAGGCCAATACCTGTTTCCCTATTGTCTATCTTGTCTACTGTATCCAAGCCTTCCTCTGTATGAGGCACCAAAAGTGGTTTGATTCAGGTTGGTTTGATCTTGTCTGTATCCTGGTCTTCCTCTGTATGAAGCATCAACAGGGGGCTGATTCGGGTTCGTTTGATTGTGCATCTCCTGACTACCGTACATGGGCCAACCTCGGTATAAACCTTCCCCAGGTGATGGATTATCTAGTCGTCGCTCTTTCATATCCAGTCTTTGTAGAAGTTTGGCCATTTCACCGTCAGTAGCAGAATGTCTCTCTTCGGTGAGTCGTTTCTCTAGCGAATCAAGCCGATTCATGATCCTCTGAATGTCGGAGTGCTGTGGCTGTGTCTGTTGCTGGAGCTGTGTTTTCTTAAATTGCTTCCCTGTTGTTGGCTGTCCCTTGAGCTCTTGTTCGACTGCTCTAACTTCCCGTCTCAGTTCATCGAAACTTCGACACGCATCGTATTTGTGCCTTGTCGCATTTTTCAGTCTCTCCTCTCGTAGGCCTATCAAAAACCGATTCTTAATCATATCATCGGTGAACCTCAATCGAGGAAGTCCTTTCTCTCTGGCTTGATGCAAGATTTCCTCCAACCGGCACCCCCATGCTGCAACAGATTCCCCATCTTCTTGCGACTGAGTGTAGAATTTCTGGAGCAAAGCCTCTCCTGTGATGACAGTACCGTAAATACCATCCATCTTGTCAACTATCTGATTGACCGTGGCCCCTTCTCCGAGCTGTAGTAATATCTTGGCCGTCTGCTCTTTCAAAGACCTTCGGACTGCCTGAGTGATCACTGGCTCTGGGTGGATGGCATCTCGTTGTAGACATTTCACCTCGTACCGCCAGACATCAAAGGACACCTCTCCCTTGGGCACTGGGATCTCCCATGAGTAGAAGGATATCCTGGGAAGTTGTGTGTAGGAGAATGGTGTAACGTTTAATGACTGTTCTGCCATGTGAGGTGGAGAAACACACGGAACAGTCTTCTCAGACTTTACTGCACCTTCATTTTTAAGCTCTACCTGTCTTTGAACAGTAAATTTCCCAGAACTTTCAAGGTACCTAGCCATTTTTTCCAAGTCATCTTCAGACAATTCATGTTCGCCTGAAGATTCACTCTCCAGTTTCAACTTTTCTTGTGACCTTTTTTTTTATTATTATACTATTCTCAAGAGATTATAAGATGAATCATTAAATAAACAGTCGTGTACCTTCAGTAATCCGGATAATATGAACGCTATACGGTTTCCAATTACACAGGCTTTAATTTGTCTAATAGCGTGGCTATGAACGTGGCGTACATGAATCACATGTGAGTATGAAGGTAAAGCAACATCCCAAAAATACTCTAGTCAAACCAAATGGAGTACAAACAGTTACACAGTAACCTCAGCAGCAAATACTGTTGTCAAAGTGATTACCTTCTCATACATTTGACCAACATCTGAGATATCAAATACATGCACAGCATATTCAATTCAACGGAAAACCATATATGAATTTGATCAAACACCTATGTGTCGGATCAAAAATGCGGTGCTTACAAATCCATAAAAATTATTACTAGTGTACCTGTACTAAACCAACTACATTTAGCACCAATCAGCTGTACTGAAAGTATTGACAATATCACAATACTGGCATGCAAATTAAACTGCCAGTAACTCATTAAAGTAACCTAAGCACTCGGACGATTCACCTAAGTGTGTTTGGTGCATGTGTATCAGTGTAACATTATTAAAATAATCATTGAAGACAATCAAGTTGCTATAAGCAAAATACCAAAACCGGGAATTGTGTGTGAATTAACAAAGTTCATTAATCACGTTATAACTGTGAGCTGTGCATCGAGGTTCAATTAAATCAATTAATACTACAGTCCCGTGACCAAATATGTATACAAAGTCCATTGGTCACGTAAAAAGGAACATGATCGACTAGATCATTAATATTAAATCTGAGTCCAATACTGATCAGTAATATGATCAGTGTGTTGTAATATATGCAAAGTTCACTGTATAAAACGTTGGTATATTCAGAGTGAGGGTGTGTAAACACTTATAAATCATGCAATATACTCAACTTCCGTCGGTGGCGCTGTGGTGTTTCCTTGGAAGTCTCTTCCGGTTAACACAAAATGGCGGCCAAGTCCAAACACAAATTACAAAAAGTTCCAGAAAAAGTCTCACAAAGCGAAATCCTGGTGCACACACAGGGTAATCCGTGCTCCTCGACGACAAACGGACCGTGGCCTCAACTCCTGGAACCTCAGCTTCGGAGAGTGGTCGTGAAACCACAATGGCGAATTACGTCACTCCTCTGGGGGGCAGTACGACGTCTGACGACAGACAAAGAACATCACCGGCCTGTGTTCAGCCTCATCGAACCAATGACTGGGTACAATGGGAGCCATCAAGTCCCTTATCGGGCGCCACATGTCACAGGGTGAGAAATGACTGGTGGGCCGATCGTGGAATCGAACCCGCACGGCATGCACAGAAGTCCGGCATTCCAACCGCTTCGCCAGAAAAGCAAGCTTCTTTGGCAAGGAAGTTGGAACCCTTATATGTGCACCGTGACACATATTTTTTTGCAAGTAAATGTAATTTTTGGCTTAATTTTAATAACTTGGATCTCATAATTTAATTCTGATACATCATCACATGTAACCAACTTTTTGTTTTGCTACTTTATAACAGAGTAAAGGCTGGCATGATTTAAATTAGTCGCGTTTTGGAACCTGAAACGAGGCTCATCCATATTACATGATCACAGAGATTTATAACATTCAGACAATGAAGGACGAACTGATTACATATCTTTATTACATTCAATGAACACAGGAAGGTTTGTTTGGCAAGGGTTTGAAATAACAAACTGATAAAGTGTTTTTTATAGATATGATTAACAAACGCATAAAGTGACGCATTTTATATATAGTTATATATTTTATTACATTAAATGAATACAGGAAGGTTCGTCTGGCAAGGGTTTTGTATAATATACTGATGAAGTGTTTTTAATAAGTAAAATTAACCAACCATAATAAAGTGACGCATTTTAAATATTTGCACTTGAACATTGTTTGTTAAGGTTTACCATTAACTGGTTCTGCAGCTTCACGCTCAGACAGTGTTTATTATCAACATTGCAACAGCTAGATCAGCACTGGCACTTCCGCCGATATGTACGAGTTTGGTCCTGTCGGGAACGATACAAAGTGGGGATAATTTTCTTTATTTCTTTTTCAATGCAGATATATTACATATTAAGGGGCTATTGTCGCGTCATACGTCGGTAATTAGGATAGTGAACGAGGCAGAAAACAGCCGACTAGTATGTAACATGGTCTGTTTTGTTCCGCCGCAAAGAATGCAAGGAGAGGACACAGAGTTACAGATGAGGTTTCCGAATTTGTCGAAAGTTAAACAAAAAACATAAAGCAAATTTCTATCCCGAAACTTTATATTTTTCTTGTTTGTGATATCTTTACATGTTCTTAGACTCCTTTTATAAACCCACATCAGGCCATAAGGTGATCGTTTGATCTTATTTTGCCATGCAGAGAAATAATGTGTCGTCAGTTTCTTGATTTTGGGCATGGGAAAATCTAATGACTTTTTAACCCCTGTTGACTTCAATATTGAGCTTATTTGTATATTTTCCATATGATCTGAACGAGCTTGGTAAATTCAATATGTTGATGGGTACTTTGATAATCTGAGTTAAATAGTTATGGAGTTATGGTCATTTTTATTTCCCCTACCCCTGAAATGGGTGAGTAAATCGTCAGTTTTTTCCGAGTTGAGTCCGAGTTTATTCATTGTTAACATCCTTCAAATCAAAGTATAGGCACACAGCAATAAGAAAAAGTAGGTTAAGCTGATTGTTGGGGGAGTCAAGGTGGGTCCCTCCAGCCCACAGACTATATGACCTGTGCAAGAAACAGTTCACCTGTCACTGATGTGTTATTATGTGTTCAAATATTTTAGCTAGTCTTTATTTTTATTTAAACGCTATATGTCATAGTTAATGTAATTAGCGGTATATACCGATAACTTCGACTTTAATTGCGACAAAATTTTTCTAAGTGGAGTGTGAAAGCGAGAATCTATCTGCGGAGGGAGCTTCTTTGCAAGGGCACGTGTATCGGCAAACGGGTAAACGCTTGATTTAGACCACGCCCAATTTCTTAAAATATGGCAGGATTTTGACGGATATTTATCTGACACCGGACCTTTAAGTGTCACTGAAGAGGATACTTGTCATCATACTCATCTTATAACGTTATCTTTTTAAAACACTTCACCCTCGTGTCACACCTTAGTAAAACTAAATAAATGATACCCATATTTTCACTGCTCTGCAATGACCCTAAAGACGGCAATGAATTGTGGCCAGATAACGTGATGCACGACATATTGCGCAATGCATTTGTCAAGCGCTGACTTAAACGAACATTAGGTGGCATGCGGCAGATAGTTGGGAAACGCCGCTCCAAGTTTATGCGACAAAATATGAATACACTATATATTACCCGAAATTGTTTGTTGAATTACAAGCAGTTTTTTTAATTATTTAATCATTCTGATGCCTGTGTGCGTCACTAAGAAATGTAATAATAATAATAAAAATAATAATAATAATAATAATAACAATAATCAATATAATTAATACGTATTTGTTTTTTTTTCTAGACCATGGTTAACCTGCTTCCGCTCTGATTTGACTCGTCACACTCGACACACGTATCGTCGGTGCGCTCTCTAGGACAAGTTTGTTTTATTTTGCGGAATTATGCCCTTTTAGGCAGAATCATTAATAATTTTGATGTTTCCCCATTACGTGCCGTATTTCTTTTGTGCTATATGGTCTTCCAAGCCCGTAACGCTTTTTCAGGAGGCGCCTCGGGGATTTTCCTACAATATGAGCTCACTAGCTGGCCTGTTATGACCGTGGCCAGAGCGCATGTCCTGTAAGAGGGCATTTCCGTGCAGTGCGCGATGACGCGGGTCCACTATAATGCCTTTTGATTTCCCATTCCATCTAAAGGAAGTTTCCCTCTCGAAGGGAAGTGAAGGTATCTAATTCAAAGACTACACGACTCCGCTTTCAATGCGAGAGCTTTTCAGTCTGAGTCTAGAGATGTGACCACCGTTTGATAAACTTTGTATAGGTTACAGACATTTTGATTTTTCTAAATTCAAAAGTATCTAAGCATGATAACTATGGTTTCAAATGTCTGGCCAATTCATGTGTTTTTAAACGATTTTCTTCAAAAAGTAGCCCTAAAACTTAAATATTATCCGGATTAGGTTGGAGGGGGGGGGGGAGGGGGTTGTTAAGATCTGCTGTCTGTAGGGACGATGACACATGAAAAAATATCATTACTACATTTTTAAATTGATAGGATATCCATTAACAGACCAGATCCGTGTAGTCGGGGCAAACATACCTTCGCCCAGAATCTCCTTTAATATCAGTCCTGTGTTCACGTGCTTGCGTTTCATTTGTGAACATTGTCATGCTTTGGTAACAGGAGTTCACCTTGCGAGTGACAGAAAAACATGAATATGAATGGGTGGCTTCCACACGGGGACAAAGGAATGGTTCGTTGTCATAATGGTGTAAGGGAAAATATGTATTGTGGTTATTTTTATTACCTCCAAACTAAAATGGACTTTTGATATGTCCTTATCTTATCCCTCTTCAAATGTTCAGCAAAACATTTTTCGCCCGTCACGCTTTTTCAGGAGGCGACCTGTCTTCCCCACTGACCCCCATTTCCATTATATCGCTGTTTAAGGAATTTTACTCTGTCAAAAGGAAGTGAAGATTTTAAAATCAGGCGCGGAACACATGTCCACACGAATCTTTCGATAGGGAGCACTTTTCCTTTGAGTGGACACAAAGAGCTGTTACCCTTTACACGATCACCGTTTAATAGGTTTACAGGTATGTTTTTTTTTTTATTATTCAGAACTATCTTTCCATATTAACTATGGTTTTAATAGTTCGGCCGATTAATATGTTGTTTGAAATAAGTTTTTCAAAAGGAAGCCCTGGCGGGGGGGGGGGGGGGGGGATTATACACACTTCAAGGTCCTCAATCTCTTGGGGACCTTGAAATCCCCACAAGAATCTACTTATCAGTCGTTCCTGCATACGTGCACGTTCGAGGTAAAACATCGTCATGGTTGAGAAACATAGGTTCACCAGGCGAGTGGCAGAACAACGAAAATTACGAAAATTTCCGAATTACCACACATATTCTGAAAAAAAGTTAAACCTTCTGTGACAAGTATTTCAGGTCGCAAAACCCTGGCACTTCGTACCGTGGATTGTCCTATTAATTTTACCAATTCCCTGTTGACATCCATGTGATTGCATATAGTATAACTATTGATTGACATATGTTTAGAACCCGTGACAGTAAAAAATTAATGGAAAAAATGTAGGTGAGACAAAATTGTGTTCTCCCTGTACCCGTATATTCACAGAATACGGTATCAAATAGAATTTTATAACCTATCTACCCACGTTAAGTGTACAGTACATCCATTTTCTGTCTGCGTGGATAAGATACATGTAGAAAAAATAGGAATAGACAAGACATGACAGACATGACAAGACATGACTAGACAAGACATGTCAAGACAAGACAGAACAAGACATGATAAGACATGACAAAACAAGACATACCAAGAAAAGACAAGGCGTAACAAGAAAAGACAAGACATGACAAAGACAAGAGATGATGAGATAGGATAATTTATTCAGCCCATATAGATACATTATACAGGTAATTGGTGTGATGTTGTCAGCACGACATTAAACAACAATAACAGACAATATGACTGGATACGAATCAATTTAAAAGTAAAACATATTACACAAAGTAATAGTTTCAGGAATAAAAGAATATCTATGGCGATTGGTTTTCCATGCTGTTGATCTTGGACTTCTATTATATGTAAACTATTAATCATACGGTGAGTTTGATACATCTCTGGGTATACATTTGCTTTATTCCATGCCTTCTTGTACCGGACGGTAACATTTTCAACTGAAACAGCAGTTATTCTCTCAGTAGTTCTGGTTCAGTGAATTTGATTAAGTTCCATCATAGTGATTCCTTTAAACCAGGCTGTCGTTTAAAAAACCCATCTTAACTAGAGAAGTATAAAACTTTGTTTATAAATATATCGATACGAATCGATACGCAACGTGAGGTTAGAGAGTTTTATATACATATTCATCGCATCGATAAGAAACATAAATGGAAATGCTAACATTGTAATATATTCATATTTTGTAGTCATATTTTGTAACTTGTACTGCAGTGCAACAACCATTTATCTGTGAATCACAATTTAGCAAAGTTTAGGCAAAATATGTAAATGACAGCATAAAAATGCATGTGGCATCAATCATTTTGATGAGCTGTCCTCTTGTTTTATATGCATTCTCCATAGTATAATAGCTTAAAGTATTTAAAACAAAAAAAAAATCATCCAGTCCCTATAGTTTTATTGTTACGGAGCCCAGAGAACAGAGTCACCGGCATTATAAATAGACATCGGCTTTAAGTGGATAATATGCATATGTACAAGCAACAAAAAATGACTAAAAATATTCATATTATACTTATTAAACATATTATACTTAAACAGGCCGACCGATAAATAGCTCTACTTTATACAGCTAACATGTGATGCTAATGTCTACGAGCCCTTGTAAAAATATGGACTAATTTAAATATTTTATTCAGGTGATTGACGAAGATCTATCATAAAAAGTAATACTTTAGAGGAATTTATGTTGTAAAAGTCTGTGGAACTATTGGTAAAAATACATAAAGGGAATATATTTATTCAGACCCAGAGAAGATCAACCAACCTCAGCTGCTGCAAATAACTTGATATATTAGAAAGATAAAGAAATTTTGTAATTCAATTGTACTTTGATGAGATTGCAGAATCTTTATTTTTTTTCATGATGTTAAGCGTGTTGGCAAGAACACTCCACCGGAAAAGTGAGACAAATACGGATATGTTTTATGCAGTGAACCTCAAAGCTGAGGTTCAAATGTCAAAGATGAATAAAGTGTATGAAACAGACGGTGTTTCACTATTTTAGCAAGATCCGAAGAAATAGTGGCATAAAACCTTAACAATTTTCTTTCCGTCAGTATCCGAGTCTCCACTGTCAATCTAAAGGAACAGCAAACCAACGGAATCATAAAAAGAAACTTTTAGAAAAGAATATTAATTCGTTTGCAAGAAATCAATCCGTCGGGTTTAATTCGTCAACGTTATTTCTTCAGAGAACATTAAAGGAAAATTGGAAAGCAATTCCAGGATGGATCTGAATATTTTTGGCCTCGTGATTGATTAAATCTGGAACCTGTGCAATTGTGTATGCACATTTCGGGGCACATGAAAACTTGACATTTATGTTATTATTACAATTTTTATATAGTTTTTGAAAATATAAATGCACAAGTCTTAATTCCTTACCTTAAAATTGGTTGCAGTAAGTGTTGACGCCATTCCATTATGAAATGTTTTATTATGATATCATATTATAGTATGACGCCTTGATACATTATGACCTCATGTCATATATCTTATGTCTTGAAAGGATTAGAACGGTTTCAACATAAAAAAGAAAGCCATGGGAGGCTACACGCCTCCGTAACCCTGATACCAGCATTACTGTGTTGATTAACCGAAAAGGAACCATGGAACCGTATCCAGATCAGTCCAAAATGCAACCAACACTTCCTTGGCCTTCTACGTGGGTATTAAACAGAAAGGGAAACACGCCTAGGATCCTCCCGAGTGGTCCATCGAGCCTGGTTGACTCCAGGATTATCGCATGTAAGCCCCTGTCACGTGGTCCGAAACTGTAAAGTTGTAAATATTTCTTAAGTTAGCAAGCATTAAAAAATTGGGGGCAGTAACCTCAACCTCCACAAAAACATAAATAAAATGTAAGGAAATCATGTTAAAATTTATATAAAAGAAAAAGAGAATCTATAGTCGTCTCTGTATATTTCTATATATTTCACCAACTCATTCTGTTTAGAAATACACGGAATACTTATCATTAAGAGGTTAAGCTGCGTGTGTTATGTTGTGTAAGTGAACACAGGCCCGCATACGTGGGATCGGGTGTGCTTTGGGAACGTACGGCTGGCGTAGCCTCCTTTCGTACACAGTTTGCATTACATGTTATACAGTTAAACCCGTGATCCGGGAACTTCATGAACTGCTTGAGTAGACAAGTATGCTATCTAATATAATTATAGGTGCACAGTTTTAGCCTTATAACGCTGGAATGGTCATTGTTTCATGTGAGCCCTGTTAACCAGACTGTGTGTATCATTAGATTTAGTTTTTGCTGTAAGGGCTTCAGTGAATAAGTAATATTTTGTAGGCCCAAATGTAAACGTAAGGGGCTTCCTTTAAATGTAAAAAAAAAATGAAGTTTGACAGTAATTTCGAGACAAGTAGCCCCGGCCGTCCCACAGTGCCATACAAAATACAGAGACTAGTTTCGAGTCGAAACGACATCTGGGGTGGGTTACAATAAAGATACTTTAATCATGTAGGTGACTAAAGCCGAGAGGCATTTGTGCGTCACCTTAGTAACCATAATGGCGTTACAACTGTAACAATGGCTTTTAGCAGAGCTACTGGCTTTGAGTCATGTATAATGTTATTGCAACTAACAGGCCCATGGCGGAAGAATGTCTCCCCCAATCTGTAGGAGTTATAATCAGGTAAAGAAAGGCGTGGTGTCAGTTGAATAAGGTTAATAACAAAGCCTCGGAAGATGTCATCTCTAAGAGCCCCACCTCTAAGGTACACGACAAACAATTCTAATGACTGTAATATGAGAGAAACATATCGTATCAAGGACCAGGCTACCGATAGGTAAGCAATCAGAGAACTGGCCACCTGGTACTATTGCATTAGTGAAAGCGTCTTAATAAGCTGTAATTTAATCAAATTTAATTTATATCTGTCTAATTATTGTTATGGTACATATAATACAGTGCTGATTATAGTGAGGGTGAGAGTCAGTTTCTAGAAGTTAGCCCAGTTTTGACTGATTTTGAGGTGGTCGGCTAGTTAGCGCCAGATCGGCTCTCTGACATTATGGCAAGCTTAATGGCTTGTAGGGGGCCCTAACTGAGTCGTGTTTGTCACGGCTAGTCGGCAAGTGAGGTAGTCAGTTAGAGACTGCTATAAGAGCCAATTTATATATATATATATATATATATATATATATATATATATATATATATATATATATGCGAAGGTGTTTGCGAGGATGTGTGTGTGTTTTGGGAATACTGATCACATGTTCTCTGTAGCATTCATGAAGCGATCCTTGTCAGATTAGCCACTCCCTTCTTTTAATAAAACAAAAATAATGGTCGATAGGTGGTCTACAGAAACGATAAACCATTGGCCATGCGATTATCAGCCATCCTGTTGACAACAGGAGAATGCACAATAATTAAACGTTTTAGCTGCGCCATTCTGTGCACTAATATATGATTTTAACAGAATGTTAAATCGAGAACTGCACCGCAGCGCTTAATGAGGCTGCAAATATCTGAATAGTTGTTTTTGACAACGCCTCAACATAAACCAGATTAATTGTACTTTTAAACACAACCTACCATGTGTGTTGTAACTCAGCACAATGATAAATCCCCCTGCATGTTTATTTACTTTTGGACCACATGGATAGACGCATCGTCCGCACAGGTGACTGGACGATAGTCCATTAGCCTAATGGTTTATGAGTTCACATGAGTTCATAGCTCATAACCTAATGTTAAGATGATTAGTTGTTTATCAGGATATCGATGAAATGAGATTGATGGTCGTAGCGGTGCATTTTCACATATGGCTTGTGTCATGATACATTACCAGATCAGATGCTTCCTGAGTCTTGTATTAAATGCGTACATGTAAGTGTGTTCCTCTGTGAGTATAGGAGCTAGAAAAAGAGCCTGATTACCATATGAATTCGAAGAAACCGAGAACTATGAAACATTTAAAACAACACATTCTTAATTGAAATGAAATATGCCTAATATCACAGAATTGATAAGCATAATAATCATGATAGTCCTAACAACCATACTCAAGAAGGCAGCAACCCGACCCCATCCTCCCCCCGGAGACAAGAGGTGACCACAGAAAAAATATTTATTTTGCAAGTATCAGATGCAGTTATTAATACTATTTAGTTAGTTTGATGTTAACTATATCTAAACAAAGGTTACAAAATTCAGGAATTTCCAAATTAAAGGTATGACACCAGAAACTTAGTCCCATGTGAGGCTGATCGGTATTTCTGTATGAAAAATAATATCAGCCGAGAATCAGTCAACGCCAACGTTAGATACTATAGTCCCGATTACCAGACTTCACTAAAGATTTGTTTGGATTCTGTCCTGTGATTTTGTAACTGAGGTTTCTTGAAGTCACTCAGTCTCAAGCAAATATTATTTATTTTGTAAAACTGCGGTGAACTGCGCTGTGGTCTAATGTTTACAAAGTAGTCGTTCATATCAAAGACAGCAACCTATAAAAATGTGATGGTGGCATGGTTCATTAATGTCAAGTATAATTGTATACAGTCAGCCTCTCCAAACGAAAACCTTTGTTTGGTGACCACCTCAAAATAACGACCACTTTTACGGCCCTAATTATTTTTTTATCTTCATATTAAACATCGCTTAGATGACCTCCTCGAAAATGCGACATCTTAAACCGAGGTTTTGGTGGTCGTAATCTGAGGTTTCACTATATATATAAATTGCTTTTAATGCTTCTTTTTACTGGCTTCTGATCTAGTCAGCAACGGTCCATGACTGCCACAAGAACCAACCTAGAACCTTTTAACCCAATAGCTTTAAGTTTCGCGCGTCCGATTGGGCCGAGTGAGAGTCTTTTAATGATTAAAAGTAAAATTAAAATCAAATTAACTCTAGTGACTTTTTAAGAATCCTTCCGACCATATATATATATATATATATATATATATATATATATATATATAATTCAGTTTTGTTTCATTAAGTACTGCAAAAATTAAATTTTGTCTCATTAAAAACTGCAATTTTAAGTATAGTAGTATAATTCGCCAGTGAATAATCTTAAAGCCTGTTACCCACCTACATTATTTGAAGAATATTTCCGGTTTACTATAAGTTCTAAGATATTATATATTGTAAATACACGGCTGCTATTGCAATGGACCCCTTTAAATTTAAATACTTTATATGCATATACCAGTTTTCAATAAAGTTTAAATCATTCTTCCAATGTTATACTAATACGAAATACATAAAACAATATGCGCTAAAAGATTTCTGAATTGTAAAAGCACATTCTGATCTGTCAAGTATCTCGCTCCCGGGACGCGTGTTTACTTACCACCGGCGCGGTTCGCGGGTCTGTGTCTGAGCCGACAAAAGAAAAACTGAATTGTCACGTTCCAGTGAGAGAAGATTGCTACATGTACCAATATATTATAAAGATATATGTTGATCTTGGACCCGAAGCATATAGTCTATCCGCAGCGCATACCTTCTGCGTGGGGCATTAACAGTGTACCAAACTGAATCGCTTCATCCATTAAAATACAGACAAACTTGATACTAAGGAACGGCAAAGTATAATCCCTGCTGTGCATGTTGTATACAACTGTACTGACGTCTTCTTTATCAGGGTTGAGTTATGTCACGAAGTGGATCATGTCATGCTGGCATATTTGCCCTATTTTGCTTAATAATGGGTTATTTTATTCTTGTGTTTAGCTGTATCTTAATATCTTTGAGTTATTTCGTCGTGAGATAATATTGGAATTCAATAAGGGTTACCCGTTGCTCCGGGACAAGTTATGCAATGATAGAAGTACATGTAGTATTGTTCCCATTCTATTAAGTATTCAGCGTGATCATAAATACATATAAACTTAAGTCGCAAAGGGGTCCCAGGCATTGTATGAGGCATGAATACAGATGAGCCTTCAGGGTAAGAGGGTTTATAACAGGGTATCATATCCAGAGAGTTCGTCTCGGTCCAGAAGCCAGCCAGCCGCCAGTTGAGGACCAGTGCCGCAAGTCGATGACCAGTGCCACCAGTCGGGATCCAGTGCCATCAATCGGGGTCAAGTGCCGCCAGTCGGGTTTCAGTGCCGCCACCTGGGGACCAGTGCCGCTAGTCGTGGTCCAGTGCCTTCAGTATTGCCAGTTTAGGACGTCTAGAGATTGTTTATCCGGACTCTGTATGTACCTAGAGTTGTTTTGCCAGTGCATTACATGTGGATAATATCCTTGCTTTTGTAACCCCCCTCCCCTATACTATCCCAGATTTGCATGCAATATTGAGAATAAACTTTCCAGACACTAAATATCTTCTAGGAAAACATGAAATTATCAAAATAATGTTCAAAAAGGAAAATATCAGTCATGTTTTACATCAATTTCCTTTACTGTACACTTTCAGCTGTAACTATTAAAGTCGACGAATGGAAAGAGTTATGCGGGGACCAGGATGAAGGAATTCGTCTTGGAACTCGAAAAAATGAATCATGCATCACACGCGAACTTGAATGAATTTGTTCCCCTCTTGCGGAGGCATCAATAAGGGCTTTCCTGAAGGCGGCTGTAGGCGTCTGTGACGCTCAAAATCTCACTCGGCCCAATCGGACGCGCGAAACTTAAAGCTATTGGGTTAAAAGGTTCTAGGTTGGTTCTTGTGGCAGTCATGGACCGTTGCTGACTAGATCAGAAGCCAGTAAATTGTCTTACCTTTGATAACTCTCTAATCAAATGTCATAACACATATATTATCATATAATTATACGAAAATTATATAAAATTTAAATATATATATATATATATATATATATATATGTATATATATATATATATATATATATATATATATATATATATATATTGTACAGCCCTTCAAAATTTAACAAAGATCGCCTCCACTTGATACTCTCCAAATTCTCATGTAACGCTTCAAAATTTGTGCCTGAGCGTCAGGGGATCTATTTTATTCCAGTTGATAGTCCTGAATAGTATTACTGTTTTAATTTATCCAGTGGTTACTGCGTGTTTATTAACATACATTATTACGCATATTAATTCACCTAAACGCTTCGTCGTGTGCGTCAAGCTCTCATTAAGTGTGCATGTTCCGTCAGACAATTGTAATTTGACGGTAATTGAATAATAATTCACTTATCCACCACCCACACCTTCACCCTGGCCAAAGGGCGTTGTTAGATTAACGCCCGGTATTGAATTATATATTGATGGACACTATTATCATTGAAAGGATAGTAAATTTTCTGATAATACATAAATTATAGGAGTATGACAAAGTTATAGCTCAAACTCTCATAGATTTTTAAAGATCCTGTTTTGACTTTGGCTGCATGGCAGCCCCAGTACAATGGCGGGTTGATTGCCGATTTGGTCCAGCTTGGCACAACTCTTGGTACCGTAGAACACCTCAGGATATCTCTGATAATCTCACCTAAACCCGTATACGAAAACCAGACTCAAGAAACTGAAATACTTAAATACTTGATGTCATAGCAACCCCGAGTATAAGCTCTCAACTATGTTTCGCTTTTTTAATGGAATTTAATTTTTGTTTTATTTGATCAAAATTTTAAGCCGAAAAAGGAACTTGATCAGAGGAATAAGCAAAACAAGGTTTGACTCTTGTCATGCAGTTTGATATTAGCCCACTAACATGTGGTTCCCAGTTGCTTAAAACTGTGTACCTTTAAAAAAATAAAATATTATATGAACATCAGTGTGAATTTTACAAATACATTTTGTACAGAGTTTGAATAGATATATACTTTATGACGGTCTAATATGGAGTAAATTATTAGCTGTAAATGAGTCATGCAACCTAGGATATTAACTGATCAGATGGTTACCTTGTGAACAAAACAAAACCAGACGTGAAACCCAAATAAGATACATCGATCGGCCTGCGCAGAATTATTGCATAATTAGCCGCACTATGACGCCTGTGTGTGTGTGTGGGGGGGGGGGGTATAGGAAGAGCTGCCCCCACCAATGCTCAGTAACATTTATTAAAATGTGTGAATAAATTTGATCCGCTTAAAAATAAGATTGTATTTAATTTGGCAAATTTGTGGTACAGAAATACATATTTTAAACTTCTGTACGCCTACAAACTGGTTATAAATCAGAAAACGCTATACAAAATAAAATAATGAAAATATATTAAGTGCATCAGTACGTCTTAATTATCTTTCCTTTTCTTAGTGTTTTATATAATAAGGGATGCTAAAATAATAACGTTAATGGACTAATGCTATTGTTTACTCAAACCCATATGAGAATAAAGTACACCATAACGCTAACTGTAACCCTTATCTTGAGCAATTCTCTACCTGTAAGTGGCTATCAATACTCTTAAGTCACATTATAAGTCACAAACCACTTTATTACAGAGGAGATCAGCAAAAAAAGCATTTTCTCTAATTCTCAAGCTACCAGCAGCAAACGTTCACCAAAACAAAGATCTAGGCTACACACAGGTACAACGTAACATGATGGTCAACGACTGATCTTACGGCTGTTTTTTGTTTTGTTTTGTTTTTTTTTTGTTTTTTTTGCTTCCTTTTTCGGTACTGAATATATAGTGTTTGATAAAAAGTTACTTTAACACTGTGCCTACAGCACTGATTTGTATGGTGTACCCTCAGATGGTTGTTACAATTGCCCTTTTTTATTGTGTGCAGCGGTCTTGCACGTGTTTCTTTTACTGTGCGCAGGGGTGCTCCATGCGTTGTTGACATTTGGTTCATGTGCTCGTATTGTAGTCGCCTCGCCTGGCCGGATGTTGCAGCTCGGTTTAATCCGCATTGGTCGAACCATGGCGTGTAGATACAAAGCGTTCTTTGTTCTAGTATGTTCTTTGAGCGTTTGTATTACGTATTGTTCTTTTCGATTGATCGTGAAAGGGAATTTTCTAGAGTTTTAGGAGGAAAGGTTTTAAATAGAGGTTGTGTTTTAAAGCCGAGAGAGAGGTGAGAGAATATTCCAGCGGACGAAGAAAGTGGGACCTTTTCCGATACATGCAGCAGTTATAGATTTTCTTCAAATTTATAACGGATTTTATGTAGTCTTCAGTTTGCCTTTCGGATCACCGCCAGAATTTCAGTTTTGGATAACAGTAGATTGATTTTGTACTTACATTTGATTGTAATTACATTGGACTATTATTCTCCGAAAAAATTTGTGTGAACTGTTCATCCAGCTTATATATTTTTAAAGGACTTGTCGCTGTGACAGTGGTGGTTTCTAGGGACTGTGCACTTTGTTTATTTTACTGTGTGATTGTTTTGATTTGCTGTTATACTGCTGTTGGGGTGGGGGTGGGGGGGGGGGGTATAAACACCCCAATGATAACAATGAGTGACTCATGCTTGAGCAATTAGGATTTTGGTTGATATATCCTCCTACTTCCAGATTATATTAATATATTTTGGCTAAATTGAAACTATCGCCTTGGCTTAACAAAAACAACTTTGTTTGCCTATTTAACACAAGGTTTAGGCATGCCTGGGCAATTTACGAAATGGGATACCGGTTAAAAATCTGTCGAGCAGATTTTAGGGGGGAGGGCTTGTTGCGACTCTTTATAAACAGTCCTGAGGAACACCTACCATATAATGTAGAAGTGAATATATGAGCAACATTTAAGTGATTTCGCGTCGTACATATAAAGGTTGATTTTAAGATTTTAAAAATGTAAACAGTAAAAATAAGTCACGAATAATCAAAGTGAGACCAAACCTTGATTAGGTGAAAGGGGCGCCCCTCAGGTCAGAACATGAATCGATGACATTATGAATTGTTTACGCACAGATGGACGAACGGAGCTAATAGTTAATTTTACACAACCCGCAGAGGCTTGGGATAAGCCACTGATACTATATGAGTTGTTACAAACATTATTCACCGGCTTCTGTGATCTGTGGGGTAGGGAAGAGGACTCAAAGCCGGGAGGTACTGGATACACCGGAGGAGATTTTTCACGGTCTGTCTGATCTATATCTACTCTTATCGATATAGATCGAATTTTGTTCCCACTTTGTTCCCGCTCCATCGACATTTTATGACTTTAGGACTATTTATCGTAGCCATGTATGCGCTTCCACAAAAAAACCCATGTACCAGGCCAGCCAATGTTGTTACAATTGATTTGATTGACAGCCAACCGGCCCACATGCTCACGAAATGAATTCCAATACCCACCCGACATAGAGTACCGTGAACGTGGGTTACAAAACAAATGTAACCACAGGCTCAGAAAGATTGACCCGATACCCCGCCAGGTGCGTTCACAAGGCTCCTTGTCGGCATGGGTTTCGGGCCTGTCTGTTTGAGCCTGTTGTCTATGTACGCCGGATATCGGGCCAGTTAGCAGTCAATCAAATCAGATATTTAAAAAAAAACGACAAATCAGCCCAAATCCGTATGTATTTCAGCAGTACTTAAGGAGTCCATAAATATAAATTGATTTGAATAATCAGCAGGAAATTAAAACTATTTCGCTAAACAACAACATTAGTGTTTTCCAACAAAATGTGTATCTGTTATGCAATGAGTCCCTGAAATTTTGCAGGAACACAGATTAATTGCCCATACATCACCATAAACAGATACAACAACATCTTGACCACACAAACTGTACTATGTTTAATAGCTTACATGGCTTAAATGCATATAATAACATAATATACCTGAAAAGTCAATGTTTACATTTTACTGGGTAAAATAAACAGGCGCCGCCCTGTCTCCCATTTACATGCCCCTATATTGATATATAAAACAAAATTCATTGATGTTTGTATACTCTCTCATCTTATTCCAAGTGTGCACATATATTGACTACGATTCGATTTGGGCAGTCGCGCTCCAGCATTTTGATATATATGTATTTGCATCCTGGTATCACCCAGGCCAGTGTCTACTGCACCTGTTGGCGTGAATAAATGTGATCGTATATTATAGAAGGCTACGACATGTGCACCTCTTTTACTCCTCGATGAAGTTGACGCTAGAGCGACACTCTCGGAGGCTAAAGACACTGACAGTACCGTAGCATATACTCTGTAACTCAGAATTAATTAATTTAAGTAATTTAATACACATTCGAATGAAACAAAAACTATTTCATAAACTAGAAATCTGTATTCTAAGGAATGCGAGCCTCCGCCACGTCCACTTATTCAGCTCATGTTCCTAGGTCTATTTGGGCATAAGTGACTGTACATATGTGAATGTTCCTTGATGACGTTCCCAAATCCAGATTACACCAAAATCTAATCGGTTCTTCATTGCCCGAAATGCCCTGGAAATCTCGAGAAATTGCGTCAATGATTGCGTGTTTTGTTGTGAACAAACACAAACACAAACACATACACAAACACACACAGGAACGGAAATGAAAATGTTGGTGGCCTTTTGTATTGAGACGTCATTGAATATAAAGTGGTTTATAATTACCGCCCGTTAATTAATAAAAAGCTAAAATTGTGCTATATTTGTGCTGGTTATTGAATAAATTACCAGACAGCATGCTAATCCAAACTAGCCATGAAAACAAGATTCGCAGGCCTTCTTTAAATAACTGATCTTGTCTGCTTTTCATGACACCAGTTATGAAAGAAAAGCCGTTCCAAAGTTCGCATCAAAATATTGGCTGAGTGGTATTATTTCGCAAATTTTGGTGTGAATCCAGCATATGAGGAATACTACAAAGGACCAGTCACTTACGCACCAGTGAACCTGGGAATATTGGCAAAATGCAAACACGGGTTGCAGAAAATTCCAAAATAGAGACACTCCCAAAGCGAAGGTTCACATTCTTTGGAATGCAAATTTCCAGTTTTCAATGTTTTCAACCTCTACAATGGCTGTATCGCTGACCATTCCCCACGGGGCGTACCATGTATTGTTTTGTTTTAACAAAAATACGTTTCCATATATATGTTCGTGCAGGTTAAGGCGCCATTTTCGTTCAGATTTGTAGTTGTAGTAAAGACTTTTATTTGGCGCCATTATGGGCCCTTTATTCCTCGTTAGCAGCACGATGGCTTAATCAGCGTCGGTTGTTACATAGCTAAAATTTTCAATATTTTTTTTCCGAGAAGGTTTGTATTCCCGAGTGATTTCGTGTTGGAACAAACCTTTGTCGGGAATTATCGTATGTTAACTTTAAATGTGATAATATTTACATTTTGATACGCGATGTGGTAACTTTTTTCTAAGATTTGTGAAAATAACAGTTTAACAGAGAGACGATCATAAAGTTAACCGTTAGAATTGACGTATACATCCGCTATATGTAAAACGGATCACACGCTATAGAAGTCAACTATCAACAGTTGGGTGACAGGCTGAAGCTATATCCAAACAATCAATCAACAATACATCAGAGTAGACCGGCTTCTGTGGCTCAGGGACTCAAAGCCGGGAGATCGTGAGTTCGAATCTCAGCCGTCGCGGTGAGATTTTTCACGGTCGGCCCCCACCCAGGGTGAGCGCCCTGCAGGCTTAATGGGGAGACCTTGCCCAAAAGTCGTGTTTCCCTCGCAAATGAGTGCGCCTTTCGGGGATTCCTCGGTGTTATGACCCAGCAATGCTGATGACACACACCCAGGACCCGCGTGTAAGCCTCTGTCACGTAGTCCGAAACCGGTATAAAATTCTGCAGATGTGCATAATCTTAGTTAAACAAGCATTAAAAAATAGAGGCGGTCATCTCCACTAAAAAAATCTTTAAAAAATATATCGGAGTATAGCCGACGAAATCTCGAGTTTGCATATTTAGATAACATACAGAGCTTATATAGACACTAAGCTTGTATTTTTTCTGGTATTTTCAGGAAAAAAACATTACAAATATAATTTTCCCAGTATGTGGGGTTTCCGCAACCACCGAAACCGCCTTTGTTTTTAAGTCCAGAATGCATCAGGTGTCAAAGGTTGGTCGTGCATGACTATTGTCGATGACATCCAAGTCACTGGCAAGATCATCTGCTTGTGCAGTTACAACAGAAGAATCTGGCCTACCGGCTTCAGTGGCTCAGGGGTAGGGCACAGGTCTCAAAGCCGGGAGATCGTGAGTTCGAATCTCAGCCGAGGCGGTGAGATTTTTCACGATCGGCCCCCACCCAGGATGAGCGCTCTGCAGGCTTAATGGGAAAGCCGTGCCCAACGGCCGTGTTTTACTCACAAACCAGTGCGCCTTTCGGGGGTTCCTAGGTGGTATGACCCAGCAATGGGGACGATTACGCACCCATGGCCCGCAGGTGCAGTAGTCACCGGGCCTGGTTGACGCCAGGATATAAAATGAGAGGAAGCGTGTGATACTGTCCTGTCACGTAGTCCGAAACCGGAACGGATTTCTGCAGATGTACATATACGTAGTTAAGTTAGCATTAAACAATGGAGGCGGTTACCTTCACCATACAAAGAAAAAAAGAACCTGACCTTCCATAAACAAGATGTATTCAGTGAAAAGAACTATAACTTATTCCAATTGTCCCAAATTGTCGTGAAATATAAAAGTTTTCCTGAAAAGGCCACTTTAAACATGGAGTACCATAGATGAATCACTAGTAAATATGGAAAATAACAATGACCAAATGTAATTAATTTTTTTAATGATTTTATTTTTAGGTAATTTCACGGGACCTATTTAAATATCATTTTTTTAAACATACATGAAATATAGCATTTTCTCTATAAAATAGTTTTATATCTGCTTTTTTCATTCTAAACCGTTGGCTTACTCCTGTACTCCTGTAACAAAAAAAGCTGCACTGGGCGCGATCAATGTCATAAATATAAACATAGCGTGCACGCCACCAGGTAGTCATACCGCACAACCTCACAAATCACGATTTTTTTTCAGGCTTCCAACCGGCGTTTCTCCTGTGTTTGTTCTTTCATGTATATTCTCCTTGTTTGGAGTTGTTGCGCATTCTAAAGAGTCGGACCTCGTGTCACGCAGTGTTTTTAGGCTTTACTGATACAATAATTGCGTGAGATAATACACATACAGATCTTTATGAACATGTATCTTTAAAACACTAACAATCATCATAACTTTAAAGGACCCTTGGTCTAAGGTACACACCCCACGTCATAGATTAGAGTTTAATCACGGAAAGTAAGAGTTTATAATTATGTATCACTTGGTTCAAGGTTATCAACCATGTCTCTGTTCTTATGTTGCCATTTAGGTAGTTTATCAAACTGAGACTGATATCTAACTCTGAGTGATCCGTATAAGATTGGTTACATTAAATTGGGTGAGTCATGTTAAGACTTATTTCTTCACACACCTCTTAATGTACACCTGATAACCTTATAGTACAGTGATTATCTGGTAATTTATGACGTCAACCCAACACTCGTGAATGATGAAGATGTAAACAGTCTATTTTTGACGTATAGGTGAACTAAGTAATCTTTGGCGGAGGAAACGTATAAGTAGCATCGAGTCTCGGTGCAAAAGAGTTAGTCATTACTTAACAAAATCTTCAAAAAAAATGAACTCGACTATCTGAGATTTCCTATTCTTAAAATCACATTGGTGTCATGTTCAATTATTCATATGTATATATAGATATTTATAATATGTTACAATTTTTGTAGGCCTAATAATTGTTTATAAATCAGAAAACACTGAAAAAAGGGAAATGTATAAAGTGCAACGTACGTCTAAATTATGTTTTATAATGAAAATGGATTATAAAAAAATAACGTTAATGGCAAAATGATTATGGTTTATGTCGACCGTAATAGAGCACCAAAATGTAAATTGTACCCTTCATCATAAGCACTTCACCACAGGTAAGTGGCCATCAATACTCTTAACTCACATTATAAGTCACAGGCCACTATATCACAAAGGCGAATAGCAAAAAGAGCATATTCTCTACCTATAAAGCTAACCTGAACGAGCGTTTACTAAAAACTACACCCAGGCGTAACGTAAAATACTGATCAAAGGCTTGTCTTTTGGTTTCCCTTTTGGTGTTACATACTGCAAAGTACCTTTAAAACAGTGTGTACAGTCCAAGTTTTGTATGTTGTACCCTCAGACGATATATATATTTCTGCTAAATCGAAATCAGGGAAATAAAATTGGCATTATCTGTAGGTTATTTAAAAAAAGGTTTTACCGCCAGGACGAGTTACGAATTTGGGACTTTCTTCAAAATAATCGACCAGACTCGAGGCATTAACGGGCATGTTTCTCCCCCTCTAAACACGTCCCAGATAAAATCGCTTCACCTTTGCACGAGTAATGGGATTTTATTTGGTCTATCCTGCTTCTAGTTCGGGTTATACTAATAAGATGTTGGTAAAATGACACGGGCTTGACCTCGCAAAAAGAACTTTATGGTCCTATCTTTAGCAAAGATTTAGCCACTCCTGAACAATATACGAAATTAGGAGCCCCTGAAATCTGTTCAATATATGTAATTGTTGCGACCCCGCCTTGTCACGGTCTTCGGGTAAAACCTACCATATTAAATACAAGTGAATATATTAACAACATTTTAGAAAACAGATATTGTAAAAACATGAAAAAAATCAACGGATTCTGTCACCTAGGGGTAGAGCCGGGACGTAGTGAGTTCAAATCTCACCAAATGGGATTTTTCACTTGCGGCCCTCACCAAGGGTGAGCGCTATGTAGACTTTCGGGGGGGGGGGGGGGGTTCCTCGATGTTATGACCCTTGAATCGGAATGATTACACACCCAGGCCCAGGATACAAAAAAAAAACATGATAGGCAGCTAGGGGGCATAACGCCCTGTCACGTAGTCCCAAAACAAAAGCTGACACAATGGGCAAATGTGCATTCTTTTATTAAACGTTAGATATGACAGCATATAAATGGGAGCGGTTACCTGTCAAACAAAAACAGGAAATAATAGAATCTTATCGATCAGCCTTGGCGGAGGTAAGGTAATCAAACCAATTTGTTAAATCGATTTTAGATTACCGGAAGGTACCCAGAGAAAAGGTGTAATCTCAAACCCATCGGGATACCGGAATAACATTGGGTCACAATGGTATATGGACGTTTGTATTAAAAAAATGTAATATAGCGATTAAAATTACCCAGGAAATGTCATGGATTCTTCGAGTGTTACAATTACCCTTCACAGAATTTCGCAGAAACCCGCTTAATACGTTTACAAATTAAAACCAACTCCGCTACTCACGCACCGGTTATACACTGCAGTCGTAGGAGGTCTCTCTGGCTAAAACCGCTGCTGTGTATAGCAAGATTATCTGGGTCTGACCACCAAGGACAACACAGAGCAAAGAATAGCAATCAGACCAATGACAGCGTGGTATCGCATTGTGCATCCAGCCAAATTTTAAACATGAGACACCTGCTCTCTTTTTTATCAGATTACATCGAGGCATTAGCTGTCGTTGGTCGAAATCTTGGCTGTGTGCCAGAACCGGTGTAATCAGTGTGTAATCTAGGTCACAACGCAGAGGAACCCCCTATAGACGCACGCGCCCCTTTAGCCGAGGTTCCACCTCCACATTCTTTCTACAATTCTTAAATGTTCTTGAAAGTTGTAAGAAGACTTTGAAAGGCTTTGTGTGAGGACATAATAAATGTGGGTGTATTTTCTAAGAGAACGTGATATAGAAGGTTGCGTCTGGTACGGAAATGGGCACCTCTTTACCCCCTGGATTGAACTGACTCGAGTGCGACACTGCGGAACCTTAATTTTAAATGGTTAATGGCAACTTCTCATGTGACCCCGGTGCGTGGGAACACATTACCGTATGATATCTTAGGATCCGTTGGCCGGACGTGGTTGTCGTGGTTGCCTTAGCACTTCCGTAGGTGAACCTAGACAGTGACAGTGACAGTAAATGCGAATGAAATAAATAAAGGGATCTAGCTCTCTCGACTTTCCAATAAACCTAGCATATGATAAACTAGAAATCTGCCTTCTAAGGAATACAAGCTTCCGCCATGTTGACTTATTCCGCCCATATTCCCAGGTTCATTTATTAATAAGTGGCTTTACATATTTGAATATTCCTTGATGACGTTCTTGAATCCGGATCACTTTCCAGAATCACAACTCATCGTTTCTCCATTGTCCAATGCCCGAAAAGCCCTGAAAATTTTATGAAATTCCGTTCATTAATGCCAGATTTATGTAGTGAACAACCACACCCGAAAAAAGACCAACAGGGATGAACGCCTCCGCTCCTTGGGGTGGCAACAAATCGGGATGAACAAGTTTTGGGGTCTTTTGTATTGAGACGTTTATGAATATTAGGTGATACTTATAATTATCAACTACCACACCCAAAAACAGACCAACGGGGATGAACGGATACGCTCCTGGGGGTGGCAACAAGTCGGGGAGGGGGGTCTTTTGAGTCGAGGCGTTAATGAATATTAAGTGTTGTTTATAATTATCATCGTTTTATTATTAAAAGCAAAATTTTGGCTTTATTTTGCTATTTATTTAATTTGTAACCAGACAGCGGTCTGACTACGTATTATCTAAACTAGCCATGAAAACAAGACTCACGGGGATTTCCTTAAATAACTGATGGGCTCTTCTTTTCGTTACACTGGTTATAATTGAACATCCGTACCAAAGGTAGCATTCAACTATTGACTGTGTAGCCTTATTTCACATTAAAATGTCACGTTTAACTTATTAATTATATCAATTATAAACATAAAAACTGGTTTATTGGTGCCAAATACCTCCTCCTTGTCTCCAGTTACTCGAGACAAAACGATCATTGTTTTCATTTTTTTTTTACCGCCTGCCATGGCGGTATCCAAGACTATTTACCACGGGAGTGTTTCATGCCTCATGTCACGCAGTTTTGTTAAATTCAACTGACCCACATAGACTATTTACTCACATAAAGAGTAAAATCCATGTGCCTGGATCGTCTTGGTGGGAAAATTTTGTATTCAGTCAAAATGAACCGATAGCGTGTGATAATACACATAACACTGTAAATGTTTATGTACCTTTAAGTAACTTTACCTTTATGCAATACTACCAGCCATCATAAGTTATATAAGGACCCTTGGTGTCCGGTGCACGCCCATCCTCACAGATTAGAGTTAATCAGTGGAAAGTAAGACTCAATTATTATTTATCACTTGGTTCAAGGCTAAGGACCAGGCTCGGTTGCCATTTCAGTCATCTATCAAACTGAGACTGATACCTTATTCTGAGTAATCTGCATAAGATTAATTAAATTAAAATCGGATACCTCAAAAGATGACACATTCTTAGACAAAATGACGTAAGTGAGCGACCTATCACAAAGAAAGAAGTGAGATCCTTTCTAAATCACACTGGTTACTATAGCAAATTTATTTCTTATTATGCTGAAATTGCGGTTCCTTAAACCGATATCGCCCGAAAATGTCAAAGAAATAAGGTCACATGGGGAAAGGGCCAGGAACGATCATTCCCTACACTGAAATTCAATATACGCCAATTGTACAATTTTCGGATATGTCAAAACCTTTTGTCCTACGAGAAGATCCCGGATATGTCAAAAACCTTTTGCCCTACGAGCAGACCCCGGATATGTCAAAACCTTTTGTCCTACGAGCAGATCCCGGATATGTCAAAACCTTTTGTCCTACGAGCAGATCCCGGATATGTCAAAACCTTTTGTCCTACGAGCAGATCCGGACACCGCAGGGTTTGGAATCATTCTGTTGCAACAGTCTGATGGCATCATGGGTCCGGTTGCGTTTATATATGCAAGCCGAAAACTGTCTGAACTGGAACGCAACTCCTCTATTATAGGGAGAGAAGCTTTGTCTGTCATATGGGCAACAGGAAAGTTTGATATCCATCTCATTGGGAGATATTTCCATATAAGTAATTTATCAAGCTGAGACTGAAACCTAATTTTGACAAGTCTGTATAAGATTAATTAAAGTAAATTCAGGTTACTCCGTGCGTCACGTCATGGCAAATTATTTCTTTGCATGTTACCAATCATAAAGTTCATATACACCTGATACCCTTATATATAGCATGGACACTAGCTGGTCATTTATTCTGTCAATCCTTCTCTAAATATCCAGGGGCTTCGTGAATAATGAAGTCTTATACAGTTAACTGTTGACGTATACGTGAAATAATTGGTCTACGGCCGGGGAAAGGTATAAATAGCATTGGTTCCAGGTACAATCGAGTTAACTTGTATTAAACAAAACCCAACAAAATTGAACTGGACTTTCTGTCGTATCCTTTTCGTAATATATATATATATATATATATATATATATATATATATAAATATATATATATATATATATATATATTTATAAATTAATCTACAACTACTAGATTGCTCTATGGTCTTACACCAAAGCTTTTTAATTATATATATATATGTATATATATATTAAAGATGCATATACATAAAAACACATACACATATTATTATATATACATATATAGCTGTATCACGGCTTTAAGAACGTTCTGTTAGTAAGACGTCCTGTTAGACCACTAATTTTACACAGTTAACTGCGCGACCGAACGGACGCTTGGACCCAAGAGCTCTGCGTCTGAATGAGGTTTACAGCGTCATAGACGTAATAAACATTCTGAAAGACCCATATTAATATATACAACCTGTGTCACACATACGATATATAAATAAAATATATATATATATATATATATATATATATATATATATATATATATATATATATATATATATATATTGTGGCTAAAAATCAATAATGTCGATGATTGGTCGTTTGTTTTAATAACTGATTAAATCAATTTGACTTTTGTATAATCGATTACAAATTTTTGGTATCCACATCCAAAGAAGTCATATTTACCAGATGAAATATTCTAATTCTATCAGAGATATTAGAAAGACGGGGTACAAAATACGTACAACATTAAAACTTAACCTTGTACAAGGAATAAGTGTCAACAACCCGGCCATTTTTTTTTACCTTTTCGAGTGAGGTTCAAATTGGACTGGCGTTATTATTCATTATTTAAGGTATTATTATTTACATCAGATTTCACGGTGAAACATACACATGTATATATATATATATATATATATGTATATATGTAACTAATTTCGAAATGCTGACACCTGAAACTACCAAACCGTGTAAAAAGAAAGTAAGAGCTGGGTCCCCAATAAGCCACTCATGTCCGTGCGTCCTCCGATGGCATGGATACACTATCTGATTTACAACGGGATAAGCCAAACATTTTCTCCCCCAGATCGAGGTTATTATATATATGGAGACCATGTCTGCATAGTCAGATTGGGACTTGTTCATATCCCATCTCTTATGGATGTAATTAAACCCACTATTTATGGACCGGTCGGGGCAGACAAATTAGTCTTATACACCCATGTCATTGACCTGTCGAATTTCTTGGAGGGAGGAGCCGTCTGTTTTTTAAATGAACATACTTTAATACCCAAAACAATAAGAGCAGTTTAGCCTAACAAATCTGTGTGACGTGAGGTCCGACTCTTAAGAATGCACGATAAATTTCGAACAAGGTGAATAAATATGGAAGAAGATACACAGATGAAACGCCGATTGGAAGCTTGAAAAATCTTGATCAGGAAAGTTGCGCGGCACGGCATATGTGACACCGATCGCGCCCGGGGGCCATTATGCCACTTGGTGACAGGAGTAAGCAACCGGACTAGTACGAAAAAATGGCAGATTTCATGACATTTTAATGAGGAAACACCGTATTTCATGTATATTTCACAAAAAATGATACGTACATAGATGCCTTTAAATCTAACAACAAAAATTTCAGGTTCTCCTGACTCACATATAAAGATTGTCAATAATCGTTCGCGGAACATAATCAGTAAAAACGATTTGAACGTTGCTTTCCATAGTATGAAACAAAAGAAAACTGTTCCATATTCAGGAATATTCCAAAACACACGTGCACACGCACAGGGGTGACTTAATACTGCTTATCAAACCGTGAGGAGCTATTTTGCTTTGGTTTTTCGGTTCCTTATTTGGTTGTTTGGTTTCCTCACTGGTTGGTTGGTCGGTATCTTAGATGACTGGTGTTTGTGTGAGCAACATTACTAGACCATATTTACCCAAGGATTGCCCCCCTGTATAAATCTCAGTTTTCATTTAAACGTATGAAAATGTTGTAATGTATTAGATAGGTGTATACAAATTTTCATGTTTTATAGTACGTATAAATAATCTATTTTGACATGTAATAAACAACCATAATAGGACACAGATACCAACAATCAACCATTTTAGTCCTTTCTAACGTTTGAATGACAGATGACGGGTGTATTATATTATTACTTATAGCCATCAAAGCAATGTGGCCATCGATCGTATGACTCATAATTCATCTGTTCAGTCCCTTAGGATTGCAGTATAATTGTATATTTATAACTTTTTTTTATTAAAGGCTTGGAAACATGTCTAAGGTCAATGAAATTTAACATTGAACGATCCCTAAAAAATTCAGTCATTGAGAATGAAAATTAAAAATGTATATGGTCTGAGCAGATCCGTTATTAGTTATTTGCTATAAACTGATGTCATTCAGTGTGAAAATACAATATAAAATTAATTATATGTTTAAAAGTTAACGGTCTTTCCATGGAAAGCTAAGACCACGTCTTCTTCCAAATTTACAATAACGACTAAAATAAACCCATTGTATTTGTAAGAAATAATAATGGCTAATAGTAATGTATAAGTATAGGTCAATAAATATTGAAAAGTCAAGGCATGTCTTATTTCAAACATTTGAACCAGTTATCTTCTTCTTTTATCATATGATGCAGTAAAGAGTAGCTACTGGGGGTTCCTATTACAAGATATGCCCCCCCCCCCCAAATGCATTTATTTATTCGGCCCATATTCCCAGGTTCAGTTGCATATAAGTGACTGTTCATTTGTAAATATTTCTTGATGACATTCCTGAATCCGCATCCACGTCAAAATCTAATCGATTTTTCATTTGCTAATTCCCAAATTCTTTGAAATTTCATGAGATTCCTTTCATGATGGCTTGAGTTATATCGTGCACAAACAGACAGACACTTTCACAAACACACACGAACGAGGATGAAAACATAACCTCCCGGTAGAGGCAACAAATACATCATTGATGGAAGCAAACATTCAGCTTGGGTTAATTGAATCTAATTGCACCGTTTATGTTGCCATCCCGCCCTTACTCCGCCCATAACATATTAGACTCAAGAGATTTATTCATGTGTGGTAAACGACCGCTGTCGGGTAAAGCCTTTCTACAATGCTAAAATCGAAGCTACAGGCATGCAGCTTGGTACTGCTAACACTCATACGCATTTGAAAAAAAAATCTTGTGGGCTACAACAGGTAATGGTAAACAGAATAATCTGAAGACCTGTCCCCATATATTACACTCGAAAAGTAACATGATTTCAGTCACGCTTTGCAGTTATACATGCAGTGAATTTATGAGGTAGATTATACACAGATCGTGATACGTTTTCACATAATCAAATAACAATTTGCCTTTTTTTATCAGAAGGACATTTGGTCGAATATGCAGACGAAATAACAGAATAATGTTCAGAATACTAACCCTGTTTACTGTTATCAGGATACGTGACAGAGCGTCAATTGAAAACCTGACAAACTGACTCGCATCATTCGGGTAAACTGACGCAAAAACAGGGCCAGAAAATTAAACGAATATTCCTGCTTTGTTTATCTACAGGTCTGACATTAATATTGTTATTACCAAATATCGTAAGCCAATAACACCAAACGTAAACAGGTCATCTCCCAAACATACAGTTAGAGGAAGTATAAAAATAACTGTTCAACCCCCCTCGAAATATGCGCGCGGCGGAGATATTTAGTAAAATAGTTTTTGAAATCGTGTAACCCTTTGTACTTATGGCCCCAGAAATTTGTGAAGTAGAACTTATAAAAAAGAAAAACCATAATCTTATTCACAGATTTGAAAGCCATTTTACGTAATGTATTTAGAAAGGATAACCCGTATAAAAATTTTATATAAGATCATAGAGCATTTAAGCCCATCTCTGTTAATATTAATTTCTCGCTATGGATGAAACCAAGGCTCTTATGGCCTTACAATTTCCTATGAATACAGAGTGCCGGAATATAGGCTTCATAGCAATAGATAATTTTTTAATTTTTTTTCTAGGGTTATCATATATTAAATCATATTTCATGAAGAAAACACTACATTTATTGTATATCTAATATAGATTGGATGTGAATAGGCCCCTATAATATATTTTTGTTTCATTCTAAATAGCAAGAAAGTAATATATATATATATATATATATATATATATGAAAAATTGATTAACTTCAAACATTTTTCTCGTCTTTTAATTAGATTTTCCGGGGTTTAAAGCTTGTCGAAGTTGTAAAATATGCGTTTATTGTACCAAAAATTTTCTTCAAGTCAGTCTCCATTTCAAGGCCTTCAATTTACCAATTTTAATGATCAATACTTAAAATCTTCAAAGCCCCCCCCCCCCCGCCCATATCACATACTGCGCAAAATCGGATAACGTAAATATAAATGTAATGACGAGGGTAATGTAGTCCGTTCAAATATGTAAGACTAGAATTGCTTCAAGGTAAACTGCATAAACTTGCGTATTTTTGTGGTAAGGAATTTACGGAATAAGCAACATTTTGCGAGCATGCGCATGTGAAATGTAAACAGGGTGTGTTTTCTAAAAATATAATTTCATTTATTTTAAAGTTTGAAAGTTAAGATAAGTAATCTTAGTAAAGAGGTTAGTTTTGAGTAGAAAAAAACGACCTCTGGTCGAAGAACGCGTCCCAATTATGCAATATCCTGAACGTCCAGGGGTTTGTGAACCGCTTATAAAATAGGCCAGAAAACGCCGATCCCTGTTCTTCTTGTTTATAACACGTTGAGTATCCACCAGAATAATCCAAACACATTTAACAAGGACATCTGGCGCAAGACTGACCAATCAGAGTTTTGCAAAATACGTTTTGTGACTAGTTACCTTTCATCATCCACAAATATGCAGCCAACCACCTTAGGTTACCTGTTTTTAGTCCGTTTATCAACATTGCTGTGTTTAATAACAGTTTGTAGCTAAACAAAAGCTCATGCATCCTTCACAGAGGCGCTATAAGAACTTTTCTGAATAGGCATTACATGCATTAATATAAATACAAAGCATTAATATGTACGGAGAGGAATCCAGTAAATATACAAGTACTATTAAAAGGGCAGCTCTTGCTGTTTTCCCTCTAATATTTTCCCACGTTTCCACTTCGGAAATTAAATCACAGATAGTGGTAGGCGTGTCTTATAAAAGCAAGAATCGCCATCCTTACGGGGTCCTCTGTACTAATGGCACCTCCTATTTACGGGCACTCACGGGCAGTCCATTGAAAATAGGTCCCGAAATGTTTTCCCTACTACAGGCACCTCTCCATTGCGGGCAAAATGTCCGGTCCCGTCAGTGTCCGTAATTTGGAGGTTCTACTGTACAATGATATTTGTCGACTTGGGCTAGACCATGACGTAGACCCAAAAATTAAATAAGGCTTATTTAACAGAAAGTGTATCAGTCCACAGGACTAAACAGGCCCAGAAAATTTGCATCACAGTCATTTTTAATGATAACTAAACTCGTGATTTCAATTCTTTTATTCCAGACCTTTAACTGATATAGCCACCGCAGCCCTTGAGTTATGTTTAAAGAAACGCACACACACACACACACGTAAATGGGGATGAACACATGCCCTCCTGGCGTTGGCAATAATAATAATAATAATAATAATTATAATTATTTTTATTATTATTATTATTATTATTATTATTATCAAAAACAAATAATAAAAATACAAAGAAAATAAATAAACCACGTTGTGATCATTTTGTTTCGACTTCCTGCCGTGACTGTTCGTGCTCTCAGTAATAAGTTTACAGCTGAAGGGTTCAACACTCGGCATTGGCGTGATCACATGTCTACCCACGTTCGTGTGTGCATGGGAACGGGGACAATCCGATTAATGACAGTCTCAGTGTCAGTAAACCCCGCACCGGATTATAGCTGGGTTTTAATCCCTTGTTTTATAAATATGGTATGGTGAAGATAAGCTGGGCTGAGACAGAGTCACCGTTTCGTTCCGCATGTTGTCATATTTACTGGTTTGTGTTGTCTTCTTCAATGTGTCTAGGAACTCCTCTTCAATGTGCCTTAGTGATAAAGCAGTTAGCTGATTTATGTCAGAAGTGTGTGGATTTACACCTACGAAGAAACTTTTTCAAAGAACTCGGTACTTCTGCAAAACCAACAGACACGAGTTATACAACATGTATGTCCCAAAGAATTTGAACCAAAAAGTCGCCTTGTTTAATCTTTAGCGGGCCTCCGTAATTTCTGGACCTTGTCAGATGTAGGTTCCTGATTTTTATTCCGATGGTAGCTCTAAATATAGCTTGGTATTGTTACGTGGTGACATAAAAGCGGACGGAACTGTTTCGCTAGAGAAACTTGCTTTTCTCTAGACGCGGTTGGTACGCCGAACTTGTGCGCCACCGACTTGGGTTCGACTACGGACTACGGATCGGCCACAAACTACGGATCGGCCCAGTATTTTCCCCTGAGCAATTTGTCTTCGTAACAAAACGTGACGGTAAACTTTGTAGCCCAGAGAATAAGCTGTGTGACTCCTGGGATAATTATTCTTGTTCTGATAGCAGAACGCTTTTAAGAGTGGGTGTGTTACAGGGTGACATAAAAGCGGACTGAACTGTCTCGCAAGAGAAGCCTGCTTTTCTAGCGAGGCGGTTGGTACGCCAGACCTGTGCTCCACCAACATGGATTCGAATCCCTGATCGGCCCAATGTTTCCCCTGAGCAATTTGTCTTCGTAACAGTAAAAAATAGCGAATATCAGATTTAAAAGAAATATTTATTTATATAATCTACGATGTACATCATCTTTCATGTTTAGTACTGATGAAAAACCTCATTAATAGTGAAGTATGCAGCTGTTGTGACTCCTGACAACCATCAAACCGTACCGGTGGCGTCAATTTTTCTTCTAGGGTGGGGGGGATGACTTTGTATATTTATAAACACACATATACCTTTTTCAGCGTCTCTGAGTGACATATTCAACTTTATATATATATATAAATATATATATATATATATATATATATAATATATATATATATCTATATTCATATGATTATATATATATATATATATACATATATATATATATATATAAACATACGAATGTTAATCATATTTCAAATAATTATTATATTGTAATAGAAAATAAGTTTTTGTAATTCAAAGCAAGGTTTAGATATAACATTTTTTAGTAAATGGATCTAAAGTCTTTAATTCTATTAAGTAATATATTTCATTTGCAATATAAGAATATTACTCCTGAAAAGTGGGGGGGGGGATGATTACATTGGCCATCCCCACCCCCCCCCCTTGCCAAAAAGTAGGGGCCGGGTTTATATACCCCCCCATCCCCCCTATATTGACGCCCCTGAACCGTACTTAGGTAGTTGATGTGTCCAATGGAAGTTAGGTGGATTGTTTGTTTGAGCATTCTAAGATGAAATAAGAGATGAATAAATAATATGAGCATTTAACATTTCATTTCTAGCATTTTTAGTATGATCATCTTAACTTTATTAAAGACCATGGAGAAGTGCACACTATAATGGCTCTTAGCTATTCTTACTTTTGTAATTGGTACTACATAAATAAGGAGTTATTGTAAGCCAGGTAATATTCTCCTGCCAGCTATCTCCTAAACAAATCACCTCATTAGTATTTGAGTATATAAACATATACTTTTGTACAGCATCTTGACCACAAAAACTAATACATGTTCAGTAGCTTACATGGCTTAAATGCGTAATACAACATATCATACCTTACCACACCTTAAACAGTCAGATTTAACATCTTGATGGGGAAAATAAACAGACGCGACCCAATGTCTTCCATGTACATGCATATATACTGAACTATAAACAAAACTCAAGGATAAAGGGATCCATTTCTATTAATTATGTATGCCCAGATCCCCCTTCTTCTCTACCATGAGGACATTGTTGGCTGAAAACATTACGCACCTTATATTTAGCAAAGACATGGTCAGTGGTCAGGTTAATCCTGTTGAGTAATGCTAAGCTAATCAGCTGAAAAGGGGGAAGGGTGTGGTACTTCTATTGAGATAGAATTAGAATCTCCAGTGAACTACAGAGGGAGTCCAGCTTTTATCGAGAAGGTGTACACAGAGATAGATAACAAAGGGGATGGTTTCTTTGTTGCATGCACTGTTTGCCAATGCAGTACACTAAACCAACCATTGGTCTTTGGCAGATCCATGAGGAGAACACCTCAGGCTTTGTGGGTTATGTAAAGCTATATCCAGCTGGTGACAACCAGATGCATCTCCTGTAATGGCTTATATTATGTCACAGGTAATCATGCTGGTTCTCTACTCTGGGCCATGTTATGTAATATGTGAGACTTGAAACAAGTATAAGCCTACAGTATTGAAAAAGTCTAAATATACAACATTATGGCCAGGTACATTTGTACAACATCATGTCCAGTGGGGACTGCAAACACGAATCTGTTTAGAACATTAGAGAATTAAGATTTCACCAGCTGAATACGTCTATATACATTAAACTCTCCCCAAAAATGGTAAAAGTGATCACTGTTACTGCGACCATGTTTTTGGCTCGCAAAAACCCACATTGTAATCATGTAGCCCGCCCTGCCCCGCATATGCCAGCTTTTAACCCGGACCCTCCCCTACCCCGCAGTTAAAATTTTTTGACCAACCCTGCGAAATCCTGAAATCAAGATTTATGTTTAATAAGTGCATTTGAAATTATATAAATCATTACTAGTTATTCTCCAGACTATTTTATCTATCTCATATCTTGATGAGCTGACTACTGGATCTGTATACTCTGTATGTAAGTTTTCTTTTCTTTGATGCATTTGTATAAGACGTTAGAGTATACAATTCTTGTGTTGCCTTTAAACAGTGCCTGTAATCATCATTACTTTTTGAAGTAATCATAAAGTAATAGTAATCGTTATCGATTACATGAACTTAATTTGGTAATCGTAATTTTAATCGTAATCGTTTGCTTTTAAAGTAATCGTAATCTATTACACGTATCAAGTAATCACCCAATGCCTTGCCTATACAGTGCCTTCAACGGTACCTTAATAATCTTTCTTTGCTGCATCTCATATTTAGACAATAAATTATATGGTAAAGGTGGCGGTTTATAGTTTCGTCCAAATGTACAGTTTGACTTCCTGGTCGCTCAGGTCTGTTCATCCTTATAGCTTTTCTCGGCTCCCTAGGGGCATATACACCCCTAGCTGCTATATCATGCGCTAGAAGGTTATTCGTTCGACATCTGTCTGCCGCCAATGACCCGTGCCCATTTACTCTTGGGCCGAGAGAGCGCAACCCTGTGGTAAAGACTGTGGCTAGGAGGCTTAGCGAAGACGGCGGCCATAACGGGACGCGAACCCACAACCTTGCGGTCACAAGTCGAGCACATTATCCATTACGCCACCGCTCGCGTGTTTGGTCTGAAGCGTAGAGACACAGCGTTTTTTTTTGTACTAGATGTTTCGGGTCTGTTCATGTGCGTGTGTATTGTTCTTTGGAAATTTCCATTCTAGAATTTTCGGGTGAGAAGTTATAAATAGGGGATGCGTTTAGAGCCGGCAGAAAGGAAAATACCAGCCAGCACTAAGAGTGTTACTTTCTCGTCAGTTTTGGGATCTTACCGATAACTGCAGTGGTGTCAGATATTCAACGGATTCTATACAGATTTAATACGGACTGTCTTCAGTTTGCCTATGGATTATTACTATTATTACGATTATTACTACGGGACGCGAACCCACAACCTTGCGGTCACAAGTCGAACACATTATCCATTACGCCACCTCTCCATGGTATGTGCTAGTTGCATAAATGATAGCATAAAGTATTTTGTTGAGTGTATATAAAAGAATGTTATTTAAATCAAATTTTAATTTTGAAGTATGTGTTTGGTCTGAGTATAATAACAATAATGTAACTACAGATAAAAATGTTTATATTCCATACCATTGCCTAGGACGGAACACGTACTTTAATTTTACATCCTTTCATCAGTTTTAACACTATTTTTGATAATCCCGTCTGTTGTGCCATCACCATACTTATTTCTGTAATGTATAACAAATGTATCCTTGAAAGTGAACTTCGTAAAATGATGTGATTAAACGGATCAATTATATTTTGACAATAAATCAGTCTTAAATGAGACAACTGACAAGTAAGATATGTTGATGTATAGCATTGGTCTAAAGATGCATTAGTTTATATACATATATTTAATTGCATCCCAGTTTGTTGCTATTTCTCACAAATATGAAAGGAACGGGATGCGATGAGGTAGGTCCAAAGTTTATTGAACCTTATGTAAAAATCTAGCATTTTCTTATTTGTCGAAGAGTATATAAATCTATATGTAAGAAAGAATGAGCTTAATAATGTACAGAGATGCTGAAAACAGGTAGTTTATTGGCCAGGGTTAGAACATAAGAGTGAATTTAGAGGAAAGAGAAGGCAAATAAATGGCAGGATACCGTCTTACGAGAAAGGTTGAGAAATTGGTGACGCTTTGAAAAAAGTTAATTTATATTAATAAGTTACAAATTGTACACAATTACCATCTGATTCTTTGTCTATATATCTTTTTTGTAACTTTTATTTTATGGTGGGATATTAAGACCTTTCAACCTGTTACTCATTTCTGCCAAAAGGCATTTTATGATGTCTTTGAGGACATTGGCGAGGAATTTAAAACCCAAAATGTTGTAAACAAATACAAAATGACAGTTTATTTCTGCAATACTTAGTCATAATAACAACACATCAGTGCCTGCCTGCTTTATATATATATATATATATATATATATATATATATATATATATTACGTATATTTTCAACAGTTCTCTTTCAGTTTATGCTACTGCCTTAAAAGGAAAGAGATTAGGACAGCCTTAATAAAATATGTAACTAACATGGGACAAATGCTTATGTCGTAAATGTTTGGCCATAGCGCTCGTTCATCTTTCTTGAAAGGTTCTTAACAAAATTATTATGCTTTAAATTATCATTATGTTACAGGTGTCTTTTTTATTGTGCGCATGAGTGTTACATGTTTCTGTTGACATTCTGATGCGTGTAGCGCGGGCATAGTTGGTTGCTACAGGAACCTCGCTTGTTGGGCGCTGGCTCGCGTGTTTGGTCTGAAGCGTAGAGACACAGCGTTTTTTTTGTACTAGATGTTTCGGGTCTGTTCATGTGCGTGTGTATTGTTCTTTGGAAATTTCCATTCTAGAATTTTCGGGTGAGAAGTTATAAATAGGGGATGTGTTTAGAGCCGGCAGAAAGGAAAATACCAGCCAGCACTAAGAGTGTTACTTTCTCGTCAGTTTTGGGATCTTACCGATAACTGCAGTGGTGTCAGATATTCAACGGATTCTATACAGATTTAATACGGACTGTCTTCAGTTTACCTATGGATTATTACTATTTACGTGGATTATTGGTGTTAAAGGACTCTTGTTGAGTGGTGACAGTGGCGGTATCCAGAATCAAAGCCTAGGATTCGGACACTCTGGTACTGTACATTTTTAATGTTATACTGTGTAATTGTATTGATTAAGTGTATTGTAATGTTAGGATTGTTCTAAGAATAAATTTTTAATCATTTGTTAACAAAAAAACACTGACTTCTTTATTCATTCCCCTAGACATTGTACGCTGCCTAGTGTTACAGAATCTGATTTTTTTTTATCTCCTTAACAAAATTTTTGCTGATCACGATTACGTTATCTGTTGTTATTCGGTTCCGTAACAATTGACGCCAAGGCCTTTCAGCGGTATATCTCAAATGTTTGATGGGAACTTTACGGCAAAACAAGTAATTGTTCAACGGACTCTCGAAACAAAAATTATGCGATTTATTTAATTACCAGTCGAGACACAATAATTAAAATCCTTCTAGATTTCCAGAAAATACCAAAAGTTTCTTTAAAACTTTGAAATGTTTGATATGATTAATGCAGAATTCAGTCTATTTTCTGTACATCTTTTTAAGAGCACAAATTAGCAACACTGTCGTGGTCTGGTCCTGATTCAAACAAGCAAAAATGAAATTAATACTTATAAATAAAAAGTTCCAAACTGAAATCGACAGTAGCGAATTCATTTCTGATATCTTTTGTGTATTTATATATAACACGAATGGTCGAGTTTCTGTGCATAAAAACACTAATGACCAAGTGGCGAAGTTTTTTTTTTGTATGGCAATACTGAATGTGTGAACTCAGTATGGAATTTAAGGAATTAGACGAACTGCTCCCACAATATGGTATCGATCTTAAAAGAGTAAATAGCGGGATCAGAATATGGTTTCCTTGGTTTTGATATCAAGTTTATACATTTAACGTGAATTTCGGGATATCAAGTACACACATTCATTTAATATTGAAATATCATGGTTATATATTCATAGTGAATGTCGGGATATCAAGTTTATACATTCATTGTGAATGTCGGGATATCAAGTTCATACATTCATGAAGCGTATCAACTGAAAGAAAAATCTGTGATAGGTCCTTTCCATCAGTATCATATGGTCAAATTTATCGGGATAGCAAATCAGAAAAATATCCATGATAACTTTTTGAATATTTTCAGCCGATCGGAAAGTTAACACGGGTAACATTTTTACCTCACCACTGTTTCAGAGTTGTGGTATTTTAAGCATTTTCTAAATTCTATGAGTCAATTTTCCTAATAAAGAATCAGATTTTAATTAACGTTAATGTCTGAATCATCATAATGTCATTTATACAATTGTGTCTTTACGTCCATAAAAAAATACAACCCTCTTTTTCTGTACATGAAAAAAATGCACAATGACATATAAACCCAATCATATTTTTTTGCACACAGCTTTGTCAACAAAATTTCATGCTGATTATGTTGGACAGAAAATACAACATTAGAGATGGTCAACTCGATACACTGGTTGGTATGATAATATTATAAAGTTATTTACTATAATATGAAAGTCAGTATCGGAAGTTAATTACAAAGTGAGTTTGATCCGCAGGATTAAAGCGAGTGTAGAGTAACAGTTGACGCGTGCATGGTTTTGTCTTTAATCATGGCTACACTGATCAGCAGCGGGCATCCCGGTCAAGGCAGCCACCAAACATGATATATTATACAACTTAGTTTATAGGGGCGTCTGTGTCTGTCTTTCTGATTTGGTCGTCTAATTTACGCTCCTCTGACCCCATGTATGAAATTTACCAGTGTGGTATCATTTTATGATATCTTCAATGTTCAATATATAAATCTAATATAATTTGCGATCGAGGGCAGTGTTATACCCAGAGGAAAGGCATTTCCATAGGCCACTAAATTCCTTGTCACTGAGGGTGACGAAAATGTTAAATATATCTGAGAGTACACTTTTGTAACCATCCCATGTATGGGTGGGATTCTAAGCTCAGTATGATCTGTGTCTGTAAACGGGAGAAAACCAATCCGTAATTTGGGTATCTCTTTTTTAAGACAAAATCCTGTTCCTATTATCAGGCTTCATCAAACACTGACTTCGCAATAATTTCGAAACCAGTCATTTTAAGTTCGGAGTAAAAAGCGGATGTCACAAGTCGCATGCCGGTATAAGGGGCATACCGCTAATTAGTATTTATTGTGAAACTACTGTCACACGAATTTATTTTTGGTCAAATGTTTTCTTTGTTTTATGACATACCCGATTAACGTCACATAACGTAAAAAGGCACTTCCGTCTTTCCATTGTGCAGCAATGTAATTATATCTTTAATTTCCTGTTTTTGCTTATATAATTGGTTTTCTTTATCGCTTTAATTTTATGTTTGAAAAGTTATATAGCGAGAGTATATCTTGGACTTTGAAAGAAGCCATAAGAATCTTGAACGGAAAACAAAATGGGATATTATGTAATAAGTAACATACGAGATTATTCATCGCCTTCAATATATTAAAACAGTCAAACCTTCAAGAAACCGGCTAAAATGCCATTTTATTTCTTCAAACATGGATTGTATATGAGCTTATATAATTGGTGGTTTTCTTTATCGCTTTCAATTTATGTTTGAAAATAAAATGAAGTGTGAATTGAGGTTTGTTTATTACTAAATCGGTGGAAATAAATATCAATCACTTCAAGGCAGATAGGTCACAGTTATATAGCAAGAATATATCTGGGACTTTAAAAGAAGCCATAAGAAGCTTGAACATGAGAGGAAATGGGTTAATTATGTAATTAGTGAAATACGAGATTATTCATCGCCTTCAATATATCAAAACAGTCGAACCTTCAAGAAACCGGCTAAAATTCCTTTCTATTTCTTCAAACATGGATTGTAAATGAGCAGTTATCAAAACCTGCCTACGCTCATTTGCGGTCTTTTCAGAGGTATCGTATAGATAAACGGAGAAGTCAATGCGGGTGGGGGGGGGGGGGGGGGGGGGCTAATATCGACAGATCACGTATGCGTGATGAACATAGATTTTGTCAAGAAGATAAAACAAATCAGATTCTGTAACACTAGGCAGCGTGAAATGTCTAGGGGTATGAATAAAGAAGTCAGTGGTTCTTTGTTAACAAAAAACTATAATTTATTATCAAAACAACTCTAACATTACAATACACTAAATCAATACAATTACATGATACAACAGCATTATAAGAACAAATCAATACAATCATACAGTAAAATAAACAAAGTGCACAGTACCTGAACACCACCATTGTCACAACGATAAGTTCTTTAAAATGTATATGCCGGGTGAAAAGTTTACACAAATCCTCTCGGAGAAAAACAGTCCAATGTAAAGCTCTTGTAACAATCCAGAAAGTAAACTTGAGGCAGGCAGCATTAAATTGTATAGAGTTAGTAAAAGTAGAATCCCTGAAATTACTGGATAATCGGACAGGTCCCACAAGCTGACATACACACGTCTGTGTCCACTGGAATATTGTCTCACCTCCCTCTCGGCTCTAAAACACAGCCCCCTATTTATAACTTTTCGCCCCAAGCCGAGACTTTTCCACTTCTCGAACAGTCTAAAGAATCTAACACAACACACAGTAAACACGCGATACAGGAATCATCTAGAAAAACGAATGCCGTGTCTCAACATATCAGGGTCCACACATGAGCTCGCTCCGGCTTGGCCAGGCGAGAAAGCTAGCATGACAACGAGAGTTCAACCAGTACGGATTAAACTGAGAGTGCAACACGTGGCCAGACGCTGGCGCTACATCACGAGTTACGCCCGTGTCACAAAATAAAAAGGGCTCCTGTAACAGGGTATATAACCCCCCCCCCCCCCCACCCCCATTTTAGCAAGGGTAAAGGTTAATGTAATCAACCCCCTGCTATTCAGAGAATAATATTGATGTATTGGAACTGAAATGTATCAATAATTATAATTATGGTTTGGTTCCATTTCCGGGTTTATCACGAGATACTTTATATTTAAACCTAGATTAGAATTATTCTACACTAGAAACGGAATACCTACTTTTTTAAATATTATACTTAAATATATTACATTAAGATGTATCATACAGGCATAAATAACGTTTATATATATGTGTGTAATGTAATATATATATAATATATATGTATATATATATATATATATATCTATCTATATATTTATATATATATATATGCATGTATATATATTAATATTTATAAGGTTGTCCCAACTTTGAACCTCCCCCACCCCCCAACACACACAAAAACGCACACAGACACACACACTCAAAGATAAATTGACGCCACTGCAGGAGCCAATTTAGTAAACGAAACGTCGCAGCGAATCAACGAACCACTCTTATACTTAAGCGGAAGAAAGACCCTAGGAAGCAGCCCTATATCGTTTGACACCAATGGCAATGAGTCGTAAACTCCTGTTGACGAGTCGCCTCTTTTTCTCCGTTCCTCTTTACTAATTAACACTTTAACTAATAATTTATTTCCCTGAATAGCACACATGCAATTACGATGATTAGGTAGTTAAATGTAATTAGTACCTGGTAATCACAGCCTGTTATATAATTATCAGTTTATTAAATTTAATTATCGTCTAAAATATTTTAAATCGTATATAAATGTGTGTATATATCATTTTAGTGAGAGATTTAAACATGGGGTATTAAAACGGAAACTTAGTTTTTATTTTAATAAATAAATGCCCAATGACACGCATATAGCGTGGTGACGTGTATATCGAAACCCCATACAGTCACGATATGTCGCAAAAACGAAAGCTGAGATTTTACGGTTTATGGCATTTAATTACTGTGAACTATTTATTCCGAGGACACCAGACAGTGTAAGTTAACTCAGATGACGATAAATACTGCTCCGCTTCCAATTGCATTCTCTCACACCGATGCGTCGATGGCGTCGAGTCAACAGCTACAGTGTGCATTCAATAAGGTCTTGTGTTTCTGACAGTAACAATATCAGTGCCAACTTCAGTCAGTTTCTGCCTTTTATTTCTAAATACCATTATGATATTGATAAAGCCGATTCTAGTTGTCTATAGTCATATTTATATATATGAACTACAAATACTTCATATTTTATTTTGCAAATGTTATACATTAAAACCCTGCCTAACGACCTCCTCGGTTTGGCGACCACTTTAAAACAACGACCATATTTTACGGGTCCCGATTCTTTTTCGTTCTGTATGTAAGCCCTCGCTTAGATGACGATCTCGGGAATGCGAAGACTTTATTAAGGTCTCGGTGGTGGCCGTAATTTATCATTTTTTTCTGTATTAATTTATTTTTCCCACACTGCTCTACAGTTGCTGCATGCACATACTCCTTACCAACTGTTAGGCACTTTGAGATTCACGTGACCTGAATACAATGGATTCCCAAATAACCCCAGCGTGCACATGCAGTATACATACCCTATGACAATCAGCTGCATCTGAAACAAGTTGAATCCAGGTCTTATTGGCCTGACTTGATGGGCAACTTCCTTAGCTAAGCTTAGTTAGCCGGGTTCACCTCAATTAAGAGAAGTTTGATGTATCGGCCTGAAATGTTGGCCTCATCATGCATCTTTAATAGCTTTTCGTACACAAGACTGGTGTCGCCACTTACAATGATTTTTTGCAAAATGTATTTCCCTGCTTATTTCTCAGAAGGGACTTGATAGATTTAACATATCAGCCTGAAATTGTGCATTCCCATACATCTCGGATAGTTTTGTTGTATACAAGACTTGTGGCGCCACCTACAATTGTTTGTGGGTTTTATGCAGCTGTGCACATAGTTTAAAATATCTGCATGAAATTGTGTATAGCCATACATCTTTGTATGGCTTTCTCATGCACATGACAGTTGGCGCCACCTATAATCATTATTGTCTTGTGTACACCCATGCAATTATTTCAGGAAAGACGCTTGTGTAATTGGTGCTTGTACTGGGGTTCAAAACGTTTTGTACTTGCATTGTACATGTACATGTTTAACATGTACTTGAAAACTAATCAAGTAGTTTTCAAATAATAACCAAGCATGTTATCATGGGAGCATTATAAATGATGAATATTCGATTGCACAGGGTCGCATTAGGGATGTAGGGCTTTTTACCAGGGGCGTCAATGTTATCATCCCCCCCCCCCCCCACCCCGCTATTCAGAGAATAATATTTATATATTGTAAATGAATTATATTAAAAAATATAATTCTAGACTTTGGTTCCATTCATGAGTTTACCTTGAAAAAATATGTCTAAAACTGGTTTAGAATTAACTTATACTGAAACATAATACCTTATTTTCTAAAACCTTATAATTAATCGTATATATTTAAAATGTGATTAAGTATATATATTGAAATGTGTCATACAAACGGTAAAAAGGTATATATGTGACATAATGTGTGTGTGAGGATGTGTGTGTGTAAAAGATGAAGAGAAAGTTGAATGTGATGACGAAACACCCTAAGCGTCAGGTAAAACTCTATCAGATGATATAAACATTTAGTATATCAGTAATTTATTCAGTAAAAAAAATACGTTGTTATCTGGTTACCACTTTGAAAGACAAAAGGGTAGGCCCAAATAAGAATATTGGAATATATCTGGAATGGTAACAGGGCACTGTTTTACAATAACATTCAACTTAACTGCCCGGAGGTGTTTATGATATGCAATGCGGTGCCAATAAGTAATCAGTACAGGGTTAGATAATTCATGTCATTGAAAAGCCCGCTAGGTCCACGTATGTTCAAAGGAAACTGAATATGCCTTAGGGCTGGCAAAGAGGCTGACTGCCCGCCGACCGTGTTGTGAATTTAATGGACAGCATACGTATGAATTCCGGATAATCTGTTGTTTCTATTAGAATGAGTGCACAGCGACCGCTTCCCACTTGGCTACTGTTTCGCCCATTACTGAGCGATAATAATAAGAACCACAGCGCCTGGTCCCTCCCGGTACCATCACACACACACACACACACACACACACACACACATATATATATATATATATATATATATATATATATATATAGAGAGAGAGAGAGAGAGAGAGAGAGAGAGAGAGGGGGGGGGCGAGGGGAAAACACCTACACACACACGCACACACCATCACAGAGAGAGAGAGAGAGAGAGAGAGAGAGAGAGGCGGGGGGAGGGGAAAACACACATACACACAATCACACACACACACACACATATATATAGAGAGAGGGGGGGAGAGAGACGGAGAGAGAGAAGACCAATGCACCTGATGGGGGAGGGTTTTGGAGGGGGACACCCACAATGTGGAAGTCGTAATTCTTGGGCACTTTCCTTGGTATGTATAATGAATTCCAAGTCCTTAATGCACTGAAATATCTTATATTATAGGCCTGCAACCTTCTAAAATGCCCCATTCGTGTGTCTCGGTGTTTTTATAAAAAGCACATTATAATTAAAATACACAATTTTACACTATCATGAACATCGTGAACTCTGTGCTGCATGCATTCCTTTTGCTTCTGTTGATTTTCAACTGCCGCAGGATAGGTCGTGGTGTTAATATGACCTGATAGGGTTGTGAAAAAAAACAACATCGATACTTCACCAGATCTATACCGAAATTTACTTATGAACTTAAACTGGGCGAAGTACAATGAATTATAATTTTACATTGATTAAGCTTTGTATAAAGCATTTTTTGCACAGTCTTTCTACAAGGAGAAAGCATTCTATTCACATCTTTATAAAAGCGGTTTTACTTTATCTGAGTTTCCTGGGAAGCAGCTGCCGGAGGGGTATGGTAGGGGGGGGGGGGTGGGGTTCGGGTCGACCATGGCAAATCTCACTGATTTCCCGGCTGTAAAGGGACCTATTTACAAAAAATGCATGATAAATATTCAGGATATATAGTTTTGTTTTTCTTACAATGTTGTAGTATCTTTCAATAGGTCGTTCTCATACCGTTTGCTTACTCCTGTACACAAGTAGAAATATAATTGCACCGGGAGCAATTACTATCGTAAAACAAGTGTAGCGTACATGCCATCTGGTATCCAGTGGCGCTGCTACCTTTAACCAAGCTTTTATCCCCCAAGCTTCAAACCGCTGTATCTTATGCGTTTCGTCATCCAGTTTTTCCCCTTATGTGGCAGTTGTCGCGCATGCGTAAGGCCGGACCTTTGGTCACGCTCTCTTGCTAGGGTAAACATAGCCAAGTTAATTGTTTTTACTCACACACAGAATCATAACAAAGTGTAAAACATGTCAATTGGAGAGAGTAATTATGTGTTCCGGCAGTATTATGTCGGGAAACTACTGAAATATAAGGGAATTTACGTAATAGCGTCAGATAATAAACATATAACTATAAATGTTTTTTTACCTCTCAGTCCCGTTGTCCAATCCAGGCCACAGAAGCCGGTCGTATCACAGAAGGACTTTAGTTTCATATATATATATATATATATATATATTAGTATTTGATGACACACCTGAAATAACTTGGTTAACAAACAACTGGAGTAATTCCTTTATCAAGGATATATAAATATGACTTAAGACAACGGGATTTGGTGTGATCAATATCAATATTTAGAAATTAAAGGCAGAAACTGACTGAAGTCGGCAATGGTATTGTTACGGTCAGAAACACAAGACCATATTAAAGGCTGAGTCACTGTAGCTGTTGATTCGACGCCATCAACACATAAGTGTGGAAGAATGTAATTGGAAGCGAAGCAGTATTTATCGTCATCTGAGTTAACTTACACTGTCTGGTGTCCTCGGAATAAATTGTTCACAGTAATTAAATGCCATAAACCGTAAAATCTCAGTTTTCTTTTTTGCGATATATCGTGACTTTATGGGGTTTCTATATCCACGTCACAACGATATATGCGTGTCATTGGACATTTATTAATTAAAAATAAAACTAAGTTTTCCGTTTTTAATACCCCATCTTTCTATCTCTCTCAGAATAATATATACATGTATATATATATATATATATATATATATATATATATATATATACATATATATATATATATATATGATTAAATATATTTCTGACGTTTATTAAATTTAAATAAACTGATAATTATATGACAGGCTGTGATTACCACGTACTAATTACATTTGACAATCTAATCGTCGTAATTGCATGTGTGCTATTAGGGGAAATAAATAATCAGTTAAAGTGTTAATTAGTAAAGAGGAACGGAGAAAAAAGGCGACTCATCAACACGATGTCAATCGATAGAGTGCTGATTCCCGGGGTCTTACTTTCCGCGAGAATATAACACAGTGTTTCGTTGATTCGCTGCGACGTTTCTTTTTCTAAATTGGCTCCTGCAGTGGCGTCAAATTATCTGTGAGAGTGTATGTTTGTGTGCGTTTTGGTGTGTGTTGGAGGGGGGGGGTGTTCAAAGTTGGGACAACTTTATACATATATATATATATATATATATATATATATATATATATATATTGTTACAGGTGTCCTTTCTATTGTGTGACACGGGCGTAGGTCGTGATGTAGCGTGTGGCCGCTTGTTGCACTCTCAGTTTAATCAGTACTGATTGAACTCTCGTCGTCATGCTAGCTTGGGGCTTTCTCGCCTGGCCGAGGCGGGGCGAGCTCAAATGTGAACCCTAATATGTTGAGACACAGCGATGTTTTTTCTAGATGATTCCTATAACGTGTGTACTGTGTTAAATTCTTTAGATTGTTCGAGAAATAGAAGCTTCTCGGCTTGAGGTGAACAGTTATATAAAGAGGCTGTGTTTTAGAGCCGAGAGAGATGTTAGAGAATATTCCAGCGGACACAGACGTGTGTATGTCAGTTTGTGGGACCTGACCGATTATCCAGTAATTTCAGGGATTCTATTATTACTAACTCTATACAATTTAATGCTGCCTGCTTCAAGTTTACTTTCTGGATTGTTACAAGAGCTTTACATTGGACTGTTATTCTCCGAGAGAATTCGTGTGAACTGCTCGCCGGCTTGCACATTTTAAAGAACTTATCGTTGTGACAGTGGTGGTACCCAGGTACTGTGCTCTTTTTTATTTTACTGTGTGATTGTATTGATTTGCTGTTATACTCTGTCATTTTATTGATTTGGTGTATTGTAATGATAGGGTTGTTTCAAGAATAAATTAGTTATTTTTTAACAAAAAAACACTGACTTCTTTATTCATTCCCCTAGACATTTCACGCTGTCTAGTGTTACAGAATATAATTTTTTTAACTCCTTATTCTTTTTATCTCCAAAATTTATGTGCAACACGCATACGTGATCTGTTGATATTAGGTGATGTAACAATATATATTACATTACACACACATATATATATATATATATATATATATAAACTTTTTTAATTTCTGTATTAAACATCTTTAATGTATTACTTTTAAGTAAAATATTTAAAAAAAAGTAGGTATATGATTATAATGTAGATTAATTCTAAACCAGTTAAAATATCTCGTCATAAACACAAAAATGGAACCAAACTAATTCAAATTAATGATACATTTAATTTCCAATAGATAAATATTATTCTTCGGAGAGCAGGGGGGTTGATTACATTGACCTTTACCCTTGCTAAAAAGTGTGGGTGTGTGTCGGGGGGGGGGGGTTATATATCAGTATTGTCGTCCCTTTTTGTCTTTACGATACATCTGAAAAGACCGCAAATGAGCGTAGGCAGGTTTTGGTCTTTGGCACAAGATCAACAGAATTTTTTAGCTATATTGGTGAAATTTGAATGTGAAGCCAAGATAATTCACTTTGGACAAATTGATTGTTACTGAGGATGCTGAGAGGAGAATCGTGTTCTCTATGCCATGTTTTATGCAGTAGGAAGTGTGACCATGGCAACCGAATGATGGATACAAAACTTTTGCCAGCAATATGCTGAGAAAGAAAACAACAGGAAATGCTCATGCTCAAGTTAAATATGGGGTGCTCAAAAATTTTCAAGGTGCATGTGAAATGGTCTGCATATAGCGATGTGTTTCCCTATAAATTTCATAGTGTGTAATATAAGAGGTTCCTGTTAGGTTCCATAAAAATACCCTAGGGAGATTCCGAATGAACCATGTTTCAGTTGGAACCCTATAGGTTCCCCAATCAGTGCTCTGCAATAACTAGTGGCCCATGGGCCATGACGCTCAGCTGAATTCAAGGAATATTGAATAATGAGGATAATGACAGCCAGAGTGCAAACAAATCATGAATATTGTGAAGAGTCCTTAGAAATGGGTTTCAGTGGGCTTTTGGACAGATGACAACTTCATTTGAAGGTCTCATAAATAGAAAGAAAATGCGTAAAAATCTGAAAAAAATACAGGTAGTGCCACCAGTCTGCAGGAACTGATGAAACACTCCATGATCAATATATATCCCAAGAATCATGGCTATCAAGGCATTAGTTATTCAGATACTGGAGCTTTTGTTTGTATCAAATTTTTAACTAGAATATGGGTAGTCGACAAGCGACTACGTGTATCCGCCGAAATCTGAGTGGGACGGGTGAAGTGAGTAACATAGGGAAATAGAGTGAGGTGTGTTGCATATTAGCATGGATGTCTGCAGCCGAAATGTGTATGTAATTGTGCCCATAAATGTAGGTTGCGCCACCTGCCACAAAATCCAGAAAGCTATCCAAGATGTATAAACCTGCACAATTTTAGGCAGATAAGTCAAACCAGTGCAGAGATAGGAGTGATTTTATCCCAAGGCAGACAAAAAGACGGACGCTGTGCAAAAATGGTTGCAGGTGGCGCCACCAGTTTGCGTATGATAAAGAGCTATGTGAGATCTATACACTTCAAAAATTTTGGCCCAATCGGTCAAACGGTTCCCGAGATATAAGCCTGGATGTCTGCAGCGTTAACATAAATGTAGGTGGCGCCATCTGCCACAAAATCAAGAAAGCTATCCAAGATGTATAAACCTGCACTATTTTAGGCAGACAAGTCAAACCAGTGCAGAGATATGAGTGATTTTATCCCGAGGCAGACAAGCAGACGGACGCTGTGCAAAAATGGTTGCAGGTGGCGCCACCAGTTTTACGTATGATAAAGAGCTATGTGAGGTCTATACACATGCAATATTTTGGCCCAATCGGTCAAACGGTTCCCGAGATATGAGCTTGGATGTTTGCAGCATAAACGTGAATGTAGGTGGCACCACCTGTCATAAAATCAATAACGCTGTCCAGGATGTATACGCATGCAAAATTTCAGGTGGATAAGTCCAACCAATTCAGAGATATGAGTGATTTTATCCCAAGGCAGATGAACAGATGGACACTGTGCAAAAATAGTTGCAGGTGGCGCCATCATTTTTTATGTATGTTATAAAGCTATCCAAGGGCTACATTTTGGCAAAATATTTTTCGGATTGGTAAAACGGTTCCCGAGATATGTGGGTTAATGTGTCATAACAGACGCACAGACGGATACAGAGCGCAGAGGAAAGGTCAGAGGTCAAAACAAAATCCGGGCACAGTAGTTCACATGTGACCCGAACATAATCCCGGGTTTCGTAAAAGTTCGCCCAGCAGTTACGGAGTTCTCTGGACACCTACGTGGCGGCGGCGTCCGGCTGAAAACATAGTATCCGCAAAACTCTGTTTTGGCGGATACAATTATTCTTGGGGGTATTTACGAGCCCTATAGCTCGGAGAATATGGGTTACAGAGACTTTTTCATGGACCTCCCTGGATATTAAATTCGAAGATTCCAGGTCCAGTGGTTACGATTTGTGCCCTGTTAACAGATGACAGTTTCATTGTAGGTCTGAAAAAAAGAGAAAAAACATTCGTAAAAATTGGATAATATACAGGTGGCGCCACCAGTATGTAGAAAGTGATGGAACATCCCATGATCAAAATTCATGTAAAGAATCATGGTGATCAATGCATTAGTTATTCAGACACGAGCTTTTGTATCAAATTTTCATTATTCTGGGGGGTACTTTGGAGCCCCATAGCTCAAAGGATATGGGTAACAGAGACCTAATTTTAGGTTTCCAAGGAGACTTTTCATGGGCCTCCCTGCATGTCAACAGAGAAGATTCTAGGTCGAGTCGTTATAATTTGTGCCCTGTTAACAGATGACTGCATCTTAAGAGGTCTCAAAAAATGGAGAAAAACATTTGTAAAAATAAAAAAAAAAAAAACAGGTGGCGCCACCAGACTGCAGAAACTGATGAAAACATTCCATGATCAATATACATGCAAAGAATCATGGCGATTATTACAATAGTTGTTCAGATACTTGAGCTTGTGTATCAATTTTTCCATTATTCTGGGGGGTACTTCAGAACCCCATAGCTCAGAGGTTATGGGTAACGGAGACCTAATTTCAGGTTTCCACAGAGACTTTTCATGGGCCTCCCCGCATGTCAAGTGAGAAGATTCTAGGTCCAGTCGTTACGATTTGTGCCCTGTCAGCAGATGACCACATCTTAAGAGGTCTCAAAAATAGAAGAAAAAAATTCGTAAAAATAAAAAAAAAATACAGGTGGCGCCACGGGACTGCAGAAACTGATGAAACACTCCATGATTAATATCCATGCAAAAAATCATGGTGATCACTGCATTAGTTGTTCAGATAATTAAGCTTTTGTATCAAATTTACCATTATTCTGGGGGGGGGGGGGGTACTTCAGAGCCCCATAGCTCAAAGAATATGGGTAACAGAGACATAATTTCAGGTTTCCAAAGAGTTTTTTTTATGAAACTTTCAGGATTTCAAGTTACAAGATTCTAGGTCCAGCAGTTACAGTTTGTGCCCTGTTAACGGACGGACGACGGACAAAGAGTGATCACTATAGCTCAGATGACTTAGTCAGCTGAGCTAAAAAACATTTTGGTTCTGCCTGGAACCCTTTTTCTTAAAAGTAAGGGACAACAGAAACATTGCCATTACAAACATCGATTATCCATTTGTTTAAAGTCATTTATTGGGAGGTTCTTAAAATATGGCTTTCCCCAATTCGAAAATAATGTTACGTTATGACGATATAGCTTGAAACAATCATTCGGAATCCATTATTTGTGGTTCATTTTCATGTTATCGACCAGGAACGATTGTTTTTGCAAATGTCTTTACAAATGCAAAAGACCTTATCTGGTACTTAATTCTGGTATTTTTGTTAAATTCTGGCATTTGTTTATTTCTTCCAGAAAAATCAGAAATGTGGACACTGACCAACGATCGGAAAAATATCAAACTGGCCGCGAGCTATCGATCTGTCAGCATGCCCGCACGTACACGTTTTATTAATGCCTCTGCTGGGAGGGTGTGCGTTCATCCTCATTCGTGTTTTTTATTCACATCATAACTAGCGGTTATGAACGAAATCCCATGGGATTATCAGGCACCTCGGGAATGAATAAAAAAAAATGTTTAATTTTTGTGTGGGTCCGGCTCATTGTAAGAAATCTAGGAAGGATTATTCACAAATGTGCAGTCATATATGTCCGACTTAACATGGATTATGGGCAGAATAAGTGAATGTTAACATTTGTTTGTGAATATATGCACCAATGAACCTGGCGATATGGATAAAAGAGTGGATAAAAACATGGGTTGTGGAGTATCCCATATTAAGGAAAGCAAATTTGGCGGAGGCCTGCGTTCGTGAGAATGCATATTTCAGGTCTGTCACGGTTTTACAATATACCCGTCACAATCGTTGCGCGTATTGATATAAACTGGAGCGACATCTCTCGACGAGGAAGACCAACCTACACCCAATACTGTAAGGACAGAGTTCTCGAGACTTACGAAGATAATTGACGTCTGTTAATGGGTACAGGAGGTTGCATGCCTCTCCAAATTACGATATACGAGTGCGAGAGTCCCTTCACTGGTCCTTCAAATATCTAAACGTGGATTCACCAGAGGCGGAACATGAAACATTCGATTAACAATCCATCTTCAATAGGTTGTCTTCAAATTAACAAACGTGAAATAAATTCCAAAAACTAGAAGTCTGCGTTCTACAGAATGCAAGATTCCGCCATTCACTTATTCGGCCCAAGTTCACAGATTCATTCGTGCGCGTGCAACTACATTTTTTTAATTTTCCTTGATGCCGTTCCTGGCTGCGATTCCCAAAATGCCCCGAACATTTCAGGAAATGCCAAAACACGCGCCCCTTCACCCCCTGAGGTCAAGTATCCTATTTCTGCCAGTCCTTTCAGTTTTGCAATCATCAATTCCTAAAAAAAATAACTGGATTTAAATTAACCTTATTTAAAGCTGCAGCTACTGTCTTTCGTCCCTCATGTATAAACCGAGATAGACCTTGAAATAGGATTTTTCTGTTTGTTTTGCGACTTCCCATGAATCCTTCGACCTCTGGTAGTTTAGTTTGTCAGGATAACGTTTGGAATGTAAACGAAATTTCGAGGAGGGTGGGAAATGGACCAGGCAAGAAAAGTTGGCCCCGATATTGTTTAAAAAATTATCCAGTAGGATTTTTGCCTTAACGGATATACGGGTATACGGATTTCTATTCTTATTAAACCTTTAAAACTGATTTCTATCCTCATTAAACCTTAAAAATTAGCAATTTTAATTCAGTGAAGCACCTTAAAGCGACTTTAAACAGCTCTGCAGGTGTGTCATGTACAAAAAAAGTCAACATTTTATTTAGGATGTTTATTAAAACTCAGCATTCATATCTGAAAGGTTGTTCGGACTGATTTGAAACAATCTTTTGGTATTTTCCTATATTTAGTGGTAAACTAAAATCTCGAAATAAAAGTGTGTGAAACAATTCTTCCCCCCAAGCTTATGTTCATACAACATTTACGTCACCACAATGTCTTTTAGGCTACAATGGACTGTTCATAGATTGCGACTTTTTGATCTATGGGACGTTTTTTGTTCTATCATGGTCCTAAATTTATTACTTAAAATTCACTTCAGTTTCCTGTTCAAACAGTAAAGAAAAACAACTTCCCATCCGACCATTTTATTACTAAAATGAAAGTAAACGTCAAAATATAAATGTAAACAGTAATACAACAAGTAACGTGCACAAAACGTGTATAACTTTAAAACGGCAACTTTTTATGACTCATTTGTATATATGTAAAAATTGTGAAAAGAATAACATTCAACAGGAACAAAGTGCAATAAAACATTCCCAGGCTAAAATCTTCTAACATCTTTTGGCTGTATGAAGATTAGGTTTGAATCCGGATAAAGGCCAATGGTGACCTTTCAAATCTCGCAGCTATTTTGTGAACAGACGATTTCCGGTAGAGCTGGACTGTCTGCCGCTGCGCCATTGCAGTTACTGAGTTATCAAAGGCATAACGCTGTTGCTGGAACCGTTCCACTGTGCCTTGACGAATTTCTTCTGGGTCTGTCGAAGCTATAAATACAAAAAAAAACATGTTCTAAGGAGCAACATCAGCTCTGTATGAGTAAATGTATCATCAGGAAACAACAAAATTAAACATGTCTGCCTTCGAGCAGCTGTTTGTAAGAATCATCTCCCGGGCGCAGGACGTTTAAAATAGAGACAAGCAGGACGTTTAAAATAGAGACAAGGGTATAAAGTAAATATCAGGATCATGTCTTGCTCAATGTTATGTATCAGTATATGTATTCTATTGAAAAAAAATCAGCAGTATAAGAGAAGAGGCAGTTTTTGAGATCTCACGTTATACAGACTGCGGATGAACAATCGTCGATGGCTAGGCACTCCCGGGGATCCCCCCCCCCCCAATGCCATTTTAAAATCCTAGATATATATGCAAGGTTTCATTCATCGACTGAGTAATAAACTCAATCCCTTTATCATATTGTTCTACGGAATTCTCTATTCTGATGAAGGGTATTGCACTTGATCAAGTGTGAAAACGTAAAAAGCAGCACACGATATCTATAGACAAGGGATATTTCAATTATCTGTAGACACAAGAAAATTTTCAAAATATCTGTAGACACAAGGAGTATTTCCGATTTTCTGATAACACAAGGGAGTATTTCGGTTATCTGATTACAAGAATTTTTCTATTATCTGATTAAATTACAAGGAGTATTTCCGATAATCTGAAGTATGCCTGATCTTGCCATAAGTTTCCCTACTAAATGACTGATGAACATAAATAAAAACACATCTAGAGAAGGTTTAACCAACTGCGTTCAAGCTTTAGGATCTATAAAAATCAAGTGTCGGTTAAGCCCATTTTCAAATTCAGTCTTGAATATTCATCTTTTCAAATTTCTACAAAACTTAAATTTTATGTAAAATTGATCACTTGCATCGTGAAACTGCCAATTAAGCAACTAAATCAGTGGCGTCAATTTTTCTTCCAGGGGGGGGGGGGGGGGGGACTCGTCGCCACACCTTCATACACAAACACACACACACTATATATACTATATATATAGTATATATGTACCTTTTTGGCGCCTGTATGACACATTTCAAATATATATATATATATATATATATATATATATATATATATATATATATATATATATATATATATAATTTCACGGTAAACTCATAAATGGAGCATGTCTATATTCTATTCAAAACTATTTTTCATATAATATATATATATATATATATATATATAATTCTCTGAAAAGTGGCGGGGGGGATGATAACATTGACCATCCCCCCCCCCTTGCCAAAAAGTGGGGGGGGGCGATATATCCCCCCTCCCCCTATATTGACGCCCCTGAACTAAATACAAACAATATCCGCTGGCGACCCGGGTTAAGTCCCAGCTGTGTATATAAGGGTAGGTTGTAGTGGCCAGTCCAAGGCCGGTGTTTCTTCTCCGCTTTAATCAACCCCTACAGACTACCAAAGGTTAGCCATGGAGAGTGCCTGGATAAGTTTAACTATTTGTACAATCAAAGTGCAATAAATAAGTTTATTAAAATTGTTATTAAATTAAGTTTCAAACACGAGACTTCAAACACGAGACTTTAATCATTGAATAAAAGAAGGTCATTTTAATCTGTACTTGCGTGTTTATATAAACCAATCTGACCGTTCCTTGATCTGTCGCTGTTAAGTCGCTGTTATGGCCGTGGTCATTTACTGTTCGCTCCAGGCGTGCCTTATGATAATTGAGCGAGCAGGCGTCTTGCTTGGCGATGCTGGTATCCAGTGGCGAGATCGATAAAAGCCCATGGAACGCTAGGCACGTCGTGCAATTAAATAACACCACTGCAACAGTAGCTACAGATGGCGTGCGAGACAGGGCTCAAAAACAAAGATGAACCAAATCGTAAGGTTCAATTAAAGTTTTCAAATTAGTTCAGGTGATTAATCTTGTAAACGCATATATTTTCATATTAGTTTCATCTTATAATCCCCCGCACCCAATTTAACCGACAACCACAATTTTAATTTAATGAAAATAAAGCTTTAATATAATAATAGTTCATGCCAGATCAGTGTCAATATATTTCCATCGAAAGGGTTTGTCAAATTAGGCTTTGTTATATTTAGTTTGAACAATGTGTTTATTCAATCACGGGAACTAGTTAATGGCAAAGTTTAAGTACTTGTGATAAAACACGTCCTGATACATGAATAATAATTACATTAAGTCTATCTGCAAATACGGTATGTAAATTGAAGTGTTTTCTCTTTCGTACATATTAATTTGCTCATTCAGTTGCCACAAAAGGCAGATCACATGAATAATATTTTTAACTACTGAAGTCTTGGCTTTGAGTAAAGGAAATCATGATCATCTTTTCTTTTGAATTTCTTTAATTAAATATGTTTTAACCTAATTCCCTTCGGCTTTGTTTATCGACAGCATTGGAGAGGGACAATCCATTTCACAACGGACAAAAGAGTTCTCCATTCCTCAATCTCCTAATAAAATCACCTCTGCAGAAAACACTCCTGAAAACCAAGAGAACACCCCCATGCAAGAATATCAAAACTTTCTTCACTCCCTTAACAAACATTTATTTTTTACTCAATTTTTAAAACTAAAATGTTAAATGATTTAAATCGCCTCTATGTACAAAGCATAATGTGGGCCAACTTTATGATGACTGAAAGAACAATAAATACATTAAATGCGAGATGTGTATCTGGAAGATTATGGAAAAAAATATGCACTGAATTGTATGGCTCTCTCGGAATTGCTATGATGAAAGTATGCATGTTTTATTCGCCTAATAGGTAAGAGGATAAATGGTATACCCCCCCCCTACACACACAATAAAAAGTGAGGGGGTATGTTCCCGTCTCCTATTTAAAGAAGGCCCGTGTCATTCCAAACAATTAGCGAGAGACACCTGAGGGACATGTCAAAAGAATTCAACCCGCCATCTGGCGGCGTGAGATTTAACTAAAATGATGAGATGCGCCTAAAATACATCCAGGGCAATCATGACGAAACATACGGATACAATAAACAAGAGAATGTGTGTCTCGAATTTTCAAACCTGTGTCGATTAATTTATTGCCCACTGAGTGTCCTACGGGTGGTTTCATTTTTTCCCCTTCTTTTTTTTAATTTTCGATGGCTTACTTACGTCAGCCTCTCGGCAAGAAAAACGGCACTGTAGTTCACACCTCTGGTGACATTCGACATATTGATATGCACTTCGAATTTATCGAGATAAGTCGATTATCAGGATAAGCCATCACTGCATTAGCAAATTTTACCAGTCCGCGTTTTCTTTAGTTTTCTTTCATTAGAGCCCCCAACTCTGTTTTGCATTCACGTATTCGGTCCATAATCCCTGGCCGCTCGGACACACGTGAATGTACATTGGCATTTATTTCTAGAAGCCCTTCTTGGATCCGGATCATGAAGGGAATCCACACCAAAATCTAATCATTTTTTTAAACTGGCCCATCCCCAGAATACCCTTAAGATTTCATGAGATTTCGTTTACCCGAGTTTTGTTGTGAACAAACAGGAACGGGAATGAACGCTTACTCTCCTGGTGGAGGCAACACACACTAAAGCCCTGGCAAATATTCAGTAGATACTTACCCTTCTGAAGAGGAAAGCCGCCCCCAGTACCATCATGAGAAGTACAACCCCGGCAGCCACGCTTAGGATTATCACTTGAGATACGTTCAGACAAACGTCGCCGCTAGGGGCGCTGGCTTCAGGAGTCCCTGAAATAAGATATATGGACTACGTAGGTCTAGTAAATCTAGTGAACCCAATTCTGTTTGCTATGTTCTATTCCAATCACACTGCAGAGCGCCGCTTTGTAGTATAAGGGAGTTTAGGTCCATGCAACTTAACTGATTACAAACGTTTGAAAACAAAATATAGGCTAAACAAAAGGAACAGCCCAGAAAAGCGACAAACCAGTATTGTCCAAACAATCAGGTGATGTAAATCTCGGGCACAGGGTAACAATCCCACTGCGAGAAATCTGACTCACAAAAAGTATGACTTCTGTGTAGGGTCTGTGGGCGTCACAATCTGACCCCCATATACACCGCGGCCTCGTTATAGGTATAAATGTAGTCAAAATGGAAATGTAGTCTGTTCTAGTACGTCGGATGAAAATTGTTTCAAGGCAAAGTACATAAACAAGGGTAAGTAATGATTTGCAAGCATGCGCATGTAACATGTGCACAGGTGTTAACTTGAGAATGAACAAAATTTGATTTTAAAGTTTGATAGCTGAAACAAATAGTTGCGGCCATCCCACAGTGCCTTCCAAGTAGATTTAGTTTTGAGAAGAATTTACCGGGGGGGGGGGGGGATGGGTATCATTGTGTTAACGTTGTACGACTACAACGGGGTGCAAGTTCTTCACGCAGCGGCTATACCCTACTGACCCCATCCCCCCCCCCCCTCGAGTTATTTTGTTTTTTACCGCTGCTTTGTATGGCACTGTTCTCTGGGTTCCAACACCTGGATGGGCAAAGAGCCAACGTTTAAATATGCGACACCCGCTCTCGTTGGTTCGATTTCCCTATTTCTGCACAAGGCCAAGAATGAGACCAACGAGAGCCGGTGTACTGGTGTAATAAGGCCACTGAAAGCGAGTGTCACATGTTTAAAATTTGGATGCACCATGCAATAACACTGTCTCACTGGTCTGTTTACTATAGTTTTCTGTGCCCACACTGGCGGTCCAACCCAGTGACTTACTTTTATAAAGCAGCGGCCAAAAACAGCAAGCAAATTTAAGAAATTATGTTCTCCGCTTCTCGCCTTCAAGTCAGGGATGATTGTTAAGTTACTGCAAAAAATTCAAGTACTATATGTCCACCGCTAGCGACACCTGTTGGTGATTAGTGAAACTTGATTGATCATATAAAAAACGAAATATCATATCCTATTGTTATCCTGTGAGACAGACGCCAAAACCAATCCCTAACAAGGGAGGAATAAGATCACTCATTCACCCAAATTTGAATGAAATCGGATAAAATTAAGGAAAATTTTCGCATGCAAACGAAAAACCTGACGGACGGACAGAGACAGACAAACCCAAATCAGTGTCCCCCGTTCCTTCCAATGAAGCGGGGAAGAAAAAGATGACTTCAGTGTATAACCACTTCATTAGGAACGCAACCCGGATGGTATCGGAGAAATACCAGGGAGATCGGGAAACAGGGAATCTGATGCTACGATCATCGCTTATTGCGAACTCTTGATGTGTTAAAGGAAAATATGCACCCGTCAACACAAAAATTTTACAGTTACAATTAATCCATTTTGAACATATACCAGGGTTAAATCACGTGAAAAGCACGCGCCATTGCGAATACGTAAATACAGACACTTTACAGTGTCTATATCCTACCAGATGTCTCCCTATCGCTCCTAATGTGTTTCCGATGTAAAATAGGAAAACAGCGGATAGCATCGGCCACGTGTAAAACCTTATAGTCAAACAAACTTACCTTTCTCGATAGCAGCCTGGTTTTTATGGTCCAGGTCCGCGGGGCTTGTAATGGTCAGTTTGATCATTGTCCTGCCAACCAGGGAACCAGACCGAGTCTCCGTCAAATGGGGAACCATCACCGCATCTCTCTTCCGACGATTCACCTTAGTGCACTGTCGTAGAGAATCAGATCTTTAAAGCCCATGTTTTAGTTTATGACTCAAGACCATTCAATCATAGCAATAATTCGCCAAGTGATAAGGCAATAATCCGCTTATTCATAAAATATATTTGAGAAAAGTAACTACCATCATTTGATCAAAGAGTTTTCATCAGACAGCGACAAGACAGTAGCTAACCTGGAAATTTGACTTATGACCTATTCACCGACCCATGTGCATTATCAGTTAATGTGAACAACCAGCATTCCAGGGGTACCCATTTCTGATATCGGTATGCAATAATGGTTAATTCCCCAAATGACCTATCCATCACAGCACCTTATGCTCCAACCTTTTGACCTTATACTAATCATCCCCTCATAGCTCCCACACAGAAGGCCGCCCATGCCTATGGCTTCGCGAGCTGTTTATAAGACATTGGTGACGTCACCAAGACGTTAGAAATGGTCGGTCGCGTATGACATCGCACTGACCGACGTCATCAGCTGGAATAGCCGTAACGCTGTTCTCCAATGATGACTATATCGCAATCACTGCGAAATCAAGTGCCAGGTAGGACAGTGTTATTCACTCTGCCGTTTGTGGAACCTTTATTTCAGTTGTTTATACTGTCTCCTTCGTATAAACAAAAATCCCGTAATTTTCTTTGTAACCATGTGGCCCATGGGCCATTACGCTGAGCTGTATTCATTGAGCATTTAACAATGGATAAGATTATTCAAAATCATACATTCTGAGTGCTCAAAATCATACATTTTGCCAATAGGCCTTAGACATTAGAAACTGAACTTAATCACATCCAGCTGCTACCATGTGCGCCTATCGGGACTAAAAGTTAAAATCATGTTCTTTCACCGAGTTTGCAGAAAACAGGTCAGTGATATTTCAGGTTTCCATGGATATTTCCATGGACATTCATGAAGTCATGCTTTCTCCCCTATTTCGCAAAATATAATTGACCATGACCTAATTTCGGGTTTCCAGGGGATTTGCTAAAAGACCTACTTTGATGTAAAGTTGGAAATTTATAGGTCTCACGGTTACGGTTTGACAGAACACTTCATTTGAAGGTCTCAAAATGAGATAAAACAAATGCGTAACAAAATAGAAGAAATACACGTGGTGCCATAAATCTGCAGGAACTGATAAACACTCCGAGATCAATATGCCAATCCACTATCAATATGTATGGTCAGTATCATGGCAATCAATAAATTAGTTATTCATATACTGGTGCTTTTGTGTCATTTTGTTTATTTTTCCGGGGGTACTTGTCAGCCCCATTGCTCGGAGGATAGGGATCATAGTGACCTTATTGCAGGTTTTCAAAAGGGATTGTATATGGACCTCCCTGGACGTCGAGCTAGACGAACATGCCAAATTGATACTTTTGTGCCTCATCTGACTCACTGGGAGCATAAAAATCATGTTTTCGGCTCGTAATTCGCAAAATATAGGTCACCATAGACTCATTTAAGGTTTCATCGGATATTTATCAAGGAAATCCTTTAATGTACAGTAAGAAGTTTCTAAGTCTAGCAGTTACCGTTTGTGCCCTATAAACAGCATGACTGCTTCGTTTGAATTCTCAAAAGCGAAGAAATAATGTCTAAACATTTTGAAAAATAAGGTGGCGCCATTAGTCTACAGGAACTGACGTACCACCATGATCATTACGCATGCAAAGAATCATGATGCATCGGTTATTAAGATTCTAGAGATTGTATCATTTTTAATTATTCTGGAGGTACTACAGGCCCAATAGCTCAGAGTATATGGATAACAAAGCCCTAATTTCAGAATTCCTATGAGATTTTTTTTATGGCCCCTCCTGGATGTATAGTTAGGATTTTTCTAGGTCCAACGCTTACGATCTGTGCCCTGTTAACGGATGGCCGGACGACGGGCGAAGGGTGATCGCTATGTCTCAGATGACTTTCAGTCAGCTGAGCTAAAAAAAATAGGTTGACACTGGGACTGGGACAGACTAAATGGTTCTGTTTGGGAGAGTCGCCCAATGTATTCGAATTTTACGCTAGTCAGGTGATTGACTGTTAACATTGCCAACGGCAACATTTTCGGCGACTCGCAACTGCTTTGCTCATGATTAAACTTTGAACGAATATGCAATTAAGGTCACGGGCCCAACTACTAAATACTGCAACATTGAACTTAAATTCAGGTGTATACACAGGGACTATTTGCAGAATTGTTCATAACAATATATGCAGAAATTGTTATAACCACTTTTAACAAAACACCAGTGGTCTACATCGTGGGCAGACTTAAGTGTAACAATTGGTTATTAATAGCGAATTTTAGTTTTACTAAATATCTTTAAGCCACAAAGTCGCAGTGACCCAGTTTTCGGTTTGTTTGGAGATCTTAAGATATTAAAAAAGTATATATTAACAAAATGCCAGGCGATCTAGCCTCGGCATTCATAGATGGATATGTGTGGAAAACACACATACCAGAATACATGAAACCTCATCCGCATCTGGACAGGAAAAGATGTCAAGCCAGAAGTACACTTCTTCCTCCCCAGAAAATCTGAACACCCGAAAATCTGCCTTGATGACGTCAAAGGTCGCATCATCCAGAATGAAGTTGTTGAAGATTGGCTCCCCTTCTATAACAGGGCCACCCTCTTGTGTGCAGCTGCAAATTAAAAAAAAAAGTATTGAGCTGTATTAAACGAGCCAGCATTCTTTCCCCACGGCGGGTGGCTCACCTTCGACCACAATCCCTCCCCATCATAAGCAACTTAAGTTGATATATATTAGCTATCAATATGAGTTGTATTGACGAGCCAGCATTTTATAAAACAAGTGGCCCATGGGCCATGACGCTCAGCTACATTTGAATGATTTCATGTATTAATGTTATATATTGTCTGAGAATAGCCCTTGGCTTATGTTACTATGTTTGAAAATGAACAGAAATTAAAAAAATAAGATTTCTTAGGAGACCTGCCAAGGACCCCCTGGATTTTACAGTGAATGGAGGGTTTTAGGGAAAATGGATACAATTGTATCCTGCCTGTCTGGGTGCTCAAAATCATGTTTCTGGTCCGTATCTCCTAGAATATAGGTCACCATGACCCAATTTCAGGTTTCAAAGGATAATTGACAAGGGCTTCCCTGAATGTCATTTTAGGAGTGTAAGGCTAATGGATATAATTTATGCCCTGTCTGATTGCTTAAAACCATGCTTCTGGCCAGTAGCTGTGCAGAATATAGGTCACCATGACCTAATTTAATATTTCAATGGAGATTTACCCAGAATCTAGGCCCAATGCATAAATTTGGTACCTATCTAAAGTTAAAGGTACTCAAATCATGTTTTTGGCCCGTCACATGCAGGTTTCCAGTGGGATTTGCCGAGATCTCACTGGATATTTTGTTGAAGATGTTAGGGCTCGAGGATACAATTTGTGCCTTATCTTTCTGTATTTGGCATGTATGATAAGTTACCTAATTTCAGGCTTAAAAAAAATTTGCAAAAGACCTCCCTCGACTTTGCAATACAAGTTCAAAGAAAACTAGGTACAATTTTCACCTTGTCTGACTGGATGCTTTAATTCATGTTTTTTTCTCATAACGCATAGAATACAGCCTGTGCACCATGATAAATTCTGCTTTCCAAAGAGATTTGCCTTTAACCTCTCTGGATGTTGCTTAGGAAGATTTTATGCCTAATGCATGCAATTTGTGCCCATCTTACATTCAGGGTGCTCATATGAACTTTTCCCTGCAGGCTGTAGAATTTAGGTCACAGTAAACTTATTTCATGTTTCCAAAAACCTTTGTCCGGGACCTCCCTGAATGTTATGTTGGAGCATTCTAGGCCTAAGGTGAACATTTTGTGTTCCGTTTGTCCGAGCTAAAAAAGATCATTTTTTCTGCCTATGTTGCAAAAATATAGGTCACCATGACCTAATTTCAGGTTTCCAAGTCCATTTGCTTAGGACCTCCCCGAATTTAATGTTAGAAGATTCTAGGCCTAATGGATAGAATTTGTGCCCCATCTGACTGCCTTGGTGCTTTATAACATCTTTTCCTATAGGTCACAACAGACTGATCATGGTGACCAATTCCTCCTTTAGAAAGTCCAGTTTTCCAAAGACATTTTCCAAGTACATTTCAAATGTTTCATTAGAAGATTCTAGGCCTAACAGATACAATGTGTGCCCTGTCTGACTCTGGTGCATATATGGCATCTTTTTATACAGGTCGAAAAATATCATGGTGGCCTATTTCATTTTTTCAAGGACAAATATTTGCCAAGGACGTCTCGGAATGTTACATTAGAAGATTCTTGGTCCAACAGATACAATGTGTACCCTGTCTGACTTTCTGAATGCTTAAAATCCTGTTTTCGGCCTGTCTCTCACAAAATGTTGGTCACCATGACCTAATTTTAGGTTTCCAAGGACATTTGCCTAGATCCTCCCAGGATGTTGCGTTAGAACGTTCTAGGCCTAAAAGATATGATTTGTGCCCATCTGACATTCAGGGTACTCTTAAATATTTTCGACCCGTAGGCCACAAAATATAGGTCACCATGATTTAATGTCAGGTTTCCAAGGAGATATGCCTAGAACCTCCAAGGATATTCTGTCAAAGATACTGGGCCTAACAGATACAATTTGTCCCCATCCCCCACTTTGTCGATGTACATATTCTGTCCCCTTGCCTTTATGAAATTCTAGTTTTTTTTTCGTCTCCCAGAGTCTCCAAACGGCTCAAGGGGCCGCTATTTTGTGCACACCGAAACCCGGATGTCACAGATCGGGTGTCTGAATGATTGGTATACCGCTTGATATTGCCGATTTATTGGATATACATGTATATTAGGCCCTAACTGGCCTAAATTAAGGGTCTATATATTGATTTACCAGACAACTGCATAGTTTCTTCATACAATCGAGCTCGTTCCCGCATGATCGAGGGGCAATATACTTTGTGTACGTCAAAGAGTGATAAAAAGCAGGAACATTAAGGTAAAATAACATTCCAGTTGTATATGTAAACAAATTTAAATTACACTTGTTTTGCATATTGTATGCATATTTTTAATGTTATTTATAACATCTTATCTCGCCTTTTTACTCTTTTCGGCATTGGTATAGAAAACGTGCAGGAAATTAAAAAAATGTTACTGTAAAAATCACTACCTGTATTTATCCGGAGTATTTCATGGTGTTATTTTTGCTAAATCACGCAATAGCGCTTTTTAATCCCCTTGCGAATACGGATGCTTCATTTATCGGTATATCGCGATATGGTGATGGGTTTATTGCGTATCGCGAAACGTTTCTAATATCAATATTGTTCGATCCTTCTTTAAACATGCTTTAAACAGTTAATTATAAAACATTCCTTAAACAATTTATTGTAAATGTGACTTTTGTAGTAAAAATGAGTTGTTGCAAATTTATTCATCAAAATGGGTTGGGATTAATGATGGCTTACATTGGATGCCGCCACTGTGTCTTAAGACGTTTAGTCAAATTCCAAAAAGGCCTGATCTACAATAGACCAGAGGTCTTTCCAGGTAATTTTACGTCTGCTTTGTAACGTGTTGGTATACGAGAAATATTTTCATACAACAACAACAAAGGAACAGAAGATCTGAATACGTCATAATAGTTAATCATTCATCAATATTCTCTCTGCTGTTCTTTAATAAAAGCACCGCAATCGTGCATAATACGCCCGTCGAGTATCAGATGACTTCTGACCTCATTAAATATGGGTAAAATCTGCTGCGAAATTAATTCAGGTGAAAAACTGTTTGTAAATATGTATATTGCGCTTCATAAAAATTCATAGGTTTTTGTTGAGTCACCATAGCGCCTCTAAATTGCGGCGACTTCTGACCTTATTAGATATGTGTGGAATTTTGCCGAAATTCAAACTTAGGCGAGATATTTTACTGATTAACATTTCTGATGAGTTAGTTCAAAACCTTTTTATAAGTTATCGCGCGGCGACAGCACAAAGCAGCCTATTGACCCATTACCATATTTAATACGCGTAAATTTTGCCGATAATCGAACTCAGGCGAGATAATCTATTGGTAACCAGTTATGAATTTGGTGAAAATCCTTCAAAGCCCCGGAAAGTTGTCGCAGAGACACTGAAAGTTAACGAACGGACGGACGGTGGGTATACCATAATACTCCCGTCATCTGACGGACGTATGCGAGTGATTTGGTACATGACTGAGATAGTACACCCACCTCTGTAATTGCCCTGGGAACATTTTAAAGGGTCTGAGTACTGTGAAAAAAAAATAGTACTTTACGAAGTACACAAGTAATTCCGCCGTATACGTGATATTTTGAAATAAACTGATTTATATATACTTTAATCACATATTTTACATGGTAAAGTAATATTAGTGATATTAATATTTTTTAAACAACTATGCATAGACAGCTATTTCCCTGTAAATGTAATACAGTGAATATATCGAAATACGTATTGGAATACGCTACCTCATAGCAATATACTGCAATACGAAATTTGCAGGAAATACGCAATCCTTACTGCGAATTTTTAGTTAATGACAGTAACTCCTGTTGATTAAATGCAAGAATTAACGATGCTTTAACTAACCCGTCTTGGATTAAAAGGAGGCTGCCTGGTTGTAAATGATTATTTTTGTTGGTCGCCCACAATCTGTCTACCTTCACTCTCTGGTACACGAGTCCTGGAAAAAGAAAAAGATACATTTTAAGAATAACTTATCGATATAACCATTACTCTTCCACAGTTTAATAAAAACGAGCAAATTCGTGGAATTAATATTCCCCGCTTTGGGCTCTTGTCATTCATGCTTGATAAGCAACCAAAATTATGACATGTGTTGAAAATCTTGAGTAGAGATATCTGCAGGCGAACATAAACTATAACATTGAGAAATAGGACCAAAATCCACTATGACATGTGGACACATCTGCAGGCGAACATAAAAACTAAAACACATTGAGAAATTTGACCAAAAATTGAGAATTTGTTAGTGAGTTGGAGAGAAATTTTTTTCAGATACACTTCAAAACTAATCACAACCGAGGTATGCATGAGAGCAATCAATGATCCAAATTTGAATGCAATCTGATAAAATTTTGGAAAGTTATCGCACGGAAACGAAAAACCTGACTGACGGACAGACAAACCCAAATCAATGTCCCCCGTATCCGTGGAGCGGGAGACAATAAAATCCCTGAAAATCCGTTTAGTATTTTAGAATCAGCTTCATCTATACACATGGTCCTTGTAAGATAAAGCAACCCATCTGGGACAATCATCTTTTCTTGATTGAATGGGATGATATTTCCCGGCCTCATCACATCTATAATGTTAACTGTTTTGAACCTAATTTGGTTGACTTGCATATTATTTGTTAGTTTTAGGAAATAATATTGACAGAGTTAACTGGTGTTGTTTTGATAGAAGATAAATCGCGAAAAATAATGCATCGGGATTTTATAACTTAGTTATCTACCCCCCCCCCCCCATATCGAACCGAATTCTCATCCCTTGAGACCCTTCAGCCTTCTCCACAGATAATGGTCAAACAAGGGGCCAATGGGCCATGATGCTCAGCTGAATTTGACATGTATTATAAAAGTTAAGGGATCTAATTTCAGGATTCAAAGGCGACTTGCCCAGGACCTTCCTGGATTTTACAATAGAGGTTTCAAGGAAAATGTACACAATTGGAACCGTCTGTCTGTCTGGGTGCTGGGGTAAATATTTTTATCCCAAAGCTCGCAGAACATTTTTCCAAAACCTACATGGAGGTTACGCTAGAATATTCCAGGCCTAACAGATACGACTTCGGTCAATCTGACATTCATGTTGCACAAAATCATGTTTTCGGCCCAAAATGTTGCACAATGTAAGTAACCGTGACTTAATTTCAGGTTTCCAAGGAGATTTGCCTACAACCTCCCTTGATGTGAATGTTGCATCAGAAGATTAAAAGCCCTAACAAGCTATTTATGGCTATATGACATTCAGAGTGCTCATCTTAAGTGGGACTTAACATTTACATGAATATTTAGAAATTTTAAAAAATTGTGAACTTGAATAAACATTACTGGTCAATATTACTTACCTTCATCTATGACCGTGACGAACATCTGCAATTTCTCTCCCAGGGAGACCTCTGCGCCCTGAGTCAATATCTCTTCGCCTCGTTTTATTTGCACCTCAACGGTCGGACGGGGAAACTCTTTTAAAGTCGTTTTGTTAGCGTTGTAATCCCTTCCCGGAGAAAAAATAAAGATAATCGTAAAGATACGCCACTTGCAATACATATTTGGTTTAATATCACTTCTTGGTAAAGGGTTTGTGCCAGGTCCCTCTTTCTGTAGTAATTTTATAATAGTGGCCAAATTTTTTTTAAACTACCTTTGCATTTTTTTATATTGCCTCCAGTTACCCGCTGTATTAGTCCGTGGGCTGAAGGGACCAACCTTGCCTTACCCCCCCCCCCCCCAAAAAAAAAAAAAAAAAAAACTAGCCAGACTTGTTTTTTTTTTCCTTATGCTATATGCCTTTTCTTTATATTCTTGATGTTAACATTAAATAAACTGGCACTCAGTGGTTTCGGGCTGTTTTTTCGTCACGCATTTTATGAGTATATAACCATAACTCCATAACCTTTAAACATTGAATACTAAAGTATCAATCACATTGTTGCATTAACAAAACCCGTTCAGTTGATGTATAAATATGCAAATAAGGTGAGTAGATATGCCAGCAGGGGTCGAAAGGTCATGAGATTTTCCTCTTGAAAAAAAGTCTGGAAACATGACTCCTCATTCCTCAGTTTGAAGGAAAGAGATTATCTGATCCAATTATGGCCCGATTTGGGATTATATCACAAACTTGGAAAGCTTCGGTTCATGTTGAAGGGTTATCTTATACTTAAAGCACCTGAACAAACGACATCGGACTGTGTGAGAAACGTCATGTCAGGGGAAATCGTCATGTCAGGGGAAATCAAAATTACCACAACTACATTAATTTTTTAAAATCTAGAACCGTGACCATCAAATTGTTGCTTTGGTCATGCTGCTAAAGATATACAGATATGCAAATAAGGTTAGTAGAGGTCAGCAGGGGTCAAAAGTTCATGAAATTTTAGCCACTCTAAATATAGAAACTAGTGCTAGTACAGATTATTCTGTACGGATGATATAGATCACATGATCAAATTATGTGCTGAAATAAGTTTATAACACATTTAGACTAGTCTGGTTTACATATGCCGAAGAACAACGCGAAATAAAAACGTAATCAAACGACATTTTCGTTCAATGTAAAGTTTTTTTAAAGAAAATCAATACAAGTTGTAGGTAAATTAGGGCAAACTAATATAATCTTAGCTCCAAAGTGTATGATATAGAACAATAATGTACCCAACAAAATATATACTGTCATGCCAGATAAGCTCATATACAAGCTATTCAAGTAATTTTTCAGTTCTGAGATCAGCAGGGTTCAAACGATCATTAAGCGCTCGCCCTGACAAAAATTTAGCCATTTTATCACTACTATATATGCCGGCAATAGGTTAAAGGATGAAATTGTGAGGCGGCTTCTGGACCCCCCTTTGACTAAAAGAAAATTTTAACAGTAGCCTAAACTGTCTATTAACACAATTAAAATGTTATGACAAGGGGGATCATAGTATGTAAAATCCAAATAATACCAGAGATTTTTCCATATATTATAAGGGAATTGCTGATAAAGTTGTTTCAGCAATCAGATGTCAGTATCAGGAGGTCTCCGTTGTTTCCACATTTCTTGTTAAAAATAAATGTATATTTACAAAATTATAAAAGCGGCTGCCATAATGTTTTATCAGGTAGTAAAGGCATATCCTTTCATTTTCGCAGCAGGGTGGTTACTAATGGAATTAATTATTGCCGAATACTTCCATTTAATTAGTATCAATATCCTAATGCGATATTTGCCGTCAACATCAGGTGATAAAATGTAGCTGGTCACTAGATTAATTTAGCTGGCCAATGAATGTGCTAATGTACAGCTGAAATTGATAACCGAAAATTATTACATAAAGAATTTACGGGACCGCTCGTCTTTACAGTGAGGGAAACCGATCTAGTTTCCCTTATATGCCCGTGAATGTTTGCATTTTAACCTAAGCAAATTCATGGAATCGCGTTGGGCACTTGTCTTTCATGCTCGAAAGCAACCAATCCCAACCGAGGTATGCATGAGAGCACGGAAACTAAAAAAAACTGCGGAGCGGGGAATAATAAACAAAAACAGACAATGGCAGCCATCTGATTTGATCAAGTAGGCTTTTAAAGAAGAACTTTCAAATCTTCTGACACCTTTACCCGGCTGTTCAAACAGCGTTATTATGAACAAGTACCAGTTATACATGTCTCTTAAACCTATTTCCAGCATACAACGTATTGATGAACCAATACTTTATAGATTTTGCTCAAGCTGAATATTTCATGTTTTTTCTTAGCCCATGCTGACCCAAATATATACTTATCCTGCTAATCTTTAGGATTTCTTAGCACAAGATCTAGAACTTTTTTAAATATATCGGGCTAAATTTGTTTGAATACTAAAAAGAAACATGTGGTCACCAGTAACTAGATTTTGGCCGAGACTGAAATCCCATGACCGTTGACCCTTGCCGACCTCAATACTGACCTATCATTTGCATATTTTTACGTTATTAATGACATGCAAGCAAACATTCTATCGAAAGCTTTTCAAAAGCTATGTAGTTATTGTCTTATTTAATTTCTCCTATTCAATACATGGCATTTCTCAAACATTTTTAATATTGCACCGGTCATATTTGGTCATTTGCTTTTGAGTTATCGGCTGTTATCCTTGGGCATAGGTGAACCAAGACCGTCTGAATGTATGTTTCAAACCTGTTCCATGGCCATTATTTGATCACCTGAACAATTTCCACCATACAGAAAGAATATGAGTCTCTAGTTTCTATATTTTGGCCAAGGGGAAAATCTCATGACCTTTTGACTCCTGTTAACCTTAATGCGGACCTTATTTGTATAGTTTTTGAAGTCACCTGGACGGGCTTGGTAAAAGAAACAATTTGATGGATAATTTGTTTTTCTAGGTTAAAAGTTACGGAGTGACGGTCATTTTAATTTCCTATTCCCCTAAAATTGGGAGACAAAATCTTCAGTATTTATAGTGCAAAATACCAGCCCGGAATCACTACTGACTCGCAGTTTATTCAATGTGAACATCCTTGAAATCAAAGTATAGGTATATAGCAATACTAAACAAAGAGCACCGCAAACGTGCAAAATACGCCTGTCGTGTAAATGGGGACCTCTGGCCTCATTTACTATGCATGGATTTTGTTGGAAATCAAATCTTGAGCGGGATATTTTCTTGGTTAACATTTTGAGGAGTTTTATCAAAATCATTTTTATTCTTCGTTAGTTATCGTGGCGACACCACAAAGTAGCCCAGTGAACCGTGACCTGATAAAAAATGGTTGGATGTTGTCCATAATCGAACTCGGGCAAGATAGCCTGTTGGTAAGTAGTTAAAATATTTTGAGTTTTGCGAAAACCCATCAAAGGCCCGGGAAGTTCTCGAAACTAAAATGTTAACGGATGGACGGACAGATGGACGGAGGGAGGAAGGTGGGTATATCATTATACTCCCATTGTAGGGCGATAAAATTAGGCAGTATGGTTTGCAAACAGGGTATGACAAAGAAACCTTACGTGAAAACAGCACTGGCGGAGGTCACTGTGAGGTTGTACATCCATTGGGTGACCGGCTGATCACAGCGCACTATCAGCAGGTGATCCTGACCAGTCTCAACGCGGTCACCCCTCTTCGGTAGCACGATGGTCACGACATAGGTGTCGTTGTACGGAGGCTCTCGCACTGCCTGCAAACACCAGGATATCTTTACACAAAAACAGTTCGAATATGTTGGATTAACCTTCACTAAAACCATATTTGCACATATAAAGAAAATAACCATCCACAAATCTCTGTATGTATTAAGATGTCCCAGCACAATATGCTAAATATGCTAAAAGCTAAACTTGTAAATTTAAATCTATGCATCGATATGGCAGACGTACGGGTAATATTCTGCATGAACGACCCTCCTTTACAAGCATTTAGCAAAGATAGGAGGTGAAACCTTAATACGAGGCGATGAAAACCTCTTAATACGAAGGAAAGACTCTCGATCGGGGGCGATCAAACCCCCTTGATCAGAGGCGATCAAACCCCCTTGATCAGAGGCGATAAAACCACCCTTATCAGAGGCGATTAAAACCTCTTGATCAGAGGAGATTAAAACCGATCAAAGACTATGAAAACATTTTGATAGAAACTTTTTGATATGAGAAAACTATTGAGAGAAAACCTCTAATATAATTATAAAATTACCATTCCACACGCCAAGGTTGTGGTATCAAGCGTGAACCTGTACTCTGTGATAGTATTGTTGTCATTGTCTCCAATATCGAGCCCTTCACAACCAGTGTCCTTGTTCGTTCCCTGGATATAAGGTATTCCTTCCATTTCGAATCCAATTTCCGGCTCGACTTCGATAATCCACGTGGAGTTAAACTGGCAGTTGTTGTAAATTATTTCAGAATTGGACGGCCTGGCTTCTATACCAGAGAAAACTATGTCCTGGGTCAGACCTTGGCCAAGCTGTGGGTCGAAATGAGAAACCGGTCAAGACGTAACAGTTCGCGAACCTTCAGTAAATCTTGAAACATTTATTTTAAAACAAACAGTATGTAGATCATTATAGGCTATTTTCTGTCAATGCTAATCTATCGAGTGTAATCTGCAAGTCACTTGGTAACCTTGCCCCTTGCATGGCACTATGGCTGTGTATCGCCTTCAGATTCGTATTGTAATATATACCGGATGTGGTTGCGTATTGTTATACGTATTGCGATATTTCATTTAAATACAATGAATAAGTGTGATATATAATATATAATAAAATATATTATATACAACATATTTATATTATGTATGATTTATATATATATATATATATATATATATATATATATATATATATAATATTATAAATATTTTAACAATCGATTCTTTATTATACGAAAATAAATTTGACATAATGAAAGTATGCTGATCAATTTGTTTCAAACCAAATTTGGCAATATTAATTACAAATTTACATATTTAATAATTTACTTCCCGACAGAAATCAAAGAAGCCTGTAAAATCAAAAGTTTTTTAAGGTATTTCATGTGCATAAAATAACCTCGGAAGCCTGGACTGATTTAGCAGAGGGATATATTGTCTAAAGACACGGTAGCGACTCGCGTAAGGCCTGTCATTTATCCCAACCAATTTAAGTTCGCTTCAAGTCCTGGATGATTTAAAGTCTGTGGAAAGTTTTAACCACGCTCAAAAGGTGGCAACACCTGGCAGTTACTGCAAAAAATTCAAGTATTTATGTCCACCGCTAGCGACACCTGTTGGCGATTAGTGAAACTAAATGAGCTGATTAAATATGTTGTTTCATTATCTTGCGAGTCAGACACTCCTTAACCGAGCCAAGGTTAGCATGAGAGCAATCATTGACCCAAATTTGATTGAAATCGGATAAAATTTAGGAAAGTTATCGAACGGAAACGAAAAAAAAACCCTGAGAGAGACAGAGAGAGACTGACTGTCCGACAGACTGTCAAACCAAAATCAATGTCCCCCATTCCTTCCAAGGAAGCGGGGGACAAAAACAATGTTTACTACAAAAAAAATAAAAATAAGCACGCTTAACGAAGTCCCCAAAAATATCGATATTTTCAGACTTTCGTAATACGCGAATCCCCATATCCCATTATACTGATGTATCGATTATATCGCACAACCCTAATACCAAAGATCAAGGAGCCAATATCTAACCTCAGCTGATTCATTCTCCAGGGAAGCTTAACCCATGGCATTTAGGACAAGTTTAGTTTGACTTATTTTTAGTGTTTGGTACAAGGACTGGCAGTGCGGCATGTTTTGGCTTAATTGATAACGTTCTAATTAGGAAATATCTTAAGGCCATTACTTTAGGCCATTTCGGTGATGTAAAACTTTTCTTTCATTTTTTGTATGTTTGTTTTATCTGTGGGAGAAATCCCATATAGTTATGCATGGGGTATTGGACGTGCAGAATTCAAGAATGGACGTGCAGAATTCAAGAATAAAGTAAAACTAGTTTATATACACGCTTGTTGTATGTCATTGCAATGTGCCGTACGGACATCGGAATTTAAATAGTAGGGAGCTAGGAACTGGAACATTTAAAAAGAGTATCAAAACAATTAAGCACATCTGACTTTTTAAAAGAAACTGTACATTTTTAGGTGAGCGATTGACTGCAAGTGCCATACGGTCACAGGTGTCCGGGAAATCCGGCCCGCACTGGCTCCCGCAGCAACGACAATGTTTTACAGATTGAGTCCCGTTTTATTTGATCAGCGATATTTCGGGCGAAAATAGAAAATACTGATAGAGTTGTATGTGGTCTGTATAGGTGGATGAAACCGAAGACCCCTGAGAAAACCACCGGCCTTCGACGAGCAATACACTCATAGCCACACCGGAGATCGAACCCGGGTCGCCAGCGGAGAGAGCCGAGCGTTATACCACTTTTCATGGCCACTTTTACGCGAAAGTGTACAGGCCCCTTTTGTTAAGGTTAATCTTACAATTCACATTATGCATTGATTTTATTTATATTATTCGGCTTTCATATGAATGTTGGTTCATGCTCAAGTTCAACAAGTTATGTTTTCTTTTTTCGTTCTAGTTCTGGATCCAAATTTTCTTTTAAAAGGAGTGATCAATGACAGAGAACAAAAGATTAAAGTGTAAAACCTTGCAGTTATAGCTACTTTAATTATATTTTTTTTCATTTTAAGTGAAACAAATACTTTTAAGTCTGACTAAAAACATTAAACGTTTGTGGGTGAATCTGATCAGGTGTTTGGAGGAGTGGGAGTCCAAACCCATTAAATCATGCATCCCTAAGATTGGCCATAAGTTGAAAGCGGATGTTAAGGGGAAGGCGGACTGTCGTCTTTGTCTAGGTTTTGCGCTCTGCTCACTGCTGTCCAGTTATTGTTATATTTTACATGAATAATGATGGTTCGAAAAGCCTTCAGTAGTGCTTAATGATTTTATAAAAACGCTAATCTTGAAATAGCAGACACTACAAACTTAAGTGACCAGCTATCTGTATAATTTTCTATTCAATTGCTTGACTAATTACAGCTTTATTCAACTTTTTTGAAGGAAAGGTCCATGGCCTGTTGGTGGCACTATGTTAAATGAGGATGAAGGTATCCATACGTGAAGAATGTAATATTCTTCGTGAAGAATATGTAATATTCTTCTTGACTTAATAATTTTCTTCTTGGTTTTATATGATCGGGGTTAGGAATAATCCAGAATATATAACTTTGCATTAAGACATTGAGGCGAATCCCTGAGGTTCAACAAGCTTGTATACACCAGTATGCCATTTAGGCACCGGTGGGGTTCGAACAGGAGATCTTTAGCTCCAAAGTGCAACGCCTTAATCACTAGGCTACATCCTACCCCAAACTTTAATTAACTCTATAATTGGCAAATGTCTTATGGCAATTAAGGCTGGTGTGCTCTTTATTAGTGTGCTCTCTTTCGATGCTCGATCCTTCGGCTTTAATTTTACATTAACATGTTCAACCATGCAGGCTTGAATGTAGCGTTTTTGCATTTTTTTGCACATCTTATTGATATTGTTGGCGATTGAATTTTGTAAACTGAACTTACCATGCTTGATAGTACAAATGTGATCAAAAGCCCAGTCTTCTCCATTTTGTTAGCTTCTATTTGTACGGCTGTCCAGTTTCAAATCTGCAATTTTAAGATAAATATACTATCATCTGAAGTTACGGATGTTTACCAAAAAAAATCTATATGGATAATTCATTGCTACTATATTAAAAGGGTCATGATAAGGTTTCACACAGCACATATCACTTGATACAAAAAATCGTGTCATTTTGCCCCATTACTAAATGCAATACATCTTGTAACATTCTGTATTTTGACGCAACAGTTTTATTGTCTGTCACAAGACTTATCAGACAAAACTGAGGGTTCTAACAAGGAAAAGTGTTAAAACCGACCATGAGATCAAATTCTAATATTTAGATATTTTCTATATTGCAGTAGCAGAAAATGAAAACATCTTCTTACCCGCAAGAAACTTATCGACTACGTGTTTCACTGTAGACTGGATCAGTCGATGCAATGGTTAAGAATTCATCCCACTAACAGAGGCATCAGACTTGCTCTTGCTGTGCATAGCTGGCACAGAGTTACATCTATCCAAACATTGAATCAAGTTATATTTCGCCCATTTTGTAGCAAAATATACTAAAGCCCAGGCAAATTTCTCACAAATACGTATGTGTTGTCCCACATGCGGCGTATTTTCCTTTGTTCTAACTGTACGTTCAAATCTGCTTTCATCACAGGGACATGAAAAGTGACCATGCAAGTGAAGCTGCATGGCGACTTTCCAAAATATGGCAAAGAACTGGTGCGTAGCCAAAAAAAAAGACGCGTGACCTTCGACCAAGACGGCGGAGCATGTGGGACAAATCGGTTATAGCCCATGCTTGGCTTGTGTCAATCATGGCAGGCTCGCCTTAACGGCTCGCCAGCCATGTGACAAGCCTTGCAAACCTCACGGCTTGCATAACATTTCATTGGGCTATACCCAATACTTAAAAGGTTTATATACATTATTTCTTTGGTACTTTAGGAGGCCTTCATGGCCCTAGTATAGAATCCGGCCTACAATTCCAAGATTGGTCTAAACTGACTGGACCGTCTCACATTAGAGTAATCAACATAAGCCATGACATGCCTGTGGATATGACATTGACATGCCTTTTACTTCTCCATTACATGAATCCTAAACATCAATACAACCATCTGTATACACGTATATCCTCTTCCATATAGGCCGGATTCTATAATCGCTCCAGTTTGACTAACAAATTGACAAATGTTTTTCGCGGCTTTTATTTGTGGAATTTTGTCATACACAGTATGACCCATAGTGTTAAAATTGGTATATATAAAAAAAATAAAAAAAATTTTGGGAGCGAGTCTAGAATTCAGGCTGCTGCTTGAGCCATTGAGTTTGAGTCAATGAATAAAACTTCTGTTTTCTATGTTTATGGTTTCTAGTCTTGTTCGTATGTCTGCCGTATGTATCTGTGTCTCCGTCTAGTGGCGAAACTGTAATGAGAAATGCAATTATTAGTACACACTACATGCAATTGTGAAGCTCTCCACCGGGTCTCGAACCAGCAACCATGAATTAACAAGTCCTATGCGCTACCACTGCGCCATGCAAGACGAGTTGGGTGTGAGGGGTCGAGCGGGGATATTTAAATCTACTTTTAAGAATTGGTCGTAACAGCTAGTTGTTAAAATGAGTGTTAATTTTTGTCAAGCTTATGCGTCGTCCGAGCGCTTCGCGTACAAATGCCTAGAAGGCGCAAGACAACGGATTTGAATGACGTAGGCAATATATGTGCACATAAACCAAGTAGTGTAAACAAGCAAGAGGGAGGAATCATGATATGAGCATGTCAAATTGCGTGAAGGATGGATAAATTGTACGTTATTACAGGGTAAGAGGTACATGGGAAGGATATAGGATACCCTTAACGGCCCGAGTATAGAATCTGGTCTTCATTTCCAAGATGGGTCTTAACTGACTGGACCGTCTCATATTAGTAGTAATCATCATAAGCCATGACATGCCTGATGATATAACATCGACATGCCTCCTACTTCTCCATTACATGAATCCTAAACATCATTACGTCCGTCCGTATACACCCATATCCTCGTCCATGTAGACCGGATTCTATACTTGCTCCCCATTAACTTACAAAGGAGTAAACTGGATATAATTATTACAACGTTTCACATGTATTCGTGTCTTTTTACGTGTCCAGAACAGCAGCCTGAATTCTAGACTCGTACCATATTGGGTACCGAAAAAAAAGTGGGCCCTAAAGAACCAAACACGGTAAAATAAAATGTAGTAATTTAGATAGATTTAATCGACCACAGGGGGCACAGAACTGGTACAGTTTTTTTTTACAGTTTTTTTTTTAGCGCCTGTGAGAAAATGTTCTACTTGAAGACTTAAATACAGTCACTTATACTGAGGTAACACCCGCCAACAAGAGTTTTTTCTTTTCCCTTTATAAAACTCTTTACCACAGTATCAAGTTATTCCCTTTTAATTATTTGACTGGTTGCTTTTAACCCTTTTGGATTTTATGGTACGTGAACACCTGAAAAGACTAGCCCGAAATGAGGTACACCCGGAATTAAACCCGGATATGGTCGAAAATGAGGATCAAGATCAGAGTTAAGTTAGTCCTTTTATAGGATTTCTTCGAAACTAAAATGCTATAAAAAATAAATGGTAATACATGACAATTTAACAAAACAAAGGGAACGGACTCCCAAGATTTGGACAAACATTTTTAAATTGCCGCAAATGGTACCGTACCTGAGCGTTCTGGCCGCTTCGTCTGATGGTTTACCCTTCCAATCTGCAGTATTGCCTGTCGCAGTCCGTAACTACCGAGGATTGTCTGGTCTCTTCAACCTCCAATTTAAGTGTGACCGTACGCAGAGTAACTTGAAGAGTGACTGGCCTTTCCTGTGGTCATTGGTTGCCACTCCCAGTGCAAGGGGCCGGCTCAAAAGTGAATTGGGGTGTGATACGTTAATCAAGAATTCCAAAATTTTACCTAACGTCAATGCTGTGATAAGAAAATTCTATATGCTGAAGCAAATGTAGCAGCTTGATAACTTGGTTTCAGATTTAATTTCATTCATTTTACAAATATTTATCTGAAATTATACATAATCCAAATGACTGACTTGGTTCGGTCCTGAAGAACAGGTTTTGAATAGACATTCTCGTGAGCATAATTGAATCGCCAAACGTGAATAGACCACGTGCTCTAAACAATGAAAAGTCGCTGGGACGTTCAGTATTGATCCCTGTGCACCCAAACAACAAACGTTTATGAATGCCATGCTGGATTAGTTTCAAAGTAACGACTCTTGTAAAACTGTTCACAGCGGTACATCAATAAAGATACCCTGTGTGTAGACTCAAGAACTCAAGTGAAAACAGAAGACAAGATATTTAGATTTTATGTTTATCTTCATAGTTATATTTTATGAGGGAGATGTTATTCGTTCTAATCTTAGACCTGGAGTAGTGAACGTGTGTGCTCTGGCAACATACACGTATTATACTTGTACAAATATTCATTTTATACAAGGATAAACTTTTTTTTCTTGTTCACTTTATTTATTATACAGAGAACTGCTCAGAGGTTTGAACAGTTAAGCTTAACATGAAGCCCTGCTTATTAAGGTTTTGCTCCTCGTTAATCTTATTGTTTATGCCGGGAGGGTATGCTTTCGTCCCCGTTCGTGTATTTGTGTGTTAGTATGTGCGTGTCTTTGTTCGCAACATAACTAACTCAAACATGAACGGAATCTTATGAAATTTTCAGGACATTTCGGTAATGGGCCAATGAAGAACGATTAATATTTGGTGTGGCTCCGGCGCGTCACGAGGATTCAGGAATGTGTTCATGGAATATTCTCGAAAGTACAGTTGCTTACCAGTCGATCAACCAGGGTAAATAGACCGAATACGTGAATGCAGATATATAGTTATATCTGTAATTTCAAGTGGTCAGGTTCAAGTAGTCAAGTGCACAAGTGATAATCCTTCATCTTAAATGTTGTGCAGATCCCGACATAAGAGCGTATTCATTCATGTGCGCCCGTTATAGACGTGACGTATTTTATCCATGGTCCGTCCGTCCGTACTTGTCCTTCCGTCGGGCCGTCCGTTCTTTAACTTTTAGTGTCACTGCGATAACTTACCTCGGCTACGATGTTTTTACACGAAACTCATCAAAACTACTATCAGATATATTATCTCCGGACTTCGATTCTGGGCAAAACTACGCATATTAAATTAGGACAAGGGTCACTGGGCTACATTAGGGGTGTCTCAGCGATCCTTGGTAGGAACATAATGCATTTTGAGGAAACTCTGCAGAATTATTAACCAATGCAATATCTCACCTGAGTTAGATATCTGGCAATGTCCATGTATATTTAATGAGGTCAGAGGTCACCAGACTTTGTTGTGGATTTCATGGATACCAAAAAAGGCTGATAGATGTAGATGAAACTCATTATAAAAATAAACCAATAGAGTTTTTCACCTGAATTACATAATTTTCCAAATTAACGCATATCTCTCTAATGAAGAAAAAACTTGCTAATACCGTCTAAATGGCCGAAACCGCAAATATAAAATGGCTATTCGTCTCAATGCTCTGTCGTTTCATAGATCGGGTTCGGCTCTCGATTGCCTGGCTGGGTCTTCGCTGCTGGGATCGGTAAAGGGAATGTAGGTTGCTTCTGCCTTTGTGACTGTGGATGCTGTGGGTTTCCTGAAAAGTTGCTGGTGCGGGATAAACGGTGGCGGTCTCTCGCGGCTTTTCTGCTTGGCTAGGTGGCATCACGTCTGTTGGCTGTGCGATTTATGCTTAAGCCGCGCACAGGGCTGGGGTCTTGACCACAGCAACTTGTAGCTGCTCAACAAGCGAAAAACAACTTAACAAAAAATTCACGCATATCTTGTCAGGCCAGACGTCACATAATGTGCGACGGGCTTTTAATGCAACATTTGCGTTGCTCTCGTTACTTTTGCTTTGGCGGAGGTATGCACCCTGAAGAATACTATTCTGATTACTTCAGAAGGGATATGGATGTGTGTGTTTTATGTGTTAACAGGTTTACACGAAATGCTACTGCAGCTATCTAGGTGAAACAACGTTGAGGGCTTCGAGATGGGTACAAGGGGGGCGTCTTGGGATAAAGGGATAAATCCTGCAGTATTGTTTTGTCGTGGCGGAGGTGTGCGTTTGGCTGAGTGACATTGTACTAGAGGGGTAAAATGGACTTCCCGGTACCATACATATGCCGAGTGCTTTTCGAATAAAGAGGCGCTACTGTAATTAGGTTTACTGACACAGAGACAGGTTTGAAGGGTTCTGTTTCCGGTACCTGACGGTTAAAATCCCTTGAACCTTTTATAAATATAGGTTAGTAAAAAAATCGCTCCAACGGTACATAGGCTGCTTATTTTGTTTAAATTCCAAACGCATTAAACAAGAATATCTGGAGTTAAGCAACCGGAAGTTTCAACAGCTTTATTTCCAAATAATTATTTAATGCCCTTTCAACCCCATCACATATGAAACCAAACACCTTTAAATTATGTTTTAATCGGTGTATGTTGCGCGTTTTCAACCTATTTTTATAAACTCTTAAAATATGCATACGATACAAAGGTCTGCTCTGATGCTAGCACTGGAGGAAGCTCGAGTTTTTTATTGCCAACTACAAAATATGATCTGCTGTGTGTATGACATGTTACGAAAAGTAGCAAGCTCCTTGGCCACGTCTGCCTCTAGGGCCACCGCAGCATGGGGAAAGTTGATATGAGAAACATGATTAACAATATTGACAATAATATGATAAGCAGAGCTTAGATATTGAAAACATCCATCGCACCAATGAGACAATGTTTTGAACAAGTTCCTCAAATGAGATTTCACGTGCAATCTTAAAATACTATAAGAGATTACATGTAAAACCCGTTGCGTACGCACAAAAATTACCCTGAAACAGTTGTAGAAGGTAAATCTAGATGGGTAAAGATTTACTTACATACGAAACTGTCACGAAACCCTTGAGATCTAAGAAAAAAATATCCCGTCCAACCTCTTTGGACCCAGTTGCTCAACTGGCCAAATGACGCACGGGTGTGGTATTTCTGTGCGTCGGACGCAAGTAATCTGTTGTTTACACACACAACAGGATCAGCTACGCCATGGCTCAAACAAATGCACTTCAAAACAACGAAATACATCAGGTTATGAATATAGCGTTCAGGTTGAACTGTCATGACTAATATACATAAGATACAAGATTTATTAGTGGGTATGAACTAAATAAGATGAAAACACACGCACGTGATTGGTACAACTGATTTCTTTAACCAAAGAACATTCATTATAATTTTTTTTTACATTTACCTTTACTCAAAATGCTCTTAGCTATCATACTGCTCTTGTAAATATAAAGAGTTCAGTTTTTTTTTTTTCAAATTCCCAATCGATGCAATCGTGCAAGTTCAGGTGATATTAATAAGTCCAAGAAAAGCTTAATTCTGAATTCGGCCTACATTTTTTTACCAGTTATATCGAAAGGCTGATGTTCGCAATAAAACTATTATAACATCCGTTGCAGGTATCGTCAACTTTTAATATAAAACAAAAGCGTCCAACATAAAAGCGTGCCACCACAAATCGCCAACAGAGGGCGCAAGCATAGGGAAATACTTAACATAAAAAAAAATAATCTAAATGGTTAACATATATTTAAAGACTAGCTGTGTGACGTCTCTTTTACACTAGCTTTCGGGTGCCCGGCCCCTTTCCTCAGGTGTGATACTTTTACCTCATTTAAACTATACTCTCAACAGAATATACGATTAACATGCGCATAATTATTATATGTTTCCGCCTTGTCTCCCAGTGGATGCTCTAGCACATTTAAAATAATGATAGCACTATTCTGAGATTTGAGGACTGTAAAATACAGATTTTAGATTACCACTTTATTACCGTTTCGCTTTCTAACAATAATTGTATATCAAACTTCAATCTCTGGTATTTACCATGGGAAATCACTGTTCTCTTCTAATTGACTAATATTAAGACCCGTACAAATAACTGTAGAAAAGTAGGATTTTATATGTCAGGAAAAAAAGGCTATTCATTTCTTCCTTTTGTGCAAGGAACATTGAATAATGACTTTCTACGCAGCACCCGTTTCCATCGACAGTTAGAGAATGTATTGTTTTTGACTGGAAGGCGCGTTCCCGTACCCATGTACTCTAGAAACTGAGGCACTGGACGGCGCTGTGCACCATTGCAAATACCATACTCAATACAAGTTGTGGGGCTGCAAAGCGGAGAAGGTTTTACTTGTTTTCAGCTTTCCTTTGCACTGCTGCAAAACGCGGCGTAGCGCGGCGTTTGGTGCGAACACTTCAGTGTAATTGAATGTATTCCAATTTTTTTTTTTTTTTTTTTTTTTTTTGGCAGCGTGGCGCAGCTTTCGGTGTGGACAGGCCTTTACACCTTTGGGGTTTGTACGTATAGTGTGTGTGTGTGTTTTTTCACAACAATCACGCAATCATGAACGAATCTCATGGAATTTTCAGGGCATTACATGAATAGGTCGATTAGATGTTGGTGTGGATCCGGAACATGATCTGTATCCAGGAATGCCATCAAGGAACATTCACATATATAAAGTCACTTATGCACGAATTAACCTAGAAATAAGTAGGGCCGAATAATTAAACAAGAAAACAGGGTTTCGATATCATCCAACAATAGGGACTCCCCCCCCCCCCCCCCCCCCCCAATTCCTAAGAATGCAGATTTCTAGTACATAGTGATAACAGATATAAACCATAATAATAACAATAATATTTATTTTATATATATTTACATACATATAAATATATATATGTTCATTATATATATATATGTTCTGTGACTTAGTATTTAACCATTATCTGTCAATAAGTTATCACCCTTTTATATGTCTAGTTAAGAAGATCGGTTGTCAAGGCACACTTTAAAGATCAGCAATAGAACAGTTATATTAATTAAATGAAACATTCCATTCACATAATACAATGTGGTGTCAAATGCTCGCTGGGTTAATGGTTTGTTCTACCTAACTCTTTATGCACTCAGAATTCTGCGATTGTCTAACTCCAATCACTTGATGTCTGGTACATCTTTGAAGTGACAACCATGAGATGCATTGAATCTATAGTGACACGTTTGTTCTTTAGAATGTATCACCTCCAATAACAATTACATTATATTTGTTTTGTTGATGATTTACTGTGGCTGAAGTGATGCAAGACAAGTTGAGTCTTATGGAACCTCCGTTAATGGATTCCCATATATATTGATATACACTAATGAAGGAAATATATGTTTGCCGACTATATCACAGAAATTTCAATTTTCTGATATATATCTCACCCATGGAAATATTGATGAAAACGGTTGTTTTCCTTTTGCTTCTCACTGGTAAGCCTTAATATCATATAAAAATATATTTGATGCAATTTTTTTTTGCTTCTGATGTTAGACACAATGCAAATTTAAAATGGTAACACGATCGTAAATAAGAGGCAGGTGGAATATACCATTAAATTCAACCTACAGTTGACGCTCTTATTAGAATTTCTCAATTAACCTTGTACACATACATTTTGTTTTCATAATATATTGGACTGTGGGCCACCATAGACCCCCCTCCCTTTCACACACTAATTCCAACATGGTTTTTTTATGTTGGCCAAGTTAGTTATCTGTCATAATCTGCATGTTTGCCATTGAACTGGTGGTTGGGGTGAGCTCCAGTTGCCATAGTATCCAATAAGCGAAAACCAGGAATTTAAGAAAAATATATATTTCTGACAAAACCCCATTATAATATAAAGTAGTAATGTGCATTCAATGTGTCTATTTAGATATGCTTTAAATTGTAAAGGTCATAGCAAACAGGATTTGGTATATTTAAGGTCATATTCTCGCAAAATCATGGTCGTTGCAACGTTATACCAGGAAATCATCAAAGATATGATAGACTTACAAAATAATTGTAAACCATATAGACTATAGTCCAGCATTAAAGCCCCCCCCCCCCGAGACAGCAACTAAACCATGTTTTCTGGTTAGCATGGAACCTCATCTATCAGAACACGCTTGTTTGCCATTGATCAGTTGGTGGGTGTGGCCTAATGGCCCGTAACCATGTCAACATTGTGATTGAATTAAAAACTAGATGTGTCGGAACGACAAGAATGCCCCCGCCTGGGGTAAATTAGAAACATTTGTTTAATTTTGAAATTTGTTTTAAGTTCAGGAGATGTCATATGGTCAAAAGTAGGTCAACAAGGGCAAAATGCAAACTCGATCTGTTACGGGTCATTATCAAGCAACACACCAAAAATACGGCCAGTATCTGCAGGCACTGTGAAAAAAGTCCATACATTGGCATTTTCCATAAAAATATTCTGTCTTTTATGAAATTTTCTATGTTTAGGAGCTGTAAAACAATCAAAAGTAGGTCAACCGGGATGAAACGCAAACTCGATCTGTAACTGTCATTATCTGCCCACACAGAAAAAAATCAGGGTGGTATCTGCAGGCATTGAGGAAAAAAAGTCGGTACATATGCATTTGTTATGAAAATTTCTATTTTCATGAAACTTTCTATGTTCAGGAGCAGTCAAATGGTCAAAAGTAGGTCAACTGAGACATAACAAGAACTTGATCTGTAACTGGTCATTATGTGCCTACACACCAAAAATCAGGCCCGTATCTGCAGGCACTGCGAAAAAATTCCGTACATGTGCACTTTTTATGAAATTTTCTATGTAAGAGCACCGTCAAACAGTCAAAAGTAGGTCAACTGGGACAAAACATGAACACGATCTGTAACTGGTCATTATCTGCCTACACACAAAAAATCAGGCCAATATCTGCAGGTATTGCAAAAAAAAGTTAGTACATATGTATTTGTCATGAAAATTTATATTTTTTATGAATTTTTTATGTTCAGGAGCCGTAAAACGGTCAAAAGTAGGTCAACTGGGACGAAATGCTAACTCGATCTGTAACTGGTCATTATCTGCCCACACACCAAAAATCAGGTCAATATCTGCAGGCATTGCGAAAAAAAGTCCGTACATATGTATTTGTCATGAAAATTTCTATTTTTCATGAAATTTTCTAAGTTAAGGAGCCGTAAACGTACAAATGTAGGTCAACTGAGACGAAATGTTAACTCGATCTGTAACTGGTCATTATCTGCCTACACATTAAAAATCAGGCCAATATCTGCAGGCATTGCGAAAAAAAGTCCGTACATGTGTATTTGTCATGAAAATTTCTATTTTTCGTGAAACTTTCTATGTTCAGGAGCCGTAAAACGGTCAAAGGTAAGTCAACTGAGACGAAACGCGAACTCGATCTGTAACTGGTCATTATCTGCCTACACACCAGAAATCAGGCCAATATCTGCAGGCATTGCGAAAAAAAGTCCATTCATGTGTATTTGTCATGAAAATTTCTATTTTTCCTGAAATTTTCTAAGTTTAGGAGCCGTAAAACGGTCAAAAGTAGATCAACCGGGACAAAACGCGAACTCGATCTGTAACTGGTCATTATCTGCCGACACAGCAAAAATCAGGCCAATATATGCAGGCATTGCGAAAAAAAGTCCGTACAACTGTTTTATTTCGGAATGACGGAAGGACGGACATGGGTAAAACTATATGCCCCGGCCACTTTGTGGCGGGGGCATAAAAAGTCTTTTATTTGCTAAAAGAAAAACAAACAAAATTTTAAACCTGATATTCATGTAATAGTATACATATTTGAAGCTGTGTGATCAGGTACAATAAAAGTCAAGGTCATTCAAGGTCACAGTCATGGAAAACCATTTGCTTTGCAAACGCAATGGCAGAAATCATCATAGACATTTCTAACTTACAAAATAAGGGGTAGATCATATAGCCTCAGGGCTATCATGGACCCACTTCTTAGGCAGTAGTCAAAACAATGTTTTTTTTTTGCCTGAAACCTCGGCAATCAGAATCTGCTTGTTTGCCATAGATCTGGAAATGGGCCATTACCATGGTAGCATATATGAGTGAAAGTGTCGAAATTAGAAAATTGTGATTTATTTGTGACTTAACAAAATAAAAACAAGTTCCAATATATTCATTTGATTAACATGATACATCGGGATGACTCAGTATAATGTTTGGTGATGCATTTTGCGTTTTTAATTTGATTAATGAGATTGTTTATCTAGCTGAGAAAAAGCTAGGTGCTTATGGAAAATATTGAACATATTTACTGTTTAATGTTGTCATACGTTGAAGCATCTGATATCACAATTGTTTACATAAATCGAGAATGGTCTAGAATGTTATCACTATTCTAGAGCCGGATTATCCTGGTAAGGCGCCATTGTGGTTTGATATATAAGGTATAAATAAGGCTGTAGAGCCACGTGTAAGCTCGAGGAACATAAATGAGAGTTCGTTAGACGACTAATGGAAGATAATTTGCATGTTGCCAAGGGAACAAACTTTGTTTACGTTTACCCTGGACTTCCTAAAATGAACCGTTTTGTATATCGGTTTGAGAATTTTGTAAATCCATGATTGATTATAACAAGTTATATTTTCTTAAATATAGCACACCTAGGATTTAATATTAACCAATAAAATGCAAGTGTTTGGAAAGACCAACTTACAAAAAAGGACTAAAAGATTGTCATGTCAAATGCAACTGTTACTTTAAAAGTTAACATGCAGGGTATGTTTACAAGCATATTAAAAGAAAATAATTGTTTCATTCTGCCATATGTATTCCAATTTCCATTTGCAATGTGTGTGTGTGTGCGTGTCTGGAGGGGTTTGGGGATGGGGGTTAACGGGGACCTCGAACCCCCCCCCCCCCCCCACACACACACACACACACGCACATAACACCTTGTAATGTGTAAAACCACATTAACCCCCTCCTTCTATAGTATAATATTAATAAGAATGTCATCAATGATGTATTCAAGATTCAAGTGGGGAGGGGGACAAGTCTATTCCGTGAATCATGACTGAATATTAAAATAAAAAAAGTTTAATGGCTGAGTACTTCACTGTCAAAGAAAGGTTGGAATAGAATATTTTCAGTCACTATTGCTATTTTACTCTTTACTGAAACACCGCATTTCATTGATATTTAAGGAAATTTCTGACACTGTCACCCATTATAGATAACAGCTTGTATATATTATTATATATATTTAATGACAAAAGTACATTTATTTAATTACCAAAAAGTGGAGGGACATAACATGGCATGTCCCCCCTGGTTGAAAAAAAGTGTGTGTGCGAAAATGACAATTGACCCAAATATTGATACCTTAACAAACCTTATAAGTGTGCTTCCCTACAGGCAAAGTCTTTTTAACAAGCACATTCTTACAGCTGAGGATCCAGATTGACTGGAAAATAATTACTGGCTAAACCGGATGGAAGTCCATACTGATCAATAATCTGTTCTTTTGTTGAATTGCTGTAAGTCTATCATGTTTATGATATCCTTTCTACCATTACGCTGTCATAGCAACAGCCATAATTTTGCACGACTGACATTAAATGACCTCGATTTCGATTGTGCTTGGCCTGCTTCAAATTTTTATACTTTTAAACGTATATTATGTTTTATTTTTGTTTATTAACAATTATAGGTGCTTTTTTAAATATGCATTTCTTTGTTGTCATGGTAACGGGCCATATGGGCATATTCACAACCAGAAAAATGGCAAACAAGCAGAGTCTGATAGCCAAGGTTCCTGGGTAACAAGAAAACATGGTTCAATTACTTTTTCTGGGGGGGGGGGGGGGTCCATGATGGCCAAAATACTATATTGTATACCAATATTTTGTAAGCGAATAATGTCTTTGATGAATTTCTGCCATATCGTTGTCATAGCAGCATACATGATTTTTATGACAGTGACTAAATAACCTGGATTTAGATTGCACTTGACCAAGCAGCTTCAAATATGTATACCTTGTCCAGAGGCTATATGATCAACCCCTATTTTATAAGTTTATCATGTCTATGATGACCATGTTTTTGCTACCATAGCAAGTGCCATAATAATTCATGAATGTGACCTTAAATGAACCATATCTTGTTGGTCATAAAAAAAGCCTATGTACATGGACACAGACTGTACGTTGATGATATTTACGGTTGCCATAGCAACGACGCTCATTGTTCATCGCCATTACCTTATATGAACCAAATCTTGATTTTAGTTGACTGTGTAGTTTTAGATACACATTTCTACAAACTTGGATAAGTTTATTCATTGAGTTTAGTTAGATATTTACAAGTTTTCTGAAATTGCTGGTATTTACAAATGCCTTGTCATAGGAACGGCTCTTACGCTCATACCCACAACTAATCAAAAGGCAAACAGCTTATCACCAATGCTAACAGAAAAGCACGCTGGAATTTGGTGTCGGGGGGGGGGGGAGTCGCTATTTTGGCCCACGGTCTATATGATTTACATTTTTATACAGGGCACGGGGGGTTAAGCTTGGATTGTGGGGGACCACTCTCCGCTGTTGCTGTCACGACCCTCTTTAAGCAGATGGGACTTCCTACCTCGTGCCGTTTGAAATGCAGTAAGGGTTTCTTAGTAACTCCTTCGTGTATAATTATTTATAAAAAAGGGTTCATGCTGTTAAATAAAACTCCGTATGCAAGTGTAACGCTCCTATTCCGCCGTATTATATCTTCCGCTATATAATAAATTGCTTTTTATTTTCTTCCCTAATAATTTGCTTTTCTTTGCTTTGCAACATGAGGACAGCAAGATATGCGAAACCAATTATAAAAAGCGTCCAAAATGGGTACGCAACCCAGCATGGAAGAGGGAGTTTAAAGATAGTGCATTGTGTTCATATTCTTTAAATCACCATTAAATTTGCTGCTATATAAAAAGCTTAAGTAATTAATATGATTTTTTTTCAGGATGTGAACCACCTTTTAGTTACCTGTTCGGGAAAGATGAATTTCACCTGAATTCCTGTTACATGTTTTTGCCAAAACCACGTGTTGATTTCAAGAAAGCCCAGAACTACTGCAGGAAATACAACTCAGCCTTGGTCAGCATTGAAACAGAAAGAGAAATGCTACATCTGAAAGAAATCATTGAGAAGAATAAACATGTGCTCATGCCAAGTAATGTTATTTATCTATACATTATTTTTACACATATGACTGAAGCATAATATCACAAAGAAATACCCTATTACAATGTGTACTGGTAAGACTAAGCAAACACACTTCAACTACTGTCACTCTGTATACTTTTTAGGACAATGTATTAAGATGTTATTATATATTTTCCATGTAAAAAAACAACTACGTAATCAAAAGAGCGACTGAGAGTCAGCTAACATATATATAAAGAGTGCAATATGAACTAACTTATCTGATCTCGGGTCTCTGAGTATAGTTATACGAGAAATCATTTTCTTTTGCATAAATTCTAAGTATATATAAAAACTACAATATAATGTGGGAGAACACTTTTAGTAGGCTTGAGAGATATTGCATTTTATATACTGAATTTGTGGAATTCCACCGCTGTTTGTTATATACTGATACCTCATAATTGCTTCATTAATCCAAAACGGTTTAAAAACACCAAAATATCTCTGAATATTCGAATATACCTTTTCTAACAAACTAGCGACATCCATCTGTTTGATTCGACTGGCATTTAGTTTTCGGGTCCGTTTTATTGATAAAGAGTGATGAACGAGGGGGAAACATGTCATTAAAGAGGAGTTTCTATCAGGAGTTTGTGGCATATTTTCTGGTTCCATTTAACTATACCCGTTATGATGGCCCACGTGACCCGCAAACTGTAGACGAGCGTTAAATGCAGTGCTCACTTTCGTAGAAAAAATTCTTTTGGAAAGTTAGTGGGACCAACCTTATGCAAAGACACCAGGCTGCTTCCGATCATAATAAGCTTGTTGAGGCTGAATTAGGGAAATAAGGATCCAGATAGTATAAATTACTCATTTTTGACATGAAGGTGCACTCAGGTTGTAGTTAGCCCCTTTAACATTATGTACTCTATTGAATTTCAAAGCTTTGAAAAAACCAGTCTAGCTATCATGCAGCAATCTTTGATATGATAAATGATGAACCTCAATTGAGGATTTTTGCCGTTCAATCAAATAATTTTTGGTTAAATATACCAGGAAACGCAAATCGTACTAATGTTCTTTGTGACTTGTATGTACATTTATATATAGATATATATATATATATATATATATATATATATATATATATTCTGAGAACCAAAACCGTATACATGTTTTCAAAATAAGAAAATTTAACAATTTAACTTTCATTTTCTTGTTACTGTTTTCTTAGAACAAGGAAAATTATATGAATATGAATTGGCTCGGAATGTTACATAGTATTGACCTTCTTTCTGTTCGACAAGCAAAATTATCAAGTCCTTCGACGCAACTCAAAAATTATTACCAAAAAAATGTTTTATAAGATTTACATATCCTTTTATAATGTCAGAAAAAGGTTACTTTGACCTATTTATATACCTCCAATGACTTTAAATAATGTGTAAGGTCTGACGCTAAGCGTCATGGTCCCAATGTTTTCAAAGAGATACTTTTCACACTTAGTCACATATAACTTGGCCCTGAGGCGTGGCTATGATTACTGGTGACGTATCTATTCTATCTATTCAAACACTATGGCCCTCACGCAACGACTGCCCATTCAATCATTCTAGATCTTCTTGACTTTCACCGCTGCTTTCTTTTGGAAGATTACACCAGTTATGACAAAGAACTAAGAAGAGACCTACATGGAGCTTGATGCATATGACGATAACTTGTTCTAATTGGTCTGTTTATAATCCGTTGCTCGTGACAAACCTAGTGATAGGGCTTAGCGAATCTTGGTAAACAAAATGTCGGTTAAAGCCAAGAGGGACCTGGACGACTGGTGTGTAAAGCTGCTGCGTTAGGACCGAATTCAAACAAAATAATTTAATAAATGCAACGTGTATATACCTACATGATACTTTGTACATGCAGCCTTTGAGGAATACTTCGGGTACTGGACCTCAGGAACTGATGAAGACCAAGAGGGAGTATGGGTATGGGGCGCCACTGGTCGGAAGATATACTACACGCGATGGGGAGTGTCCGAACCGGACAACTTGTTATTTGAAGAACACAATTTAATTTTTACTACAATAGCATTCAGATGGTTTGATATGAACAGGGATGCAAAATTCGGTACCCTCTGTGAAAAAGGGGCAGAGTATACCTAAACAAAACACGAAACAGCGATTAACAGTGTTTCGGACTAATGATGTTAAAGTCTTTGTAAAACTGCTCAAATGTTCTAATGACTCTCTGGTAAATGACCAAGGATAAAACTGATTATGTTACTGTGACTTGGACTATGGTAAAAATAGAGACTTAGTATATCGCTGGGTTTGGTGTTCTCAATATCAAATGAATATCCTTTAGACATATATCCGAAATCTACATATACACAAACAAGTCCAAAACACCTAATGTTTATTCCTGATGGTATGGAATTTTCTTAAAGGTTGATCATCACACCTCTCTGAAACCTACATATTAAAAAAGTGCAACAGATGTTGAAAAAAAGTAAAGCTAACAGTATGAGCTCCTTGGTTACCGCATTCTTTTCGGTGATTGAATGTTAATGAGAATCATGAGAAAACTGATGTAGGTATATCGCCTAATAATTTACCAATTATTTGTTAAAGTATCTTTGTAAAACAGCACTAATGGTTTGAGGACTCTTTTGAAAATAACCGAGGATGGAACAGATTATTTTACTAAGACATTAAATCTGAATCTGGCGAAAGTAGAAACTAGGTATATCGGTGCATGTGTTGTTATATATATATATATATATATATATATATATATATATATATATATATATATATATATATATAAATTGAATTATGTACAGTGTTTTCCTTGAGAAATATATATATATAAAAACACGTATGTTCAAACCTGTCCAAAAGACCTAATGTTTATTTCCTTTTTCTTTCTTTGTGCAGGCTTTATTTGTCCGCTTTGAAAAAAAACTAATCTTAACAAAAAAAAAAAAAGAAAAAAAACCCAGATATGCAGGGGCAGAGGATCCTAGTAAAGCAAAGTTTGGAGTCGACCCCTCAAAGGGTATAACAAAACTCGGCCTCCATTGCCCGTTGCATTTATAATATCCAGAAAATGACCAGTTAAAGTGAAAAATATAACTATAGTACTTTGATTCTTTACGTCTTGATTTCGTCTTTATTATCCTGATTGTATACAGTTTGTCCCCAAATCTATTTTGGGAACACATGTGAAGGTGATATACTATCGTTTCCGAATTATTTGTGGGGATTGTATATTCGTTTAATATAGTGACGATCATTTACTTCATTTATTAATTAAATAAATTCACAGCGAAGCAGATTTACTTATTTATTTTATAAAAGAGTCACACATTTTGACTTTGAAATATTTCCAACAAAATATCATCAGAAAAGGGCTCAAGTGGTGTGCAGTAACATGTCAACGGCGATCGTGTTAAGGGTCAAGTTTAACAGATACAAATATATGACAAAACAAAGCATAACTATAACCATATGATTGTGACACTGATGGTGTAAATCGTATATACGTATATACTCACCGGCTTCTGTGGCTCAGGGGCAGAGCACAAGACTCACGGTCGGTCCCCAACAAAATGTAAGCGCTCTGCAGGCTTAATGGGAAGTCCGTGCCCAACAGCCTTGTTTCACTCACAAACGAGTGCGCTCTACGAGGGTACCTCGCCGGTTTGACCAAGCAATAGGGTTGATTACCCACCAACGTTCCGCAGGTGCAGGAGTAACCGGGCCTGGTAAACACCAGGATATAACATGAGAGGAAGCGTAAGACACTGTCCTATCAAGCAGTCCGAAACCGGAATGGAATTCTGCAGATGAATATAAATTTATTTAAGCTAGCTATAAAATGAAACGGAGGTGGTTATCTCTAACAAAATTTAATTTGAAAGAAAGATGCAAATAATATGAAAATTATAAATGTTGTGAAAAAAATATATATAAACTGAAATAACCTTCCTCTTAACAAGAGTATCAACCCAATGCTTTTGTGACACCTCTTCTGTATCCGTAAGACATTAAATATATATGGCATTGACACTGGGGACAGGAATGACATCCTTTTTGGAAAGTATGTACGAGAGAGACGCTGCCGACCCCCTTCTACAGTTTTATATAATCCACACGACATAACCACTTCACTAGGGGAAAAATATGGTCACCAGCTACAGTCCCTCCTATTTTGGTAGATAGCAAATTCGATATTCAACCAAATTTAGCAACCGTATGAACTATTCACATATAATGTCTCCTAATAAAGGTCTACGCTAGTTAAGCTAGTATTAAAAAAATATAAAGGCCGTTACCTCCAACAAAAATTAAATTTGTATATACCCATATTATTAAGTGCTCATTTATTTTCTTTTGATCTGGGAATTTAAAAAGCCAATTACATATTGTTGACAGCAGAAGCGATTAATGTGTGGGCTGGCCCTAATTTTTCATGATATTTTAAAATATAACCATTAACATACACATTTTTGTCTTTTAAAAGATTAAAATTTTAATTCTACATGTTCATGTAAAATATTATGAAAATCTATTTGTCAAATTTCTAAATTGTGTAACGTTTGTTTCCACCTTGGTTACAATATCATATAAAAACCTACCACAAGTGTCTATTCAATTTCATATACGGCAAAAACAAGCAAATTGATCCCGAGATTTTAATTCATAATTAAACAAAAAATGCCATATAGATATCATTGTCAAAATATCTAAAAAATCTTTTGGTAGAAAAAAAGGTGTCAGGTTCTACGTTAAAGTGTCTTTACACACAACAATTGATGACGTCATTGTAAGATCAACGCTATGGTGTAACTGTCCCGGCATCCGCAGCAGTTTAACGTTGCGTAAACAGTAATAGAGTCATTTTAGAAAATAACGTAAAACAGAGACCCCTTTGAAATCATAACCTATGGTCAGGTGCCACGGACCCTTTTTCATGTGTTAAATCAGATATATATCATTATTGAGTTGAGCTAAACTAAACGGACATGGCCATGGCAGTTTGCAGTTTCTTTGGCACAAGGTACTTTAGTTTATCAGTGTAAACTGACATTTAACAGAATTAATGATGTACTCTTGTTTATCAATAGATTCTAATAATCATCAAAATCCATGTGTCACGTTCATGAGAAACCACAAAATGTGGACAATTAGGGAGGGTTTACGTTCAGATTCACTAGAATGTTAATGGTTGTTGCATTGCTCGATTAAGGAGCAGGCCTTTCTCATAGTATATATAAATTATCAATGAATTCTGAAAATGAGCTGTATAGATTTTCCAAATTGGTGACATATCTTCCCTGATTATGTATGATCAGGCCTAATGTATTATTCAAAAGTGGCGTAAACATTGCATGTTTCGTCCCGGCCAAGACTAAATAATGACCAAATCTTGCAAAAAGAAAAAACACTGCATGTTTAGTCACGGCCAAGAATGAATAATAACCCAATCTTCCCCCCAAAAAATTTCACTGCATGCATTTCCTTCTCTTTGTGCCGAAGGATAATGCAAGCTCCAGTGTTATTATCGATTCCAGGAAAAGCTAAGTTCCGAGTGCGGCCTGAAATTTTAGACCAGTTAATTCGAAAGCTCAATTTGCGCAATCTAGCCACCATTTCTTCCATTGCACGTATCGTTATCTTTACATTTAACACAAACACGTCCATAAAACACTACATATCGCCTACAGGAGGCGAAAGCCTAGGGAATTAACTTATCTCATTTAAACTCTAATTAATACAGAAAATCCCATTAACTTGCATATTGTTTCGTATGTCTTTCGTGTCTTCAGAAAATTGCAACAGCAATATTAGAAAATTTACGATAGCTATACATTATTGTTCTGAGTGTGAGTAAACTCTCTAAAACTCTGTTTGTTTGCCAAAAGATCATCAGCAAAAAACAAGATCTTGGTTTTGGATGTTGAGCGGTAAGGCCACCATTTTGCATGCGCGCTATCTGTATGTGTTGTGCCATTGATCGGGCCCGGTGGTAGATTGTTTCCTTTTCTATGCAGGTGTAAGCAAGCGGTTTGGTATTGAAATATATTGACAAATACCGTAATCTTTTAAGTAGATTACACCATAAATTATATTTCTTTAATATACCTGTTTCGTGAATAGGCCCGGTTAGAGAATGAAATATATTGACAAATTTCGTAATCTTTTAAACAGATTACACCATAATTGATGTTTCATTAATATACCAGGTTCGTGATTAGACCCCTTTAAGTCCTGTCAGAATAGACTAGACAACCTCCCTACCTCTGGCTCTTAGTAGCAATGGTTGATGTTTTCAGTTCTAGTTTATGAATCTATTATTCTGTTTTGATAACCCTTTTTATAACAGGTTTAGGAGTTGTTCGGTGTTTTTCACTCAATGTACTTCACCGTGACGCTTTCCCTAATACCATATATAGTCATTGTTTTGAAACTAAGGACATAACACTAGTTAAGTCTTCATCCAAATCATTTTGAATATACAAGTGTATAACGATATAAAACTTTCTCCAAGTATTAAGACTAACCCGTGTTATGTTAACCCTTCCGAAATGTTGAGGGTTTTGTCCTCATGACCTTATAACTTGTAAATCCTTTCTATCATATTGGGTCATCCTTTGGCCTATTTCAAAATGATTAATGTACAATGTGTAATACCTAATATTGAAGCGTCTGTCTTTCTTGCACATTGTCTATTCGTTTACTATTTTTAAGTATCAATTCTTATAAAGTGTATATAAATAGCACTGAAAATAACACGCATAAGGATCACCAGTGATGGATCCTGGTTAAAATTTGCTGTATTGTCCGTAAACCAAGGAACTATATTTATTTTAGCTAAGAGTAATGGTTCACGTTTCACCAACTGGATGCTTGCATCACAGACGATCTCAGATTACCAGAACATAAGCGGCTAAAATTAGTCACAACTGTGCATGCGAGTGGAATATACTTTCTCCATATTCGGAAATTTGCACTTTTCTCTAAGTACCTTTGACTGAGGATGGTCTATTCCCCTCCTAGGACAAAAATATTATCTCTTAACACCGAATATTCCTTCATACAAATCATATTATGTTGATCTGGGTTACCGGTTAATATTCCTGTCGGACATCAAATAAAGACATATACTGGGCTTGTCACGATGAAAAAGGTGAATAACCACTTGTAAACAAACGTCATTCAAGTAAAAATATGGTGATTCTCTAATAATAAATACAAGGAATATCATGGAAGACAAAGACCGTTGTGACACTTCGATTCTGGTACATGGATCGAGCTGAGACCTAATGCAGCATTAAAGCTGCCAGTATTATAAAGAAGAAAGCCTATCTTAATATTAAGGAAAATTTCAATTTCCATTAAAAAAATAAACCTCACAGAATGTCTTAGCGTGTTTGCATTGAAAAGAATGTCCTGAACTGTTGGTAATATTTTACTGATTAGCCAAAGAAATGCTTGAATGATTGAGACAAAAAATGCATGGTCGTTGATTTTTTATATTTCCAGAAGTAAGGACTGAAATCCAAATGATTCTTCCTAAAAGCACGTATTTTAAGGACTGGCATAGGAAGGCGGGTGTTCATGATTAATTGAGCGAAATGAATTTGTGTCATGCTCATACTTATTTGTACTTTTCAGGATATAGATATTTTACAAAATTGTAAGCAGGCATTTTAATCTCGCTATATGATTCCAATGACAACTCCGCCATTTATGTTGAATCGTTCTGAGGTTAAAGGCCTTAAAGTCTGTCTTGAGTATAAACGAGAATGACTGATTTTCTTAATCTATCTTTAAAAGGCAACATGATATCTATGGTCTTCCGTTTTATAATTTCAGATGTTAGCATGAACATTTCAGAATACCTCATCATGAATAACAAATTATTGAAGACTTAAATGCATAGGAGCAAGAGGATGAATCCTCTCGAATTTTCATGGGGGTATATATATATATAAAACCTATTTCTTTTGAAAAAGTTTTGTAAACAGGTGAAATCTAATGCCAATTTTATATGTCTACAGCACCATTTTACAGAAGCTGAGAAGTTTCATATCATTATTATTTTTGATTATTATTGTGTTCATATATTGTTCCAGAGAGGGCTCCTATTATTATTAAAGCCAATAAACACATTATGGTTCAGGAGAATAACTATTTATAGGAAAGCATCACAGTGAAAAATTAATTACATCTCGACAGGAACATGGGACACAACATTCATCTTATATGCAAAGGGTATATAGAATGGACAATGGGTCATTCACTGCATGTGTATATGGCAGATTATTCATAATTTATTGAAAGTATGTGTACAAGGGCAAGAAATAATGTATTTATGCACTAAAATTTTAGAAATGTCAACATCATCTCGAAGAAAACTATTGCTGGAAAAAAATAAAGAAAAAGCTTTTAAATCAATATTCTTTCATGATATTTTGTTAATATCGTAATTAATTGGTTATCAACAAATACACATATATAACACTGATCAAAATAATTTTCACCAGTGAATTTCGTAAGTAATGGGGTACTTTTACACAAGGTTATTGTTATTTACTTGCTTATCAGCGCCATCTAGTATTCAAACTTTGAACGATTTAGAAGTTTAACATATCTATCTTTTCGAATAAACGTTAACTTTAATCATACTTCAGATGAACTTAGTCAAGCTTTGGCGATCCACTCAAATGTATAAGAACACACAAAGGAATTAGCCAGTTTTAATGCCTAACCCAAACGTAATGTGTTTCACTAAATGGACACAGGATGGCGCTGATAAGTAAATCGGGGGGGGGGGGGGGGGGGAGACACGTAAATAACAATAATCTTGTTCAAAGGTTTCCCCTTGCAGATACAATGCAGTTTATTTCAAGTGAATATGTCAAATATGAAGCGAGCTATAAACATTTACATACCACTAACCCCTGATCAAGGCTATTATACCTGTCCGCGGGTGCCATGTGTAATGACGAGGTTGTCTTTAAATGGCTTAAAAGGGTAGTGTATATCAAAATAACCAGTGTTAACATGTTAATTCATTAACTGGACATACTTTGGGATCTAAAAATACCTTTGTCATAAAACCCGAGAGGGGGTGCACGATGACCTTTCTTATATTATGACTTAAATATGATTATTTTAGTATTTATGTTAAAAATGGCCCACGAAATGGTTTTCAATTATTTTCCAAACCAATAAACGCCTTCAGGTTCTGACAAATAACAATTCAAAGTGTCAAGGAAGCATCACAGTGAAAATTAATGCATCTGAATCGTAACATGGAATACCACATCCATGTTATAACCAAGAGATACCATGAAATATAATTAACAATATTCATTCATTGCAGGTGTATATGGTCAAATATTCATACTTTTTTCAACAGAATTTGTAGGAATGTTAGGAACTAATGAATTATTGCACAAGAAATTTAGAAATGCAACATCATCTCGAAAGATAAACAACTGTTGGAAAAAAAAATGAAAGAAAAAGCTGTTAAATTCAATTTTCGGTTTTGATATTTTTCAGGTATAGTGATTAATTGCTTAATCAGCAAAATATATAACACATTCATATGATCATTGTTGTCAGTAACTTTTCCCAATTATTTGCAAACATAATGTAGTTTTTTTTAAGTTAATTTGTCAAATATTAAGAGATCTATAAGCATTTACAAACCCCTAACCCTTATCAACGCTACCTGTCCGCGGGTGCCGTTCGTAAATACGCGGTTGTCTTTAAATGGCTTAAAAGGGTAGTGTATTCCAACATAATCAGTGTAAACATGTTAATTCATTTACTCTACATACTTTTGGATCTAAAAATACCTATGTCATAAAATCCGAGAGGGATGCACGGTGACCTTTCTTATATTATGGCTTAAATATGATTATTTTAGTATTTATGTTAAAAATGGCTCAAGAAATGGTTTTCAATTATTTTCCAAACCAAACCATACTTTGGGATCTAAAAATACCTATGTCATAAAATTGCAGAGGGGGTGCACGGTGACCCCTCCTAGCCCATGGACTAATAGCCGTGACAACCCAACTCAGCAGGCAATGATAATTTGGCTCGCAAGCCTGGTAGGCCAGTAATCTGGTCGTTAAGGCAAAGGGTCGATATGACGCTAGGAAACAGAATGAAGGTGACGATTTGTGCGATCGGGGGGGGGGGGGGCTTATCTGATGTTTGTTGTCATTTCTATTTAATCAAATCTGTTATCTCTGTCACACTGTAACCAGTCCAACACTTTGTGTTCGCGTGCATGTCGAACTGACATTAAACGTTGGTTTTGACTTAAAGTATCTTAAACCATCTGTGCAATATTAAATAATCAGAGTAACACGACAAAATGTACGGTCGGGGGGAAGGGGGTGGGGCTTATCTGATGTTTGTTCACGTTATTTTTATACACATAAAGAAAAACTGTTATCTCTATCACACAATAACTAGTCCAACACTAAGTGTTTGTGAGCATGTCCAAACTGACATCAAGTGTCAAACCATCCGTTCAATATTTAATAATCAAACACAATTTTTATATTTCGAGATAAATAATTCAATAAGTTTATGGTTTCATAACATTTCCCTCAATAGCATTTCAATTGTGCAATATTCATTTTGAGAAAATTTAGGATACTTATTGTTTCAACTGCCTTTTTGAATGTTTAAATCATATGTAAATTATCAATAATATAGCAAAATTTAATTATAATATGTGAGGGAAGCAAAGACATATATGGTGTTCTGAAAAAGGGGTTTATCAGGGGTTTCATGGGGTGGGGACTATCCGGAAAATTTGAGCGGGTGTCCTTATTTCGGGGAGGGGGTGGGCCTTTGCCCGTACTCGTTTGGTTTGTACTACCTCACATTTTCTGAATAAACAAGGCCTATGTTGTAAAGAAGTGGAATGAGAATTTCCACGTTTGTTGCATTTTCTCTGAGAAATTAAATCAGCGTGACTTAACTTTTTCTTCCTTAAGGTAGATCCCTCCAATCATTATTAAAATTGTAGCAAGAATTATAAAAGATGTAGTGAATAAACATGGTTAGTAGGTGAGCTAGAATAAACCTTTATGGTAGTGCATGATTTAGGAGGCGAGAACTTCCACCATTTATAATTCACTGAATTAAACATCTCCAGTCATGACATAAATAGCGGATATGTAGTGACAAATAAAATAACAGAAGGCACTGGGTTTTTTTTCTGAATACAGTTTATATTATATCATATCTTCACACTGCAAACCTTTACACCGCAAATCCTTTAACATGATATTTCAGTAGAATAATATAGGGAAGCGTTATACCCCTACATTGAAAATGCAAGGTTAAAACCGAATGTAATAAATATAAGTAAGTATTTATGCTGCATTACCTTGCACATGCTTAGCAATAGGAATTGAGCTAAGATCTTGGAAATGCGGGCTGTATTGGTCTGTTTATATACGGTCATAAGCCGGCTGATTATTCCTGCAGCGTCTACATGTAATCACGGACTTGAAGAATTCCCGACAAAAACAGCAACAGCAGCATGACGTCACAGCGGCCACCAGCAGCAAGAAACCAAGAACTGCAAGGGCCGACTGCCAGCTGTAAATATATTGATAAGACAATCAGTCTGTATAGATACCTTACATCAGTGAGGTCACAATCCTAATCTAGCAAATAAAATAGATCATAAGAAACCAACAACATAGAGCAGGTGAATAATTGTTATGCTTACTGGTCAGGGCATAATATGTTAAATTGTACACACTTGTAGAAAATTATGTACAATGTTTTTAAATTTTTTTTTTAAAGTTAACATGAAAAACATGAAATTTTATTTTTTCGCATGTAGCAATATGCATATATACAAAATTTGCATTTTATTACAGGAAATGATTTCTTTGAAAGAATTGGCCAAGAACAGCCTTTAGAAACAAAAATACAAGGGACTCATTTTACAAAAGATCCATGAAAAAAGAGCAGCTATATATTCAGCAGAGTAGTTATTTTTTTGTGTGATTCAACGGGTGAATGTTGTTTGCTTCTAAATGCGGCTATTCTTCAATCAATAAAAACGGCAGGTTGATTTTGGATAAAAGAGATGTTAAAACAACTATATTTTAATGTTGAAATACAGGAGAAAGTACGGAAGCGTATTGCTGGCACCTAGTAAAAGAAAAATAAATTATTTATCTCGTACGTACGACATAGTATCTCGTACGTACGACATATTATCTCGTACGTACGACATACTATCTCGTACGTACGACATACTATCTCGTACGTACGACTTATTATCTCGTACGTACGACATATTATCTCGTACGTACGACATACTATCTCGTACGTACGACATATTATCGCGTACGTACGACATATTATCTCGTACGTACGACATACTATCTCGTACGTACGACATAATAAAGACTACATAATTCACAGACTACAAAACAGACCAGCTGATATATGTATAAGCAATATATATATATATATGTGTGTTAAATAATGTATGTTCTCCACCTCCTTGCAAACAGTTTGAACACCGTTGAAACGAACGTATATATATATATTTATTTATTTATTTATTTATATATACTATATATTTAAATGCTATTCGATTATATCATTTTTCTGTGTCTGGGTTTCTGAAATATTTCAAGGAAGCGAAATATATCAAGTCGTTGTCTGCAGGTCATATACAGAACTTTCATTTTTAGATAGATGATTAAATTCTGTTGGCAGCGTATGATGTTAAAATGATGAGCCTGTCATAGTATTAATAAAAAGAAATATTGCCTTTGCCAAATTGAAAAGAAGAGGACAGCTACCAAATAGCCTAATTTTTAGTGTTTGAGTATTGTGCAGTTTTCTAATATTCATAATTGATCTAAAAATTAGATTTTTGATATAACGCACGGTGTAGTGGATAGTTAAAAATATTAAATGTATATACAACTATTGATATAATATGTGGGTAGCGGAACAGTCCACAACCCATTTTGTGCGGTACATATAATTTATTTTTTTATTTGAATTAAATAAAAAAAAAAATATTAAAGACTATAACTCATGGAAATGCGATTAATCTGTGAAAGAAGAATACAAATTAATATACAAGTATTTTGTTCATATGTCAGGCTGAAGAGGTGGTAAAGCCTACACCTCAGATCGGTTTGATTTGCGGATAAGTATAAAATCTTATATGTGGTACATGTACGTGTAACTTGTCCTACTACTGTAGACACCATGAAGTTAAACTTATGGGATCAAGCACTCCGTTTCATAATTAACATAGGAATCATTAATCTCTCCTTATTGGCATCTTTGTATTACAGACACCTCTGTAAGTGACACTTAAGGTTCATATTCATTTGCAATAATATGTGTATTGTTTCACGTTATTAACTCATTTTGGGTGAAAACGAAAGTTGTCCAGCAAATCCATGCCGACACACAAGCTTAATATCTCCTGTTCACTGGTTTTATACGTTGTCATGGTTCTGTCTGTGAGTTAACACAGTCCTCGTGTCTGGTAACCATTACAAGACCCCTTGACTAGAGGCAAGATCTTAGTTGAGCACAAGCGAAATTTATAAAAAAGAGAACAAACATGAAAAATGAAACACCTGGAGAAGCTAGAAAATCTTGATTTTTGAAGTTGGGTTGTACGTCCAACAGGTCGCGTGATCGCTGTTTGTTTTTCATCATTCATCGCACCCGTGGCAAGCCTTTTTCTACTTGCGTAACGGATTTAGCAAACGGTTTTAGAACGAAATATTGAAAGATACCGTAATATTTAAGGAGACTACACTGTATTTCATATAATATGTGTAATATGTGAGTAAATGATATATGAAATAACCTGACTGATGGATTAATATGGAGTAAAATATAGTGGTTTATTTTTTATTTATTTTGGAGGGGTCGAAAAAAGCAATTTATTTGAGCAAATATGAATGCAATGACAGTATGCTAAGCAGTGGTATAATGATGATAAGGCTATTTGTTGAAGGATCTATAGTGTATGGAAAACTGCAAGAGTTCAATTTGACAGATACAAGGTTATGATTAACTATGCTGATGCGGGGATTTATGAATTTGTGACTGTATGACATAATATCTTGAAAAGATCGGTCTTGACGAGGTGCATTATTTTGATGCCCCTCACATCTACATATTTCACAATATTGACATAATTTCTGGCATGTACATAGGTACCTGGTCAACAGTACTGAACCACCTGGAAGGTTAAAATCTTAAAAATATGATGAAATGTAGATAATGTTTGAGAGGAAGAGGTAATCTGGGCCATGGTTGGTTTATATTATTGAAGGAAATGTTGCAAATAATATTAGAGACCTGACCATGCCTTTCCATTGGTTACCTTTTTGATAAGCTGTTGACAGTTCAACAGTTTACACATTTGTCTATTGAGATCCAATTTATTTGGTAAACCCTTTTCATCAATTTTATGATATGTATACAGTTGCCATAACGTCCCAATTCCACAGGTGCAATGACTTGATGGAGTAATAACGCCTCTGTCTCTCTGTAGATATTTCTTTAATTATTAAATTTTATGGTATAGCCATAGAACTATTGCTCACAGTGCCCAGGAGCAAAGCCTCAGTGGGATGAAGAAGGGGATGGTGAGAGTTACAACACCCTTGCATATACATACAGGATATGAAATTTAATTCAACAGTGCTTATAAAAAAAGGTTTATTCATGAACTTTAAATATTTAAAACAGACAGAAATATGGAGAAACAAAGCAAATAATTTTTTCCCCATTCTACTGAGCCAAGAAATAATTAACAATATTTGCATTTATTCCTTTTTTTCATTACATAATTTTAATCCAAGTTTCCAAATGTTACTATAAATTTACAGTATAACATACATGTGATTGTGAATATTTCAGTTAATTCACATTTCAAAATTGCATCAACATTTATAGATAATGTATCTAGTTTATAGTACCTGTCAACAGAATGGGATGGAGGGAGGAAGGGAGGCAATGAGAGAGAGAGAGAGAGAGAGAGAGAGAGAGAGAGAGATGGAGAAAGAAAGAGAAAAAACAGAAGAGAGAGAGAAAAAAAGAGAGAAAGAGAGGCTGTCTGGTAATTACTGCCTGACCCAGACACTTGGGGCCATATGCAGTAACGTGGTTTAAGCGTTAAACTCAGTTTAATGATCGGTTTAAGGTTAAACGGTATGCAGAACAAAAGTTTTGAGTTAAACTTAGTTTAAATCTAAGTTTAACTCCCGAAAAATTAAACCTGGTAAGGGGCTAGTCTAAATCATGGTTTGAGCAAGACAGCACATATATAGTTTCCCAATTTACAATGCTTATGGCGTCAATAATTACCTCTGCCAAGGAAGTTATGTTTAAGCCAGCGTTAGTTTGTTTGACTGCTTGTTTGTTAGCAGCATTACAAGTAAGTTATTACCGGATTTTGATACAAGTAACGATCGATCCAGGATTTTTTAAAGGAAAAATGCTACATTTCTGCCAATATTGGGTTAATGAGCAGCCTTGGTGGAGATCTGTGCGCTCCGATTTGATAAGATTTTCATAATTGCTCACGTTCCCTGTACATCATATTAATTTCACAATTCTAAGGATTTCCTTAGTTTCCTTGTTTCCTTGCGTTTTGCTTAGGAAAATCATATTCAGTCACTGATAATACAGTTTTATGATCAATTGAATGGATGCTGGTAATCATTGGAACTTAAAAACAAGAAAAAGGGGGATCGAAAAGGTTTATTGCAAAAAAGTCATTTACGTATATAATTATACAAATAGTTATATTTTTAGTTCCCCATAATGAACAAGATAAAAAATATGTCACTATTTACTTTCTCATTTGAGCATCACATGCTTATGATACCCTTCAAACAAATAAAGGCATTTTCAAATAAACCAAACAAAAATTAACTACTCATTTCCAATGTCTTCAATAAGCATTAATTTTATAGAGATTTACTTAAAACAATTATTTTCACCAAAATAAAATGATCGACCATGCTCATGCCAAATTTTTCAAAAGATAAGCTTCTTTCTTGTATCAATGTTTCATTAATTAAAAATGTATTAAAACATTATATATGATAACAGTGATAATACAATGATAAAGGTATACGGGTTTTTAAGTAAAGTGTTCTATAAAACGCCGTCGAACAACCATGCCCTGAAGATTGTCTGCGGCCTGCGCAGCATCCTCGTCATTATTGTCCATCAACACAGGCTGGTCATCAGGCAGGGTCTCTCTACGTAAAATCCCTATATTATGCAAAACACTAACAGCAATGATCACAGCAAAATTTGTCTGCATGTGTAACCGGAGTCCAAAGTGTAGACAAGCAAATTTTCTTTTAAGGACTCCAAATGCTCTCTCGATTGTGCATCTTGTTTGTGAATGCGCATCATTGTAACGTCTTTGAGCATTATTTGTTGGCACTGAAACGGGTGTCATTAAAAAGGGCAACAGAGGGTACCCTGCATCTCCTAATAACACACCTTGCAGTGCATTTTGTTCAAATTTATGACATAGTGACGACTCTCTTAATATACGAGAGTCGTGTGCACTCCCTGGCCACCTGGCTACAATACTTGTAAAGGCCAAACTCGCAGTGCATGTAAACTGACAGTTAAGGGAATGGTATCCCTTCCTATTAATAAAACGTGCTGCATCTTCTCCACCCGGATTGGACACACGAATGTGAGAGCAATCAATGGCACCCACAACACCTGGAAAACCAGCAATCTCACGGAATTCTGCCATTACCCGGTTCGCATGACGCCCATCTGGAAATTTTATGAACTTTTTCTTTTTCCTGGCAAGTGCAATGAAAACGCGTTTAATGACACGGCAGACTGTAGTCTGGTGGACCTTAATTATATCCCCGACTGTTAACTGGAATGCTCCCGTAGCATAAAACTGAAGTGCAAGAAGAACTTGTAAATGTTCGGGCACAGCGTAATGTCTTCTGGCCTCAGGAGTGATGTCATTTTCTAGGTGTCTGACAATATAGAGGACAGTTTCCTTGGTAAAACGAAACCTTCTGTAAAACTCCTCATTGCTGAAAAGTTCAAACGGATTGGCTCTGTCTCTAATTAAACGTGGTGGATGAACAAAAACAAGCATATAGTTGTTCAGAATCCTCCTAGCATCCCTAACAGCTTGTATCTGATCCATATCTTTTACACAAATCTTGATCAGTATCAAAATTAACAAAAGAAATAGGTCACACATGAATTGTTGTCAGAAGCTATATCATCTAAACTTAGAATCAACAAATGCTTCAATTTACGCAAATACCAATACCGCTAAATGCCAACCTCCGAAATTACCAAGTTGTTCTGCAACAACAATAATATCAAACGTATACCTAGGCATAAGTACCAATTAAAATTCAAGTAAAATATAACAAAATTCAATATGAATAAAGACAATACAATAATTACTTTATAATATCTGCACAGCTCAAGCTTTTCATTGAATTTAAATAATTTTGCTCTTACATGACATGGTCTCTCAGACAGCTTAGAAATGGTTTATAAATGCAGATATGAAGATTCTGAGGAATCAAGCCAGCGACTGTACTGAGGTCCACTAACACTGGGTTCCTCTGCGTTACGTATATCCTGCAGCCTTGCTAGAGCTATTTCTTTTTCCAGGGCTAAGATTGCCATTTTTGCTGCATGCATTTCATTTAGCTGTTGAATTCTGATGCGATGCTCCTCCTTTTGCAAAAGCAAGAACTGATCTTCAAAATCAGAATCACGACTTGTGAATTTGGTGCGACAGCGCTTTCTGGGCGGCTCAACAAACTGCTGGCAGGGTGATGGTGTATGACTGATACATGAAGCGTCTGTTAGGTCTCTTAAATATAAAAAGAACATTTTTGTCTTATTTTCGTAAGCCTGCAATGCAGACAATAATATATGATTTATAAACTTTATTTATCTTACACGGATTGTATAACTAATTATAATGACTAATACGAGGCATTCCATGGCTCAGACGTTGGCGCTCAGTAGTCGGTAAGGATTGAGATAACCGGAGGATCCTGAGAAAACCACCGGCCTTTGACGGACAACTACAACCCGGACAACTACAACCCGGGTCGCCCGCGGAGTGGGCCGAGCGTTTTACCACTCAGCTGTTCAGGCCCCGCGTTTAAAAGTATTAGAGTGACGTATTAAATTATTTATGGATATGGCTGCATAAACAAACGGTATTTTCGGACTCGTGATTCTTCCGTCTTTGTTTGAACGATGACTTTTTTTATTTAATACTTATTTCTATGGTGTTTGCTTTTATGAATGTTCATATATCATACTTAAATGTAAAGTTTTACATGTTGAAATATTGAATTTGTAAAAAAATTGGATATCGAATAATAATGAAAAAAATATTCAATTAAAATATATGATCATACTTTTAATATAACTCGTCGTTACCTTGCTTCCACTTCCTCTGAGTTGCTGTTAAATTCAGAAACTTCAGTCAGACTTTCTTCACTGTGGAAGACACAAGCCACGCTCTCTGATGGAGCAGTTTCCAGTGTTCGGCCAGTATCATCATTGACTGATAAAACTTCATCTCCTGCACCATCCTCTGCATCATCATCAAATGGGTTTCTCATTTGAGAAAATTCCCGGGGTAAAAGATCCTTTATCTTACATGATAAATCGCTGGGTGTGTCCAGAGGGGGGCCACCACCAGTTTTTTTTTGCTCTCTACCAAACCGAGCAAAATCTTGCTTGGCTGCAAATTTCATCCTTTTCCATCGATCTTTTATTTGTTTCATGTTTCTTTTTGACCCTCCTGGACAAGAAGTTTTCAGTTTTTCATATATTTCATCCCAAGCCAATTTTTTTTTCTTCATTGAATTGGAGTCCGTGTTTTTATTTTCGATTATCAGAATTTTGGGGGTAACTTCTTGAAGTAATGCTATCTTTTCATACTCTGTCCAGTTTATTGATCTGATTTTTTCTTTTCTACACGTCATAATCTGATTTAATGAGGCATCCAAGAATTATCAATGCACTTCCCCGACGTAAAAACTGACCACGCTGCCTCTAGGTAATCTTCAGTACATCCGTATGAACAGTCTTTATATCTGCAGGGTGAAACGTCTACAGGTTTAATAGCAAATAACACTTCGAGCACATACTGTAATACATGCGCATCATGTTCATTTGAAAAAAACAGCTGACTTTCAGAACAGGAATGTACACGCAAGAACAGTTTTCTGGCGATGGTCTGAGCTCCTCTTGCATCTTTTTCTAGTTTGAAGGTTATGACAGCATTCATTATCTAAAAATTAAAGTCATTAAAACAAATACTCAGTATATATATATATATATATATATATATATATATATATATATATATATATATATAATGTTATACTACGTGTATAGTTAGCTTGATTTAATGATGTACTACAGAACTGTTTCGTGGTTTCAGCTTGCTAGCCGGCTAGCAAGCTGAACCCACGAAACAGTACTGTAGTACATCATGAAATCAAGCTAACTATACACGTAGTATAACATTATTAATGCTCCCCGTACGGTAGAGCACTTTCACTGTGATGTACTGAACCTTAATGTATTATATTGATTATATATATGATTATTATTAAACCAGTCTGTCTTAATAAAAATTTTCTTTTCGACATTCAGTGATCAGGTTATATTTCTCCTCCGACTCTGTACCAATAAATAGTAAATTAACTATGCAAATTTTGAAAGATGCATTTAAAAAATACATTTTCATTTTGTTTATATATTTTTAAATATTGATATCAGGATATATTTCTTCAATGAGTATACACTATATGATATACTTTTTTAAACAAGTCTATGTTAATATTTTCAAGCAAGAGCATTTATAGCAGGATGTACTTCTACACTGTAACAACAATTGTAAATCAGTTATGTAAATATTAGAATTGTTCTCAACAAAATTATTAATTAACTGATAACAGGCTATATTCAAAAGAATTATACAATGGTCAGTAGCTTTCGAAAACATGGATGCATGGTTAATTAATATTATTTATTCTTTTAATGTTCCCTTTCTGTAAAAGCATTGTAATACTTTGCTCAGTTGAAAATGATTCTATTAATTGGCTGCTTCATTCGTCTGAAATTAGGGAAACTTTTCCTGATATTTTTTAATATATTTTTGTGATTTTTTTTTTATTTTCAAATTTTTTCAACTGATGTTTTATTTACTGAATAAACATATCGTATACAATCTGATATCTCTTTGGTTTTCAAGATTTATATAAAAAAATGTAATAAATCAAAATGTTCCCGGAAAGTATAATTTCAGTATTTTAGCCTCCTTCAATATATTTATATACGGCATTACTGAATCTTAATCATTATTTACACATAGTATTTGTAAAAGATATGATTGTATAAGGAATATGATATATAAATTGAAGAAATTGAATTGTATAATTTTATAGGATATATTATTTAAATTAATTTCATAAATATATAGAGAAATGTATAAAACATTTTCAAATTGAAACAAAAATGAGTTTGGTCAATGGGTAACTTATGGACGAGCTTGGTCCTGGCAGGCCTTTGTTCTACACCCCAGTAAGTGGTATACCTGTATTATGTAGCCATACCTGCACCCATATCCTGAGTGATTACTCTAAACAAACATGGAGAAAAATCAGCTGCCACACAACTCACTTTGATTGCTGTGCGTTGTGTGATTAACTCAAAGCAGGTCCCCCTCTCAACCCCTCCCCCCCCCCCCTAGAAAATACGATGTTTATATGAAGGACCCATACAGGGACAGGCTAGGTTTGCTGTAAATTATAAAGTAAAATTACCTGTGGTTTTAACTCCCGCGCTGCGCGTTTGTTTGTCCTCTACTGCCACTTGCACTGCCGCGCGTCAGGTGTGAAATAAAATCGGTGGACGCATGCGCGTAACCAAGGACACCCTGATTAAGCCGGCGACCTTGCTCATCAATATGCATTATATAGCCAAAAACGGTGGTTTAACTAAAACACGGTTTAACAGATATAAACCACAGTTCTGCATACGGTTTATAATTTGCCTTAAAACTCAGACTAGTAAAACCAGGTTTAACGCTAAACTCGGTTTAAATTAAACTTCGATACTGCATACGGCCCTTACAGTGGCAGTAGGTCAGACCTGAAGGTGTTATGTAACTGCCCAGTACACTGCATTTATACTGATCTGATGTAAACAATTAAGACATGGTACCTGGAAACCTGAATGAAATCTACAATTTTTGATCAATTGGTTTCAAATTTCAGATTTAACAGATGAAATGTTAATGTGTACATGCTGTGAAAATTAAATCCACAGCACTAACAGGAAAAATTTGAACATTTATATTTTTTTAAATGGTATCAGGAAAAAAAGAAAAGTATTCTCAGCTATAACACTAATACATGTGTTAAAATTAATCCAAGGATCAAAACACCCAATATTTTATACCAGGAGCAAACTGGAGTTGGGAATGTTTAATTTTATTAACTGAAATAAAGGACCAGCAATATAAATTTTGATTATTTAGCCAGTATCATATAACAACTGATACAACCATAAGTTATAAGTCAAACAAATTAAAATCTTTAATGAGCACTTGTGTGAGTAATATTTTAAATTTTTGACATATTTATTTATTATTTTAATTTTGTAATAAATATAAACCAACAAGTTAAACACCTGGAAAAGACCTGGAAATTTAGATTAATTAAATATAATCAACTGCATCCTTGTCTATCATTATCTTGCCTCATATAATCCCATATAGTAAACAACAATTTATTTTAATTATTTATTTTTCATTTTTATGGTTGAAATAAAAAATACCCAATGGTGACTGCATGGTATCATTTGAAATACAATTTTTGCCATCCATGGAAGATCCATAAATGATCAGTAATTGCAAGGTAATCCCCTGTAACTCATTAACTATAAATTCCTTTTCCATTTATTTTTTTTAAGTTCTTAACATAAACCAAGAATTTAAAAAAAAAAGTTTATTGTTATGTTTATGGCCTAAACAAATACTAGTGGAGGGGGTTGGACAGTTAGATCCAGCTGAAGCCACCCAAGAGCTGGCTGGCTGCAGAGTGCCTCGCTTCAAGCATGCATAATTGGCATGAAAGGTCAATGTGGGGACAAAAAAGAGGGGCTTCAGTACAGCCAAGGTGTGATATGGTCTCATAAAAACGTTCATAAAAGCTAGTTTTTGACCAATTCCTTTTATAACTTCAGAATTTAGAAGCTAAAATCCTTACGTGTGCAAGATATGAAAATTAAATCAACAGTACTTACAGGGAAAAAAATGCCATGGCCAAAGTTGGGCAAAATTTAAGGTACTGATTTTATATTTATGCTAATAACTTAAAAAATAAAATTTGAAAAATTCAGAACTAATTTTGGGAATACAATTGAATCTTGATAAAATTAAATTTTATATCCCGGGCAAAAAATCTCTACCTTCAGCAATTTTCATGTTAAGAGAGTAAATATATTTCTTGATTTTTACAAAGTGAATTATGTTTTGGTCTAGAACTTAAAACAATTACACAATACTGACATCATTTCTGGCATATGCATAGCGAATGTATAGAAACATATGTATATTATATATGATCATAGTCAGATCAGTGGTTTTGATATTAGGCAATCTTAAAGTGTAACAATGGGTTTTTAATGGAAAAATGAAGTTTTTTCTCAATATCTCGAAGGAATGCAGTCCTAGTGACCAAACTTTTAGTATGGTAGAGGATTTGGGGGACATCTAACTGTATGCAAAATTTAGAACTTAGAGCTGAAGCTGGGGAACTGAGATCTAATAAACTGCATAACACTAGCTTGATGTAAACAATATGCGACATGGTGCTTGAAAACTTGAATAAAATCTACAGTTTTTGATCAACTGGTTTCAAATTTTTTGTTTTAACAGTTGAAATGGTAACAAAATCATGCTTTGAAAATTTAATCTACAGCAGTTACAGGAAAAAAACGTGCCATGGTCAAACTTGGGCAAAATTTAAGGTACCAATTTTATACTTTTGCCAATATTTAAAAAGATTTAACAGATTTTGATCTAATTTTTGGTATACAATTAAATTTTGAAAATTTTAAGTAGTATTACTGAAAAAAAAGTCCCTACCTTTAACACTTTTGGTCGTAAGTGACCAAATATTTTTCCTCATTTTTTTACAAAGTCCATTATGTTTGGGCCCATAACTTTTTTAAATTAAAAAAGACTTAATTTCTGGCATGTACATAGGAACCATATAGAGGAATATTTATGGTTAAAATGAAGAAAACCAGATGAGTGGTTTTGATATTAGGCAGTCCTGAAGTGTGAAAATAGATTTCTAATAAAAAATTGAGGTTTTTCCTTAATATCTCAAAGGAACGAAGTCATACTGACCCAATTTTTGGCATGGTAGGAGATTTTGGGAACATCTAACTGTATGCCGAATTTCAGATTCGTGGGTCCAATGGTGTCGAAACGTGCCAGTCTTACGGACGGACATCCGGACAGACGGACGGACGGAAGGACGGACGACGGAAAAATGGACCACGACTATAGCTCAGATGACTTATAGTCAGCTGAGCTAATGAGAGTTCTGTGTATGACTGGTAGACAATGTAGATTATATGTCGTACGTACGAGAAATTATGTCGTACGTACGAGATAATATGTCGTCCGTACGAGATAGTATGTCGTCCGTACGAGATAATATGTCGTCCGTACGAGATAATATGTCGTACGTACGAGATAATATGTCGTACGTACGAGATACTATGTCGTACGTACGAGATACTATGTCGTACGTACGAGATACTATGTCGTACGTACGAGATAAATATTTTTTTTTCTTTTACTAGATGGCAGCAATACGCTTCCGTAAGAAAGTAACTATGCACCAACTGGAGTCCTATTAGTATCTCAACTAAAAATCAATAGATCACATAACCCGTGGCTACCCGTGAATATAGGTTGAAATATAAGGTTTTAGTTCAAACTTTTAAATCAATACATGATCTTGTTGGTGAACTAGTGCAGCGGTACCAGCAGGCATGAGCTTTAAGATCAGCCTCTTGTGCACAATCAAAAGCGCAACCCTCAAGAACTATTATACATATAGAAATATATCGTCTCAAACTTCAGCTCCCATATTACAGGCTGAAATTTCTAGTCATCGGAGATGAACATTCCTTTTCTGTCTTTAATAAATCTTTTAAAGACTAATTTTTAGTAGGAACATTTTGTATATTTATAGCGCCTGAGGTGTTGAATAATAGAGCACAAATATCGCATCTTTTGACATCACAGTGTACACTCCACCTGTTTTGAGATTTTTTTTAAAATATACTTGCAATATTGTTTAATCTAGGTTAAATTTACAATTATCAGAATATATTTAAATGTTACACACTAAAATTAATTCTTATTCATTTATTATTTCGATAATATACTGATAAATATGTGTTACTTACGGCTCTAACTTAGTCTCAGTGTAGCAGGAAGTGGAGAAGCGACCCGGAGGGAACAGAAATGGCCCAACACTTCCTCCATCTGTAATCACTATAGAAAGAGTGAAATGACGTAAAATCTCTTGTGCCGAGGACGTGGAGGTCAAGAAGCCAACAAAAGAAAGCTCACATATCCGAGGTCATTTCGGATCAAAACTACGATAATCTTTTGTTTTTGGTTTGTTTGTTTGTTTCTATCAATTTACCTATGCAATTAGAAAATAGTTGTCCACATTTACAAATTATGACATTTTAACCGATAAGGATATAGGCAGAGAAGTTGTAACGATCCGCTTACGGTCAACACACTTTGTCTGTTCCATGTCAGTGCAGCATCGGGGCTGGTAGTTCATCTCACAGCAGGCTGTCATCTCCTTTGGCATTTTAGGCATGGGGCATTGCTTTGGATATATGGATATATTTGGATATTTCTTGTCCTTGGGGCAGATTGTGGGTGTTCTTGCAGAGACGCCGAGCAAACATTCTTAAAAACAAAAAAGTCTTACACTAAAGACCGTGCTGTCATCTGTGGGGCGAAGAAGGAACTACAATTTATTTATATATTTTACATATAAAATATGTATATGACATATATATATATATATATATATATATATATATATATATATATATATATATATTTGCCAAATGGAAATGTACAGTGTTATTGATCATAACAAAATTAAATAAAGACATACATACATGCGAACATAATGCATACATGCCCGACAATCAAATCCAACTGTGATACCCCTTTCCTATACTGCTCCCGCTCGGAAGGGATGGTATTTACAGCAAATCTTTACAGGCAGGTTTTCGACTGTTCCATGAGCCATTTTAAAGGTAAATTAAGCATACCAACACATGTACACAGGCAGTCTCCTGCATGCAAAATCTAAACAGAACTGGCCGATTAGCTCATTAAACATGTCCCTCACCCATTTGATATTTCACTATATTTGTTCAATTTTTAGTTATTATTTTTGCAAAAGCTCGATTTTCTCAATTATCAGTTGCCTTGAACCCTAATAAATCTGATATATTGGAACTCTGTAGAACGAATTTTCTACTCATCATTAAATTTTACCGTTCTTCAATATTTGACTAACAGTTGTTATCATTAGGCCAAATGTCATGTTTTCAACTGAGCACCATAACCCATGGGTCACGTGTTCGTTTACTTTACAAATATTTCCATCTGCTATTTTAGCAAAGGTTTATTGTGACCCATGTGTTTAACCATGTTTTACATGTTTAACTTTTGTCAATACATTTTAACTAAATAACGACGTGTTAAACATTCATGGGTTAAGGACCTCATCTAATGCCAGCTAATTTTACTTATCGCTGCGACATTGGTGGTATATCACGTACAGTGCACTTTGTGTGATTGTATTGATTTGTTGTTATACAGCTGTTACACTGTACAATTGTATTGATTAAGTGTACTGTTATGTTAGGGTTGTTTTAAGAAGAAATTACGGTTATTCGTTAACAAAAAAAAAAATGACTTCTTTATTCATTCGCCTAGATATTTCACACTGCCTAGTGTTACAGGATCTGATTTTTTTTTCTCCATTACAAATTTATGTTCATCACGCATACGTGATCTGTTGATATAAGGTTCCGTAACATAATGCAAACGCAGTTTCGATATGGGAAATAAAATATTTTTTGTCGGATTATGGGGTCAAACGGGGTCGCAGATAGAATCTATCTAAATTAAAGGGATAAAAAGTAACACAAAACATAACACTACATAACACAAGGGGTTTCCAGGTTATATTACATGTACTAGTCAATTCACACTAGAAGGGAAAGTCATGTCCGCCCGAAAACTGATAGATTTAGTCAAAGTCACGGAAAATATGCTATTAAAAATTACTTGACCAGAATACTTATATTCACAAATGGGTGATAAGTTCCATGCATGCAAATGTTTCGATCCAAATTGCAGTTTTCCTGTGTGCTTGTGTACGTGTGTGTGTGAGTGTGTGTGGTTGTAATTTTTTTTTAATTATCGTTAAAATTACATACATTTACACCTCATAATCATTATCCATGCCAGTAGCATGGGAAGTCGACTGAATTTAAAGTACAACCTGTGTAAGAAAACCCCACGTGGCGAAGTGTTCTTAATTCAGAAGTGGTCTGATTGGACAGCTCAGTTACTACTAATGTGATTGCGTTCGGTTTATTAAAGGGTGGTCTTAATAGACATGTGGTCATATTAGACAGGACCATCAGAAAGATTCCAATGATTAAAAATAATTAAATGTTTTCTGTTACGATCAAATCAATGATTTATATTACAAATAATATCAGATTTTTAAATTATCTGCAAGCACTTAACACATTTTTCCACACGGTCAATGGTTAATATAAAAGCAACTCATATAATAATGTATATTACATCATGGTTTGATTGCAAAGATGGCACCCTCGTCATAAACTGAACAGTGCTGAGACTCCTTGCCAAAGTCTTTACCACAAGAGCGTGACCTCTCAACCCTAGACCCAGTTGTGGCCCTATAGTATATACAGAGCCACAGGCCACTGCCTTTATTGATCGTGCGTACGGGGTGCTAGGAATGAATGGATACAGGTCAGGCATGGGCGGCAGGCAAATATAGAAAAAAAACCTTATAGTGCCAATCCTGCTTACACCTCTGTGAGCTTAAAACAGCTGTACGAATGAATAGGCCCCAAGGACTATATTCCCCATACCTTATAATAAATAATACATTTAACGTGCAACCGCATAAAAGGAATAATACCTTTTGAGTTACACATGGATGTGTGACCAGACGTTTTGGCCTGTGATAATGAGTAAACATGCTGAGCAAGATGTGCTTGTTCTCAGTATTCTTGTGCATGGTTCGACGTCTTTCGGAAAACACACAAGCAAGAAATCCAAATGTATTTTTCTCATATCATATTCACCTTCCTTGGACGATCACAGTAAGCTACCTACATTAAAGTTAAACCAAAATGTTGTTTAAATAAAAATATCAATTACCATGGCAACAATACCCCCTACTCTTCGTGAATCACCCAGTCATCAATATGCTAATTACATGTACAACTGTCATATATTTTCCTTGCAGAACCTTTTTAAAATACATCTTATATCCCATATAAGTATTACTCTCGATTTAATTTAAGATATGATATAATTTTAGATATCAATCTTTTAACATGCACGACCTTATTTTATACGGTCAACCTTTTTCTGTTCAACTTTGTCTTTGAATACGAGACTACTTATTCATAAAGACAATATTTGCACGATAGTTCCCTTTTTGCAAAAATCGCGAATTTGAATCCCTCGTGAACAACCACAGTATATAGAGTATATACACACATGTATAAATAAATATAATTTTACTGCAATAGACGAGTCTGACAAAATTTGATACTTCTATATTTGCATAACTATATATATATATATATATATATATATATATATATATATATATATATATATATATATATATATGTATATATATATGATTTCCGACTAAAACCTACCACAATATATATATATATATATATATATATATATATATATATATATATATACGTGGGTGTGTGTTAACAAAAGGTGCCAAAACCTACGCACCTAAATCCCCCCCCCCCATAAATTGGCGCGATTGCACCACGGTATACGAACTGCGCACTTTCCTTTGCCGGGTAGATCCGAACACCTAATCTCAGGACAACCTTCGATTTCTTTAGAGCCTTTGGACTGGTCGTCGGACCTGAACATCGGCAGTAGTCGTAAGTGGTCAAAATCTGTTGCACCTCTGTCGGATCGCACTAAATGATCCTCCGCAAAGGGTCAAGATCTATATATTTAGGAAATGATCTAATATGGGACTTCATAGACAGATCTCATGTGTGGACAATGATGAATGGGCTAATACCTACCGTTAAAATTTGTGCAAATCATATGCAACAGTTTATAGCGATTATACTTGTGTTCTGTAAAACTCGATTTTGACCTCTTTATATGCATATATAATGATATAATTTAATGTGTTCAACAAATGACTGTGCACCGCAGTATACACAATGTTAGATAACAAATATACGAAAGATAGGGTGCATGAACTTGTGATTATGTGTCTTATACGGGCACCAGGGAGTGCTATAACTCTGCTATAGTAACCTGTCCATATCAGATAATGATCGAACACATGCACGCAACCCACTCTATATAACCCTCATGTCATCTGCACCTACCTTGCATTAGTACCGCTAATACCATGACTTGTATAGTCTTTTTCTGAAACCATATCAGCTCCATCATCTCCCTGTTTCACTTGTTTTGTCTCCTTGTCAGATAGTTGACGACTAATTAGTTTCCGTTCTCGCTAACCAGGAAGTATAATTAATCATCGGACTGATATGTAAGCAAGGTCACTCTAAACCATACAGCTATGGATACAGGATACATTAACACTCGGATGTTCTGTTAAGTCCCCTCACTCCAATTACGTATTTGTGCTATACTCCTTTTTTCAACTTTGAGAAATATGTTTAAACTTTAAATAAAAGCCCACTTTTTTAATACCCGTATTTTTTCGTTTATCGGGTACACATTATGATCCCAGCAGTGACCTGAACCTTAATTATCCGACCACTATGTATGGTGTAAATATTGCCTGGCATGCAGGCGTAGCGAAGGGTTGGGCACAAAAAACAAGGCATCACTTTAATTATTAAAGGGTTCTTAAGGTGTTCAAAGGTAATCAGGCCAGACCAGGGATGTATATTGGTTCACGCTTTCAAAGTTTTCCTCAAGCCTGCAATTTATTATATATGTATGAGACATTGGCCCTTGCCTTATATTTATGACTATTTCATCGCTGAACTCTTCATTGTCTAACTAATTCGAAACAGTATATTGGCTGAGTACTGAATACTCCTAGGTTATAACTAAGCGAGACTATATGGGGGAAATTGATTACTTTGTAGTCATATAGAATTAATCTCGTTAATACTAAATCTGTTTTAATTTTATTGATCTCATGTTACATGTTAAAGTTTAAAAATGTTAAAAATACACAAACGTTTATGTTTTCATCGTCATATTGTAAAAAAAAGTTGGTTTGACGTTCGATGTGTGCCTGGTTATGAACCTCTTTTATGTTTTTATTCTTCTTCAGCCGTCCCATCCTTGTGCTGTAATAGCTGTTGACCTGTGAACGCCGCAAACCAACTGTCATCGAGAGAATGACAAATGATCCCTTATGTTGGTGTCTATGCATGGATGTTCATTCAGGCCATATTGTGATTCGCCTATTCATCTTTGACAGATTCATCTGATGTATGAAACAAGTGGCATCACCTGTAATTGAATCTGTTTTATACAGCTGTCTCCTGTGCGTTAACAGGGCACAGATCAGACATGGTACATTAATTTCGAGTTTGGTGAAATCACTGTTTATTAGATCATCGAGACCTGTAATCTGTGAGTTGAAAAAACGTGATTTTCAGCTTTTTAAACCGCATAACCTTCTGAGTATTCGAGACAGTTGAACAAAATTGAATTAATAGATGGACCTTAAAAATAAACAGATATTCATCATGTACACTCAGAACTTGTCAGCAAGCAATACCTTAACAGAAATGGCTGATCTGCTTATAAAAAATGTCATTCACTGATTTGACATTTCAATGCATTTGTCCAACTTTGTGTTATAATTTAAAGAAAATTTAGACGTTTGCAATGATAAATGGCCTGTATTTTACTTTTCTTATATACGGAGATTCAAGGGGGATTTTAAAAAAAAATTATACCGTTTTTCAAAACATGGATTCAGTCAAAATCAAGGAAAAATATGCTTCAAAACAGTTTCTTCACAAGAATATGATCAACCATAAGCGTATGATGTCCCATATCCACATGTTTAGATCCAAGCTGCATTTTTCCTCTGTGTGTGTGTGTGTGTGGTTGGATTTTTATATTATCAAGAAACTTAAAACCTCGTCTAGATCGGTCATTTATATACATATAAAAACTGTTATATCTGTCAAGCAATTACCAGTCCAATAGTACATGTTCGCGTGCATCACACATCTGACTTTGTTCATGAAACATTAGTCTTGACTCCAAATGTATAACCACCGTTCCACATTTGAAAATCCTAGCAGTAGAAAAGCAGATAGTCCTTTAATGATCCGCACCAGCTCCCTCACAAACGACTAAAGGTGGGAGGGGGAATAGTTTTCTTCCAGCAGTGTGGCCTCTAGATCATTGTAAGGAGAAAATAGAAGCAAAGTCTGACGAGAGTTTGAAGATGCCACACCAAGCCAAGCAAAGAGAGACACAAAACGCCGTCTCAGGTTAGCTCCAGAACACCACTCACCGAGTCCAAGTAGCGAAGTCGGACGAGCCAGCGGAGCAGCAGCAACCACGCCCACTCCGCGCGGAGAACCTGTACACCGCCTCCATCCGCATACAGAGTTAAGCGTTGTCAAGAATACTTTCTTTTGAATGATAACAGAATTTCAACAGAATACTTGTGAAAATGACATGTATGATTGCATACGTTTTTTCCTTAATAAAATTTGCAGCATCCTTGAAAACCGTGAGAACCTGAATGAAACAACATTATTCATCATGAAAAGCTATGTTTGGAACGTATCGGATTTCCTTTATATATATGTGTATATATATATATATATATATATATATATATAATTATACAAATAGAATAATCAAATTTTGTTTGACATATTTACTACTATGTAGTTTCACGTGATGCACTCATCAGGTAAGAATGTCTGATTGAGTGGTATGGTTCATAACGGCACACATTTGAGAAGTTTTATGTTGTGTAGGCAGTCCTTGGATACGTTATAGAATATCCTGTACTTTTGTTGAGTTTAATGTTGTCTGGAAAGGCACGGCCCTTGGATTAGGGATCAAAAGCGTATATTGTTTTAGTACAATAGTTGTCGGTGTGCACACCATTAATTCCTTTTGGCTTAATACGAACGTTCAACAGGAAAAAAAGCTCACTTTAGATGGACTAACACTCTGCAATTCATCTGTTTTGTTCATATTATTGTTCTGTGTGTGAGTAAACTCACTCTAATGCTGCTTGTTTGCCAAAACAAGATCTTTATTCGGGAAGTTGAGCGGTAAGGCCACCATTTCGCGTGCGCGCTATCTGTATGTTTTGTGCCATTGATCGCGCCCGTTGGTAGATTGTTTTCAATTCTATACAGGAGTAAGCAAGCTGTTTGAGAATGAAATACATTGATAAATACCGTAATCTTTTTACACCATATTTGATGATTCTTTAATATACCTGGTTCGGGAAAAGGCCCATTTAAATCCTGTCAGAATGGGTCAGACAACCTCCCAATCTCTGGGTCCGAGTAGGGATGGTGGATGTTTTCAGTGCCATATCCTAGAGAATGAATTTAATCTTTGAGTAAAAAAAAATAAAACAACTAATTTGACCTCGCATCGTCATCGTTGAATGCTTGTGAACAGAGAGCGTGTTACAATATAAGGACATACAGGCAGGCAAACAAAATGATGGTGATAATTTAATGACTTGTGTTGGTGGGGGTGGGGGGGGGGGGGGGTTGGGGCTGGGGGGCTTATCTGATGTTTGTTGTAGTTTTTTTATACATATAAAACCTGTTATCTCTGTTACACAATAACTAGTCCAACACTACGTGTTCGCGTGCATGTCAAAACTAAACCAAAGTGTCAAACCATCTGTTCAATATTTTATAATCCAGTAATACGACATAAATAATAGAGTGGTAGTAAAATATTATTTATAACGGATACGTCACAAACGGTTATGGCAGAGGATATGTTAAGATAGATATATATATATCGATACATTCCCTTGTAAAAGATGTTTCTGAGAGGCGTCTTAGAATGCCGTAAGTCTTTTGTAGCCCGGGGGTCTTGTATTTTTTGCAATAGAACGTGCAGGCTTCATTTTAAAGGGGATCAAACACAATTTTTACATTTCGAGATAATTCAGTTAATAAGTTTATGGTTTGATAACATTTCCCTCAATAGCATTTCAATTATGCATTATTCATTTTAAGAAAATTTAGGATAATGCATGTGTCAACTGCCTCTTTGAATGTTTAAATCTTATGTAAATTATCAATAAAATAGTGTGGAAATTGAGCAAAACTTAAATAAATAAAATATTAACAAGACAAAATAAACAAATTAAAATCTCTTTATTACATTTTAATTGGGGGAAGCGAAGACATATATTATATTCTGAGAGAGGGATTTTTTCCGGGTTGTCATGGGGGTGGTCAATGTCCGAGAAATTTCGGGTTACCTTTTTTTGAGGAGAGGCCGGGCTTCTGTCCGTACTCCTTTGGTTTGTACACTCTCACATTGTTTTTTTGTGTAAACAAGACCTATATGTTGTAAAAATATGGAGTGAGATTTTCAACTTTTGTTGCATTTTCTTTTAGAAAGCAGGTCTGCATGACTTAACTTTTTCTTCCCTAAGGTAGATCTCTTCCAACAATTGTTAAAATTCTGGCGAAAATTAAAAAGGGTGTAGCGAATAAACATGATAAGTAGGTGAGCTTAAATAAACTTTTATTGTTGCGCATGGTTTAGGAAGCGAGGAATTCCACCAGTGATAATTCACTGACCAAGACTTCTTAAGTCATGACAGGAGTGGACATGTAGTGACAATTAAAAGACAGAAGACACTGTGCTTATTCAGAACACAGTTTTTATTATATCATATCTTCACACCTCAGACTTTTATCCCGCAAATCCTTTAACATGATATTTCAGTAGGATAATATAGGGTAGCGTAATACCTCTACAATGAAAATACCTGGTTAAAACTGACGGTTATAAATATAAGTAGGTATTTATACTGTATACATCTTGCACATGCTTAGCAAGATGAACTGGAGCTAAGATCTTGGAAATGCGGGCGGTATTAGTATATTTATATACGGTCATAAGCCGCCTTGTTACTCCTGACGCGTCTACATGTAATGACAGAGTAGAAGAATTCCCGACAGAAACAGCAACAGTAGCATGACGTCACAGCGGCCACCAGCAGCAAGAAACAAAGAAATGCAAGGGCCGACTGCTAGCTGTAAATAAATTGATAAGACAATAAGTCTGTATAGATACTTTACATAAGTGAGATCACAATCCTAATCCCGTAAATAAAATAGATAATAAGAAAACAACAACATACAGCAGCTGAAAAACAGAAATTTTAATATATTCTTCATCATACCAATATTCAAATAAATAGAATTTGCATTTTATTACAGGAAATGCCTTCTTTGGAGAGTGGAGCCAAGAAATAGAAATACAAGGGACTCATTCTACAAAGTATGTACGAAAAAAGAGCAGCTATATTTTTGTGTGACGTAACGGGTGAATGTTGTTTTCTACTGAATGTGGCTTAACTTCAATCAATAAAGACGGCCCGTTTATTTTGCGTAAAAGAGATGTTAACACAACTATATTTGAATGTTGAAATACAAGAGAAAATAACTATGCACTAGCTAGAGTCCTATAATTATCTTAACTAAAAATCCATAGATCACATAACGCCTGTCCTTACTAAATTTCACTGGCTACCCGTGAGTGAAGGCTGAAATATAAGGTTTAAGTTTATACTTTTCAATCACAACATGATCTTGCTGGTGAAGTATTCCAGCGGTACCAGCAGCATGAGCTCTACGATCAGCCTCTTGTGCACAGTCAAAAGTGCCAAAGTTAAGAACTATTACATATAGATATATATCGTCTCAAACTTATCAGCTCCCATATAACAGGCTGAACTTTCTAGTCATCGGATATGAATATTCCTTTACTGTCTTTAATAAATCTTTAAAAACTAATTTTTTAGTAGGAACATTTTGTAGATTTATAGCGCTTTAGATGTTTAATAATAGAGTACAAATATCGCATCTTTTGACCTGACAGTGTACACTCCACGAGTTTTGAGATATAGAGGTGAGATTTTTAAAAATATACATGCAATACTGTTTAATCTAGTTTTAATTAACAATTATTAAAATATATTTAAATGTTGCATACTAAAAATTTTTAATTCTAATTCATTTATTATTTTGATAATATACTGATAAATATGTGTTACTTACGGCTCTAACTTCGGCCCAGTGTAGCAGGAAGTGAAGAAGGCACCCGGAGGAAATGGAAATGGCCCAACACTTCCTCCACCTGTAATCATTATAAAATGAGTGAAATGACGTAAAATCTCTTGTGCCGAGCACGTGAAGGCCAAGAAGCCAACAAATGAAAGCTCACATATCCGAGGTCATTTCGGTTTATTTTCTTTTCTATCAATTTACGTATGCAATTAGAAAATAGTTGTCCACATTTACAAATTATGACATTTTAACCGATTAAGATATAGGCAGAGAAGTTTTCACCATCCGCTTACGGTCGACACACTTTGTCTGTTCCATGTCAGTGCAGCATCGGGGCTGGTAGTTCCTGTCACAGCAGGCTGTCATCTCCTTTGGCATATTAGGCATGGGGCATTGCTTTGGATATATGGATATATTGGGATATTTCTTGTCCTTGGGGCAGATTGTGGGTGTTCTTGCAGAGACGCCGAGCAAACAACCTTAAAAACAAGCGAGTCAAACACTAAAGACCGTGCATCTGTGGGGCGAAGAAGCAATTACATTTTTTTTATATATTTTACATATAAAATATGTATATGACATATATATATAAATATATATATATATATATATATATATATATATATATATATTTGTCAACAGTGTCGAGTTATTGCTCAGAACAAAATTAAATAAAGACATACATACATGCGTACAACATACACACATGCCCGACAAACAAATCCAACTTTGATACCCCTTTTCTATGCAGCTCCCGCTCGGAAGGGATGGTGTTTAAAACAAATCTTTACAGTCAGGTTCTCAACCGTACCATGAGCCATTTTCAAGGTGCATAAAGCAAACCGACACATGTACACAAGCAGTCGCTTGCATGCAAAATCTGAACAGAACTGGCCGATTAGCTCATACAACACCCACACCCATTTGACACCCACACCCATTTGATATTTCACTACATTTGTTCCATTTTGAATAATCATTTATACAAAAGCTCGATTTTCTCAATAATCAATTGACTTGAACCCTAATAAATCTGATATAAGGGGTCTCTGTCGAACGAATTTTCCACTCACCATTTGGTTTTACCGTTCTTCAATTTATGACCAACAGTTTGATCATTAGGCCAAATGTCATGCTTTTCAAATGAGCACCATAACCCATGGGTCACTTTTTCGTTTACAAATATACAAATACAAATATTTCTATTCGCTATTTTAACAAATGTTTATAGTGACCCATGTGTTTAACCATGTTTTCCATGTTTAATTTTTTTTTCAATAAATTTAACTTAATAACCACGTGTTAAACATTCATGAGTTAGACGGGACCTTATCTAATGTAAGCTAATTTTACTCGGTTGCGGTCGCGGATAAGTAAATTATCAACATATAACATTGTGTGGGAGGGATTCCTTTAATGCAAACGCAATTTCGGTATGGGAAATTAAATATTCTTTGTTTTGATAAAGGGTCGAACGGGTTTGCAGATAGAATCTCTCTAAATTGAAGGGATAAAAAGTAACACAAAATAAAACACTACATAACTACATAAGTGGTTTTCAGGTTATAATACATATACTAATCAATTCACACTACAAGGGAAAGTCATGTTTGCCCGAAAACTGATAGATTAAGTCAAAATCACGGATAATATGGTATAAAAAATTACTTGACCAGATACTTATATAAAATGGGTGATAAGTCCCATGCATTTAAATGCTTCAATCCATACTGCAGCTTTCCTCTGTGTTTGTGTACGTGTGTGTATGTGGTTGAATTTTTTTTAAAATTATCGTTAAAATTACATACATTTACACCTCATGATCATTTTCCATGCCAGAAGCATGGGAAGTTGACTGAATTTACAGTACAACCTGTGTAACAAAAACCCCACGTGGCCAAACGTTCTTAATTCACAAGTGGTCTGATTGGACAGCTCAGTTACAACTAATGTGATTGCGTTCGGTTTACTAAAGGGTGGTCTTAATAGACAGGTGGTCATATTATATAGGTCTATCAGAAATATTCCAATGATTAAAAAATAAGTAAATGTTTTCAAATCAATGATTTATATTACAAATAATATCCGATTTTTAGGTTATCTGCAAGCACTTAACAAATCTATCCACACGGTCGATGGTCAATATAAAAGTAACTCATGTAAAAATGGATGTTCTGGATACATCATGGTTTGATTGCGAAGATGACACCCTCGTCATATACTGAACAGTGCTGAGACTCCTTGCCAAAGTCTTTACCACAAGAGCGTGTCCTCTCAACCCTAGACCCAGTTGTGGCCCTATAGTATATACAGAGCCACAGTCCACTGCCTTTATTGATCGTGCGTACGGGGCGCTAGGAATGAATGAATACTGGTCAAGTATGGGCGGCAGGCAAATACAGAAAAAAAACCTACTGCCAATCCTGCTTGCACTTCTGTGAGCTTAAAACCGCTGTACGAATGAATAGGCCCCAAGGACTATATACCCCCTACCTTATGATAAATAATATATTTAATGTGCAACCGCGAAAAAGAAATAATACCTTTTGAATTACAAATGGATGTGTGACCAGACGTTTTGGCCTGTGATAATGAGTAAACATGCTGAGCAAGATGTGCTTGTTCAAAGTATTCTTGTGCATGGTTGGACGTCTTTCAGAAAACACACAAGCAAGAAATCCAAATGTATTTGACTCATATCACATTCACCTACCTCGTACGATCACAGTAAAGTCTCTACATAAAAGTAAATGATGTTTAAATAAAAATATCAATTACCATGGCAACAATACCCCCTGTTCTTCCTGAATCATCCAGTCATCAATATGTTAATTACATGTATAATTGTCATATATTTTCCTTGCAGAACCTTTTAAAAAAACAGCAATCTTATATCCCGTATAAGTATTACTCTCGACTTAATTTAAGATATGATATCATTTAAGATATCAATCTTTTAACATACACGATCTTTTTTTATACGGTCAACCTTTTTCCTTTCAACTTTGTCTTTCAATATGAGACTACTTATTCATAAAGACATTATTTGCACGATAATTCCCTTTTTGCGAAAATCGCGAATTTCAATCCCTGGTGAACAACCACAGTATATAGAGTATATACACATGTATTAATGAATATAATTTTACTGCAACAGAAGTATCTGACAAACTTTGATACTTCTATATTTGTATAACTCTATAAGTGGTCGAAATATGTTGCAACCCTGTCGGAACGCATTATGTGATCCTCCGCACAGGGTCCAAATCTATATATTTAGGAAATGATGTATCTGGGACATCATTGACAGATCTCATATGTGGGCAATGGTGAATTGGCTAATACCTACCGTTAACATCCGTGCAAATTATATGCAACAGTTCATAGCGATTATACTCATACGAGGTCTGTATATCTCGATTTTTACCTCTTTATATACATATATAAATATATAATCTAATGTGTTCAACAAATGACTGTGAACCGCAGTATACACAACGTTGAATAACAAATATACGAAAGATAGGGTGCATGAACTTGTGGTAATGTGTATTATACGGGCACCAGGGTGTGCTATAACTCCGCTATAGTAACCAGTCTATTTCTGAAAACGATCGAACACATGCACGTAAGTCATTCTATATAACCCTCATGTCATCTGCACCTACCTTGCATTAGTACCGCTAATAACATGACTTGTATAGTCTTATTCTGAAACCACATCAGCTCCATCATCCCTCTGTTTCACCTGTGTTGTCTCCTGGTCAGATTGTGGACGACTAATTAATTTCCGTTCTCGCTAACCAGGAAGTATAATTAATCCTGGACTGATATGTAAGCACTGTCACTCTTTACCATACAGCAAAAGAAACAGGATACATTAACACTCGGATGATTCCGTTACGTCCCCTCACTCCTATTACTTATTTGTGCTTTACTCCTTTATTCAACCTTGATAAATATGTTTAAACTTTAAATAAAAGCCCCTTTTTAATACCCGTATTTTTTTGTTTATCGGGTACATATTATTGTGATGCGCCTATTCATCTTTGACAGATTCATCTGATGTATGAAACAAGTGGCATCACCTGTAATTGATTCTGTTTTATACAGCTGTCTCGTGCGTTAACAGGGCACAGATCAGACATGGTACGTTAATTTCAACATCAAAGTAGTTTGGTGAAATCTCTGTTTATTATATCATCGAGACCAGTAATCTGTGAGCTGAAAAAAAAAACGTGATTTTCAGCTTTTTAAACCGCATAACTTTCTGAGTATTCGAGACAGTTGAACAAAATAGAATTAATAGATCTATTGACCTTAAAACTGAATAGATATTCCTCATGTACACTCACAACTTGTCAGCATGCAATACCTTAACAGAAATGGCTGATTTGCTTTTTAAAAATGTCACTCACTGATTTGACATTTCAATGCATTTGCCCCACTTGGTGTTAGAATTTAAAAAAAAAGTCCGACGTTTGCAATCATTAATGGCCTGTATTTTACTTTTTTTTATATACGGAGATTCAAGGGGGATTTTGGGACGGACAGTTGACATTCGTGTGACAGATTTAACTATGATAACTGATATAAAGGACGTCTGTCATACCCATTTTCACGTCAACATTAACAGTTTAAACAAAATTTTACCGTTAATCAAAACATGAATAACATTTATGAATGTTAAGCCAAATGTCATGCCTACCAACTATGATCATAACCCATGGGTCAATAATCGTTTACTTTATGAATCCTTCCTTTTGCTTAAACATGGGTTAATAGTGACCCATGTGTTCACCATGTTTTACATTTTCAACTTTTGTAAACATATTTAACTAAATTACCACGTATTTAAACATTCATTGGTTAGAACTGAGTTTAGCTAATTTAAACTGATTTCGGGCGGTTGCGGTCGCGGATAAGAATATTATCAACGTATCACATTATGAAGGAGATATTCCTTTAATGCGATCGCGGTTGCGGTACGGTTAAGCGTTAAATTCTGTTGGATAATTGGTTTGAACGGGGTTGCACGAAGAATGCCTCTAAATAGGATATATAACTTAAGGGGTGTTATGCGATTTTTCATCGAGTGTTAGTTGCTAAATACGCATAACAAAATGTTCCTACTAAAAATTAGTTTTTAAGATTTATTAAAGACAGTAAAGGAATGTTCCTGTCCGATGACTAGAAAGTTCAGCCTGTAATAATAACCGCCCGAAATCAGTTTAAATTAGCTAAACTCAGTTCTAACCAATGAATGAAATAGAAAGAGATTGTCTTTAAACGTATGCACCAGACAATTTTTACATAAAGGATTAAGTCTCTAATACCGTATTCAGCGACAAATAGGTCACATGTACGTGTTTGTATATATGCTAATAACAAATTCTTGACAGGTCGTACGACGGATAGGGCGTGACTAGTCCCAAACACATGGTAACTTATCCTTGCCTATGTCAAGAGTACAGACTTGTCACAAAACACAGGTAAATTTAAGTCATTAGAGTATTACCTATTGAATGTCGGTACTGGGGACTGTCTCTGTATATACATATAAAACAAGGAACCTAACCTTTTATGGTACAGACTTAGGCGCGCCTGTTTCAACTGCTTTATTTTCTCTGATATTCCGCAAAAACATAACAAAAATGGATGTTCGACTCATCAGGAAAGTTGTAATTTTTGACAGGTGTCATTCCATTATACATGATGAAAGGGAGACAGCTGGTCATTAATAACCATGCGGAATTCATCTCTACGATGCAGCTACGACCGGGTTAGCTATAAAATTAATGTAAACGTCTATTGCAATGTAAGGACAGATCGGGATTATGACTTGTTCGGTCGGAGGGGGGTGGGGGTGGGGGTGGTGCATATCTGATGTATGTCGTCGTCATATTTATATACATATAAAAACTGTTATATCTGACACGCAATTACCAGTCCAATAGTACATGTTCGCGTGCATCACACATCTGACTTTGTTCATGAAACATTAGTCCTGACTCCAAATGTATTACCACCGGTTCCACATTTGAAAATTCTAGCAGTAGAAAAGCAGATAGTCCTATAATGACCCACACCAGCGCCCTAACAAACGACTAAAGGTGGGAGGGGGAACAGTTTTTTTCCAGTAGTGTACGTGGCCTCTAGATCATTGTAAGGAGAAATAGAAGCAAAGTCTGACGAGAGTTTGAAGATGCCACACCAAGCCAAGCAAAAAGAGACACAAAACGCCGTCTCAGGTTAGCTCCAGAACACCACTCACTGAGTCCAAGTAGCGAAGTCGGACGATCCAGCGGAGCAGCAGCAACCACGCCCACTCCGCGCGGAGAACCTGTACACCGCCTCCATCCGCATACAGAGTTAAGCGTTGTCAAGAAGACGTTATTTTGAATGATAATAGAATTTCAACAGAATACTTGTGAAAACGACATGTATGATTGCATACGTTTTTTGCTTAATAAAATTTGCAGCATCCCTGACAACCGTGAGAACCTGAATGAAACAACATTATTCACCATGAGAAGCTATATTTTGAACGCATCGGATTTCCTTTATATATATATATATATATATATATATATATATATATATATATATATATATATATATATATATATAATTATACAAATAGAGGAATCAAATTTTGTTTGACATATTTACTACTATGTAGTTTCATGTGATGCACTCATCAGGTAAGAATGTCTGATTGAGTGGTATGGTTGATAACAGCACACATTTGAGAAGTTTTATGTTGTGTGGGCAGTCCTTGGCTATGGTTATAGAATACCCTGTACTTTTGTTGCTTATTTTAAAATAACGACACAGTACAAGGTGCATTCAATGCTGTCTTGAAAGGCACGGCCCTTGGATTAGGGATCAAAAGCGTATATTGTTTTTGCACAATTGTTGTCGGTCTGCACACCATTAAATCCTTTTGACTTAATACAAACGTTCAACAGGAAAAAAACTCACTTTAGATGTACTTACACTCTGCAATTCATCTGTTTTGTACATATTATTATTCTTTGTGTGAGTAAACTCACTCAAATGCTGCCTGTTTGCCAAAACAAGATCTTGATTTGGGAAGGTGAGCGGTAAGGCCACCATTTCGGGTGCGCGCTATCTGTATGTTTTGTGCCATTGATCGCGCCCGTTGTTAGATTGTTTCCACTTCTATACAGGAGTAAGCAAGCTGTTTGAGAATGAAATACATTGACAAATACCGTAATCTTTTTACTTCATATTTGATGTTTCTTTAATATACCTGGTTCGGGAAAAGGCCCATTTAAATCCTGTCAGAATAGGCCAGACAACCTCCCGATCTCTGGGTCCGAGTAGGGATGGTGGATGTTTTCAGTGCCATATCCTAGAGAATGAATGTAACAGAGTCTTTGGGTAAAAAAAAAAAAAAAATAAAACAACTAATTTGACTTCGCATCGTGATCGTTGAATTCTTGTGAACAGAGAGCGTGTTACAATATAAGGACATACAGGCAGGCAAACAAAATGACGGTTATAATGACTTGTGTGGTGGGGGGAGGGGCTTATCTGATGTTTGTTGTCGTTTTTTTATACATATAAAAACCTGTTATCTCTGTTACACAATAACTAGTCCAACACTACGTGTTCGCGTGCATGTCAAAACTGAACCAAAGTGTCAAACCATCTGTTCAATATTTAATAATCCAGTAATACGATATAAATGATAGAGTGGTAGTAATAAATCATTTATAACGGATACGTCACAAACTGTTATGGCACAGGATATGGTAGGATATATACATATATATTGATATATTCCATTGTAAAACACTTTTCTGAGGGGCGTCTTAGAATGCCGTAACACTTTTGTAGCCCGGGGGTCTTGTATTTTTGCAATAGAACGTGTAGGCTTCATTTTCAGGGGATCAAACACAATTTTTACATTTTGAGATAATTCAGTTAATAAGTTTATGGTTTCATAACATTTCCCTCAATAGCATTTCAATTATGCATTATTCATTTTAAGAACATTTTGCACAATGCATCTGTCAACTGCCTTTTTGAATATTTAAATCTAATGTAAATTATCAATAATATAGTGCGGAAATAGAGAAAAACTTAAATAAAATAAAATATATAAACAAGACAAAATAAACAAATTCAAATCTCTACATTACATTTTAAATGGGGAAGCGAAGACATATATGATATTCTGAGAGAGGGCTTTTTGTCATGGGGTGGTGAATGTCCGAGAAATTTCGGGTTACCTGATTTCGAGGAGAGGCCGGGCTTCTGTCCGTACTCCTATGGTTTGTACACTCTCACATTGTTTTTTTTTTGTGTAAACATAACCTATGTTGTAAAAATATGGAGTGAGATTTTCAACTTTTGATGCATTTTCTTCTAGAAAGCAGGTCTGCATGACTTAACTTTTTCTTCCCTAAGGTAGATCCCTTGCACAATGCATCTGTCAACTGCCTTTTTGAATATTTAAATCTAATGTAAATTATCAATAATATAGTGCGGAAATAGAGCAAAACTTAAATAAAATAAAATATATAAACAAGACAAAATAAACAAATTCAAATCTCTACATTACATTTTAAATGGGGAAGCGAAGACATATATGATATTCTGAGAGAGGGCTTTTTGTCATGGGGTGGTGAATGTCCGAGAAATTTCGGGTTACCTGATTTCGAGGAGAGGCCGGGCTTCTGTCCGTACTCCTATGGTTTGTACACTCTCACATTGTTTTTTTTGTGTAAACATAACCTATGTTGTAAAAATATGGAGTGAGATTTTCAACTTTTGATGCATTTTCTTCTAGAAAGCAGGTCTGCATGACTTAACTTTTTCTTCCCTAAGGTAGATCCCTCCAACAATTGTTAAAATTCTGGCGAATATTATAATCGGTGTAGCGAATAAACATTGTAAGTAGGTGAGCTTAAATAAGCCTTTATTGTTGCGCATGGTTTAGGAAGCGAGGAATTCCACCAGTGATAATTCACTGACCAAGACTTCTCAAGTCATGACAGGAGTGGACATGTAGTGACAATTAAAAGACAGAAGACACTGGGCTTATTCAGAACACAGTTTTTATTATATAATATCTTCAAACCGCAGACTTTTACAGCGCAAATCCTTTAACATGATATTTCAGTAAAATATTATAGGGAAGCGTAATACCTCTACAATGAAAATCCTTGTTTAAAACTGACGGTTATAAAAATAAGTAGGTATTTATAGTGTATGCATCTTGCACATGCGTAGCAATATGAACTAGAGCTAAGATCTAGGAAATGCTGGCGGTATAAGTATATTTATATACGGTTATAAGCCGCCTGGTTACTCCTGCAGCGTCTACTGGCAATGACAGATTGAAAGAATTCCCAACAGAAACATCAAAGGCAGCATGACGTCACAGCGGCCACCATCGGCAAGAAACTAAGAAATGCAACGGCCGACTGCTAGCTGTAAATAAATTGATAGGACAATAAGTCTGTATAGATACTTTACATAAGTGAGATCACAATCCTAATCCCGTTAATAAAATAGATGATAAGAAAAAAAAAACATACAGCAGGTGAAAAACAGAAATTTTAATATATTCTTCATCATACCAATATTCAAATAAACAAAATTTGCATTTTATTACAGGAAATGCCTTCTTTGGAGAGTAGAGCCAAGAAATAGAAATACAAGGGACTTATTCTACAAAATATGTACGGAAAAAGAGCAGCTATATTTTTGTGTGACGTAACGGGTGAATGTTGTTTTCTACTGAATGTGGCTTAACTTCAATCAATAAAGACGGCCCGTTTATTTTGCGTAAAAGAGATGTTAACACAACTATATTTGAATGTTGAAATACAAAAGAAAATAACTGTGCGCCAGCTAGAGTCCTATAAGTATCTTAACTAAAAATCCATAGATCAGATAACGCCTGTCCTTAATGAACTTCACTGGCTAGCCGTGAGTAAAGGCTGAAATATAAGGTTTTAGTTTATACTTTTCAATCACAACATGATCTTGTTGGTGAAGTATTCCAGCGGTACCAGCAGCATGAGCTCAACGATCAGCCTCTTGTGCACAGTCAAAAGTGCCGAAGTCAAGAACTATTACATATAGATATATATCGTCTCAAACTTATCAGCCCCCATATTACAGGCTGAACTTTCTAGTCATCGGACAGGAACATTCCTTTACTGTCTTTAATAAATCTTAAAAACTAATTTTTAGTAGGAACATTTTGTAGATTTATGGCGCCTTAGATGTTTAATAATAGAGCACAAATATCGCATCTTTTGACCTGACAGTGTACACTCCACGAGTTTTGAGAGATAGAGGTGAGATTTTTAAAAATATACATGCAATACTGTTTAATCTAGTTTTAATAAACAATTATTAAAATATATTAAAATGTTGCATACTAAAATTTTTAATTCTAATTCATTTATTATTATGATAATATACTGATAAATATGTGTTACTTACGGCTCTAACTTCGGCTCAGTGTAGCAGGAAGTGAAGAAGGCACCCGGAGGGAATGGAAATGGCCCAACACTTCCTCCACCTGTAATCATTATAGAATGAGTGAAATGACGTAAAATCTCTTGGGCCGAGGGCGTGAAGGCAAAGAAGCCAACAAAAGAAAGCTCACATATCCGAGGTCATTTCGGTTTATTTTTTTTTCTATCAATTCACTATGCAATTAGAAAATAGTTGTCCACATTTACAAATTATGACATTTTAACCGGTTAAGATATAGGCAGAGAAGTTTTCACCATCCGCTTACGGTCGACACAGTTTGTCTGTTCCATGTCAGTGCAGCATCGGGGCTGGTAGTTCCTGTCACAGCAGGCTGTCATCTCCTTTGGCATATAAGGCATGGGGCATTGCTTTGGATATATGGATATATTGGGATATTTCTTGTCCTTGGGGCAGATTGTGGGTGTTCTTGCAGAGACGCCGAGCAAACAACCTTAAAAACAAGAGAGTCAAACACTAAAGACCGTGCATCTGTGGGGCGAAAAAGCAACTACATTTTTTTTTATATTTTACATATAAAATATGTATATGATATATATATATATATATATATATATATATATATTTGTCAACAGTGACGAGTTATTGATCAGAACAAAATTAAATAAAGACATACATACATGCGTACAGCATACATACATGCCCGACAAACAAATCCAACTGTGATACCCCTTTCCTATACAGCTCCCGCTCGGAAGGGATGGTGTTTAAAACAAATCTTTACAGGCAGGTTCTCGACCGTACCATGAGCCATTTTAAAGGTGTATTAAGCATACCAACACATGTACACAAGCAGTCGCTTGCATGCAAAATCTGAACAGAACTGGCCGATTAGCTCATTTAACATGTCCCTCACCCATTTGATATTTCACTACATTTGTTCCATTTTGGGTTATCATTTTTATATAAGAGCTCGATTTTCTCAATAATCAATTGACTTGAACACTAATAAATCTGATATAATGGGCCTCTGTCGAACGAATTTTCCACTCATCATTAATTTTACTGTTCTTCAAATTATGACCAACAGTTTGATCATTAGGCCAAATGTCATGCTTTTCAAATGAGCACCATAACCCATGAGTCAATTTTTCGTTTACAATATACAAATACAAATATTTCCATTTGCTATTTAAGAAAATGTTTATAGTGACCCATATGTTTAACCATGTTTTCCATGTTTAACTTTTGTCAATAAATTTAACTTAATAACCACGTGTTAAACATTCATGAGTTAGAAGGGACCTTATCTAATGTAAGCTAATTTTACTCGGTTGCGGTCGCGGATAAGTATATTATCAACATATAACAATGTGATGGAGGGATTCCTTAAATGCAAACTCGGTTTCGGTATGAGAAATAAAATATTTGTTTGTCGGATGATGAGGTCGAGCGGGGTCGCAGATAGAATCTCTCTAAATTGAAGGGATAAAAAGTAACACAAAACATAACACCACATAACACAAGAGGTTTTCAGGATATATTACATGTACTTATCAATTCCACTACAAGGGTAACTCATTTCCGCCCGAAAACTGATAGATTTAGTCAAAATCACGGAAAATATTCTATAAAAAAATACTTGACCAGATACTTATATTCACAAATGGGTGATAGGTCCCATGTATGTAAAGGTTTCGACCAAAGCTGCAGCTTCTCTGTGTGTTTGTGTACGTGTGTGTGTGAGTGTGTGTGGTTGGAATTTTTTTAAATTGTCGTTTAAATTACATACATTTACACCTCATGATCATTATCCATGCCAGTAGCATGGGAAGTCGACGGAATATACAGTACAACCTGTGTAACAAAACCCCACGTGGCCAAACGTTCTTAATTCACAAGTGGTCTGATTGGATAGCTCAGTTATAATAAAAACAAAAACCTTCTAGTGCCAATGCTGCTTGCACTTCTGTGAGCTTAAAACAGCTGTGGGGCCTGAAGGACTATTTCCCCCCTACCTTATAATAAATAATACATTTAATGTGCAACCGCGTAAAAGGAATAATACCTTTTGAGTTACACATGGATGTGTGACAAGACGTTTTGGCCTGTGATAATGAGTAAACATGCTGAGCAACATGTACTTGTTCTCAGTGTTCTTGTGCGTGGTTGGACGTCTTTCGGAAAACACACAAGTAAGAAATCCAAATGTATGTTTCTCATATCATATTCACCTACGATCACAGTATTATAAATTATGTAAAAGAGATGTTAACACAACTATATTTTAATGTTGAAATACAAGAGGAATAATGTCATCATTTATTGTTAAACAGGCTTGAATATAGATATAGAATTACAGGAAATGTCCTCTCTTGTGTTAGATCATACTTGACAGACAAAAATCAGTCAGTAATAGTGACTAAATTATTGAAAATTAATGATGATAAGACAGATATATTGTTAAGAACACAGCAACAAAATTCAGGACTTTTCTATTAGAATTGGTGAAAATAACATCCTGGCCACCCCCCCCCCCCCCACTGTAAGAAATCTTGGATATTACATGGATAAACATATGAAGCGTAGTGAACACGTAAAGAGAATCTTCAGTAGTACTTATTTAACTTTGAAGAATATTAACAGGATACGATCAATGCTATCACGGGAGACCATCAAAATAGTAGTACAGGGTTTAGTCATCAGTCGTATCGGTATTGTAACAGTTTGCTCTTAGGGGCACATGGATGCAATATATCCAAGTTACAATTGATGCAGAAAATGGCTGCTCGCACAATTTGTGGTGTGCAGAAATACGATAGGATTTCATCATTTATGCAAGAGCTTCATAGACTGAAAATCAGAGACAGGATAGACTATAAAATGTTAGTTTTTGTATACCAATGTATTAATGTAACAGCACCAAGATATCTACAATCATTACTAGACAATAATAATGAGATCACAGAATAATAAAAATCTGCCATTACTGAAGGCTAACTTAGAGCAAGTGAAAACATCATCATTTTGATATGCAGGGCCAAAAATTTTAAATAATATCCCAGTATATGTAAAAAACAGTGCAACTATTGATATTTTTAAAGATAGATTGAAAACATTTTTATTTTGTAGGTCTTACAATCTTGAGTATAAGTTTTAAATGTTTTACACAAAACTGTGTGGTTTCTTTTAATAATAGTTAGTATTATTATTTTTAAAAGAAAAAACTATTTATTAATTTATGTGTAATAATTATAGGACTACTGATGTTTTTTATGTATGTAAAATATATACCTATTTAGTTTTTTATGTGAAATATAGGACTACTGATGATATGGTTTTACATGTATGAAAAGCGCTTATGACATGATTCAATGCATATAATGAGCGATACATAAATAATAAATTATTATTATTATTATTAATTATTATTTGCTAACATATACCTTTTTTCTCTGCCCATTAGAATTAAAAATAAAATATGATAGAGTCATTAATCTTCTTTTAATTATTATTTATCTCCCCACATTTAAGTTTAACCAAAATGTTGTTTAAATAAAAATGTCAATTACCATGGCAACAATACCCCCTTTTCTTCCTGAATCATCCAGTCTTCAATATGCTAATTACATGTACAACTGTCATTTATTTTCCTTGCAGAGCCTTTTTTTTTAAAAATAGCAACCCGTATATATCCCGTATAAGTATTACTCTCGATATAATTTAATATATGATATAATTTAAGATATCAATCTTTCAACACACACGATCTTGTTTTATACGGTTAACCTCTTTCTTTTCAAGTTTGTCTTTGAATATGAGACTACTTATTCATGAAGATATAATTTGCACGATAATTCCTTTTTTTGCGAAAATCGCGAATTCGAATCCATTATGAACAACCACAGTATATACAGTATACACACATGTGTAAATAAATATAATTTTACTGCAGTAGAAGAGTCTGACAAAATTTGATACTTCTATATTTGTATAACTTTATAAATATATGTATATATATATATATATATATATATATATATATATATATATATATATATATATATATATATATGATTTACGACCAATACATACCACAATGTATATGTGTGTGTGTGTGTTAACAAAAGGTGCAGAAAGCTACGCCCCTAAATCTCTCTCCCCCCCCCCCCTATATCGGGGCGATTGGACCACGGTATACGAACTGCGCACTTTCCTTTGCCGGGTGGACCCGAACACCTAATCTCAGGACAACCTTCGATTTCTTTAGAGCCTTTACACTTGTCGTCGGACCTGAACATCGGCAGTAGTCGTATGTGTCGAAACCTCTCGTACACCTCTCGTAACGTTTGTGATCCTCCGCACAGGGTCAAGCTCTATATATTTAGACAATGATCTAATCTGGGACTTCATAGACAAATCTCATGTGGGGACAATGGTGAATGGGCTCATACCTACCGTTAAAATCGATGCAAAATATATCTAACCGTTTATAGTGATTATACTTGTGTCCTGTAAAACTCGATTTAGACCTCTTTCTATACATATATAATGACAATGTGTTCAACAAATATCTATGCACCGCAGTATACACAATGTAGAAGAACAAATATACGAAAGATTGAGTGCATTAACTTGTGATTATGTGTATTATAAGGGCTCCAGGGTGAGCTATAACTCTGCTTTAGTAACCTGTCGATATCAGATAATGAACGAACACAGGCACGCAACCGTCTCTATATAACCCTCAAGTCATCTGCACCTACCTTGCATTAGTACCGCTAATAACATGACTTGTATAGTCTTATTCTGAAACCATATCAGCTCCATCATCTCTCTGTTTCCCTTGTTTTGTCTCCTGGGCAGATTGTGGACGACTGATTAGTTTCCGTTCTCGCTAACCAGGAAGTATAATTAATCTTCGGACTGATATGTTAACGATGTCACTCTAAACCATACAGCTATTGATACAGGATACATTAACACTCGGATGATTCCGTTCTGTCTCCTCACTGCTCGTGAACGAGCGTAACACCACTTTAACGTATTTGTGCTATACGCCTTTGAAAAACAAGTTTAAATTTTAAGTTAAAGCCCCTTAGCTTTATTAATACTAATTTGTTGGTTAACCGGGAACGTATTTTGGTCCCAGTAGTGACCTGAACCTTGGTTATCTGTCCACTATTTTAACTGTAAATATTGTCTGGCCAGGCGTAGCGAAGGGTTGGGCACAAACCAACAGGCATCACTAAAATATTTAATTTGTTCTAAGGGTGTTCACAGATAGATGTATATTGGTTCACGCTTTCATATTTTCAAGCCTGTCATTAACTATATACGTATGAGGCACAGACCCTTGCCCTTTATTTATCATTATTTCTTCGCGGAACTCAACATTGGTCTAATTCGAAACCGTTTTATGGCTGAGGAAAGCAACTGAGTACTCCTAGGTTAAAACTCCGCAAGAATGTATCGGGGACAGATCACTGTGTTGTCATATAGAATTAAACTGCATCTGTATTTTAATGATCTCGTGTTAATTATTTAGTGTAAAAAATCAAACAAGCGTTCATGTTATCTATCGTCATATTGTAAAAAAAAGTTGATTTGACGTTCGATGTGTGCCTGATTATGAATCACTCTGTTTGTTTTTTTTTTATTCTTCTTCTTCAAACTTCGACTGCTTGTGCTGTAATAGGAGTTGACCTGTCAGCGCCGTAAAATGAACTGTCGGGATGGGATTGGCAACTGATCCCTAAAGTTGGTGTCTATATCCATGGATGCTCATTCTGGCCATAATGTGATGCGCCTATTCATCTTTGACAGACTCATCTGATGTATAGAACTAGTGACTATACCTGTAATTTGGGATTTTCAGCTCTTTAAACTGCAAACCTTTCTGTTCTTCGAGGGGGTTGAACAAAGTTGAATAAATAGATTGCCCTTGAAATTGAAGTGATATATTCCTCATGTACACCCGCAACTTGTCAGCATGCAAGACTTTTACAGAACTGGCCGATCTGCTCATTAAAATATCTCTGATTTGATATTTCACTACATTTGCCCCACTCCGATTATAATTTATAGAAAAGCTCCACGTTTGCTATGATTAACGGCCTGTATTTTTTAATTGTTTTATACGGAGGTTCAAGAGGGATTTTGAGACGGACAGCTGACATTCACGAGACAGATTTAACTATGATAACTGATACGAAGGATCTGTGTCATACCCATTTTCACGTCAACATAAAAAAGTAAAACAAATTTATACCATTTATCACAACATGACTAACATTTAGGAATGTTAGGCCAAATGCTATGCCAATCAAGTATGATCATAACCCATGGGTCAATAGATCGTTTACTTTATAAACCCTTCTATTTGCTTAATCATGGGCTAATAGTTACCCATGTGTAAACCATGTTTCACATTTTCAACTTTCAATACATTTAACTAAATAACCACGTATTAAACATTCATTGGTAAGAACTGACTTTAGCTAATATAAACTAATTTCAGGCGGTTGCTGTCGCGGATAAGTATATTATCAACATATTACATAATGAAGGAGATATTCCTTTAATGCGGTCGCGGTTGCGGTACGGGTAAAAATTTTATTCTGTCAGATAATGGATTCGAACCGGGTTGCACGAAGAATGGCTCTAATTAGGATATAAAACTAAAGTGGTGTTAAGCGTATTTAGCAACTAACACTACAATGGAAAATAACGTCCGCCTAAAAAAACTGAGAGATTCAGTCAAAATCAAAGAAAATACGCTTCAAAACAGTTCCTTCACAAGAAACTGATCAATCATAAGCGGGTGATAAGTCCCACATACACATGTTTACATCCAAGCTGCATCTTTCCTCTGTGTGTGTGTGTGTGGTTGGATTATTACATTATCAAGAAACTTAAAACTTCGTCTAGACAGGGCATTTATATATTTATATCCTCATTAACACCCCATGAACATTACCCATCCTAGAACTTACATTAAAACCTGGTAATAACACCGACGTAGCCAAAGGTTCTTAATTCACAGATGGTCTTATTGGACAGGTCAGTTATATCCAATGTGAAGGCTTTGGTTTACTAAGGGTGATCTTAGTAGACAGGTGATCTTAGTAGATAGGTGGTCTTATTAGACAGGTGGTTTATCAGATAGGTTATGTTGCGTGTTAAAATAATAATATGTTTTCTAATACCATTAAATCAATAATTGTATTTCAAATATTAACGCATTTCTAAATTATTTGAAACACTTAATAAACTTGAAGAACTTAATTTTAAAAACAGCAACCGTTATGGCAAGTATAAGTACTTCTCTCATGTACTCTCGAACTCTCGTACCTTTTCAACAGTTATGAATATTCATCAGTGATTAATATTCTTCTTTCAACTTTCTCTAGTGATCGGCGTTTCACTATTATGCAACACATAATTAAATGGACACAAAATGAAGAGATGGTCTCTAAACGTATGGACGACACAATTTTTACACAAAGGATTAAGTCTCTAATACCGTTTTCAGCAACAAATAGGTCACATGTACGTGTATATATATATATATGCTAATAACAAATTCGCGACAGGTCGTACGACGGGGTAGGGCGTGACTAGTCCCAAAATCAAGGAAACTGATACATGCAAATGTCAAGATCTGTCAAGTACAGACACTTGTTACAAAACACAGGTAAATTTAAGTCATTGGCGTATTACCTTTTGAATGCCTGTACTTGGGACTCTCTCTGTATATACATATAAAAACAAGGAACCTAGCCTTATATGGTACAGACTTAAGGCGCGCCTGTTTCAACTGCTTTATTTGCTCTGATATTCCACAAAAACAGAACAAAAATGGATGTTCGACACATCCGGAAAGTTTTTATTTTTGACAGGTGTCATTACATTATACATGATGAAAGGGAGACAGTTGGTCACTACTAGTGACTTACTAGTAACCATGCGGTATTCATCTTTATGATGCAGCACCGACCGGGTTATGTATAAAATTAATGTAAACGTCTATTGCAATGTAAGGACATAAAGTGATAATGACTTGTGCGGTCTGGGGGGGGGGGGGGGCATATCTGATGTTTGTCATCGTCATATTTATATACATATAAAAACTGTTTATATCTGTCACGAAATTACCAGTTCAATAGTACATGTTCGCGTGCATATCACATCTGACTTTGTTCATGAAACATTAGTCTTGACTCCAAATGTATAACCACCGGTTCCATATTTGATGATCCTAGCAGCAGTAGAAAAGTAGATAGTCCTATAATGACCCGCACCAGCTCCCTCACAAACGACTAAAGGGGGGAGGGGGAACAGTTTTTTTTCCAGCAGTGTGGCCTCTAGATCATTGTAAGGAGAAAATAGAAGCAAAGTCTGACGAGAGGTTGAAGATGCCACACCAAGCCAAGCAAAAAGAGACGCAAAACGCTGCCTCAGGTTAGCTCCAGAACACCACTCACCGAGTCCAAGAAGCGAAGCCGGACGAGCCAGCGGAGCAGCAGCAACCACGCCCACTCCGCGCGGAGAACCTGTACACCGCCTCCATCCGCAAACAGAGAGTTAAGCGTTGTCAAGAAGACTTTATTTTGAATGATAACGAGTGGGTCTTAGCTTTCATCATAAACATGATAACCCCATTAACACGGCATAAAAGTCAGGGTGGAAGGAAAATAGAGAAATATATGATGTTCAGAGAGAAGGATTTTTCTCAAGGGTGTCATGGTGTTAGGGTTGTCCGGGATATTTTTGCGGGTATCATTATTTCGTGGAAAGGGGGGGGGGGGGGTTTCTGTCCATAATCCCTTGGATTTTCCCACTCACTTTTTTATAGCAAACAAGGCCATTGTTGTAAAGGAGTGGAGTGAGATTTTCAAATTTTGTTGCCATTTCTCTCGGAAATTATGTTAGCAGGATTTTACTTTTCCCTGCTTTACGTAAATCCCTCCCAGTATTATTAAAATGCATGAAACGAAATTTATTAGAAGTGTAGGAAATATTATGGTACGTAGTTGGGTTCATATAAACCTTCATGGTTGCGCATACGCTTCTCACGCAGCGGTTTTATACTGCAGTCGTCCATGACCTAGCTAGCTCCTTTGCTTGCTTTAAAAGCTGCTTTGTATAAGCAAGATGTTCTGGGTTCCAGCACCAGTGTTATCAGACAAATGAGAGCAGGATATCAAATTGTGCATCCAGTTTCAAATTATTAAACATGCGACTTCCACTCTCACTGGTCTGATTCTATGCGTAGTTTACGCCTGATTGAAGAAGCGTGGGTAGATGAGTTTCACCATTGATAGATCACTAATCTAGACTTTGACCAAAAGTGTGTCATTGTGGATTAAGAAGTTAGTGACTTCTGCTGTCGTGACACAAATGGTGGATATAAATAAAAATATAAGAACAGAAGACACTGGACTTATTCTGAATTCAATTTTTTTATTTATCTCGTATCTTCAAACCTTTATTTAAAAACTCATATTCTTTCTAAAGCATATTTCAATATAATAATATAGAAGAGCATAATATAAGCGCTGCACATGCTTCATGTTCGTGGGGTTGATACTCTGCGATTTGCGCCTTTTCCGTATTTCACGAGGGTTTAATTTTCGAGATTTTGATAAACAGTAGCCCTGATCTTCACACAGTATATTTCTTCTAATATATAAATAGTGTTAATTATTTTCTTATTTATTTGACAAGTAACACCTAAGAGATTACAAAAATACACAAGAAATGGAAACCCTTGTTCATTATTGGCAAGAAATACAAACAATATGATATTATTCTTTGGTTTGCGGATAACATAAAATGTATGTTATTTTATAATATTAGTGTTTCAACTTTTATGGATATCGTCAAATGAGGGCCTCAAGCTATAGTTTACAACACTGTTCACCTCAGTAGATGGGGCATATTATTCACGATCGTTTTATTTTTGAGATAAAATCGCGAATTTGGAACCTTCGTGAACAAAATGCGAAAATAAAAATACATTATCCAATGGGTCTAAGATCTTGGAACTTAAGGTCTTTATCTACGTATTAATATACGTTTACAGACAGCTTGATATCTTCTTCAGCGTCTACAGGGGATGACAGACTGGAAGAATTCCCGTTAGAAACACCACCAGCAGCATGACGTCACAGTGGCCACCAGCAGCATATAAAAAAGAGCTAAAACAGCCCACACCCAGCTGTAAATGAATTAATAAGATTAGTGATTTTATAGATATCTCAAATCAGTGGGGTTACACCCTGCACCGTCGCAAATTGTAGATATTAAGGGACAAATAGTGTGGAGTTGGTAAACATTTTATTTACTTGCGGGACAATGCATACTGTATTACATTTTGCATATTTGTAGGAAGGATCATTAAATGTGCCGCATTTTTTAAATAAATCACATGAAATACACAAGGTTTAATATTTTTTTAATAATACCAATATGCATACATACAACATTTGCATTTTACTACAGGAAATGCACTCTCTGAAGGTATAAAGAATGACCATTATACAGATGAATCCTTCATTAAAAATATCCACATCAAAAAGACCTGCAATTCCGCAGAGATTTCTTTTTTTTTTTATTTGGTAGCCTGACGGATAAATGTTGCTTGTTATTGCATATGCTATACCTCAAATTTAAACAGATGTTAAGAGATGTTAAACAATTATTGCACAATGCTTAAAGACAAGACAAAATAAATGTGTGCCAGATGGAGTGCTATGGTTATTCTAACTAAAAATCAAACGGCGAGATCACATAACGCCTATCCATACTGAACGACATTGGCTACCCGTCAAGTAAGTATGAACTAAAACATATTTACAACCTACTTTTAAACCATAGCATGTTCTTGTACCAACATTTGTTGGTCATCTAGTACAGCAGGTACGAGCGGTCAAGGACTATTACATATGGAAATAGATCCTCTCGAATTACAGCTCCCATTTTATGGAATGGACTTTCTAGTTACATCTAAGCTGAAATTTCCTGTTTCTCCTTTACGAAATCTTTAATGACATATCCTTTTGAACAAACATATTTTAATTGAAGGTATTGTTTTATTATTTTATTTTTTTGCAGAAGTTACATTTTGTGTAGGCCTATTTAGAGCGCCTTAGATGGTACATAATACACCTCAAATAACGCATCTTTCTCCGTCACAGTGAATACTTCACGTCTTTTAAGACACTAAGGGTTTAATCTAGTGAATAAATTATCAAAGTATATTTTAATATTGCATACCAACATTTTTAACATAAATTTATTTATTTGATAATATTTTGAAAAATATCAGTTACCTATGGCTTTAACTTCGTTAAAGAAGTGGAGGAGGAACCAGAGTAAAATAGAAATGGCCCGGCACTGCTCGCAGCTGTAAGAAGTAGAATGAATAAAATGAAGTAACTCATCTTGTGTAGAGGACGTGAAGGTCCAAGAGCCAACAGAAAAAAATGCTCACATATCCGAGGTCATGCCGGATTCATCAAAACTACGATATTCGATTTTATTCAAATAAATTTACCTTGGTGCTTAAAGACAATTTTCCACATTTACAAATTATGAAATTTTCAATAGTTACAAAATAGGCTTAGAAGGTTTAAACATCCGCTTACAGTTGACACAATTTGTCTGTTTCAAGTCAGTGAAGCATCGAGGCTGGTAGTTTAAGTCACAACAGGTTGTCATTTCTGTTGGCATATTAGGCATTGGCCATTGCAGTGGATATATGGCTGGATCGTGCTTGGGGCAGATTGTTGGTTTTCTTGCATAGACGCCGAGCAAACAGCCTTAAAAACAAGACATTGAGACATTAAAGACTGTTCAATCATCTAGGGAGTAGGGAGGGAACAACAATTTTATATATTTCATATAAACATATGTGAATGTCCTGTATTTATATTTATTGAGTGGAGATGTACAGTGTTTGATGTACATATCCAACAAACATATCCGTCTACAATACCCCAGTTCTATTGGCTCCCGCTCGGAGGGAATGCTGTTTTAGTCAAATGTTTCACATGTTCTGGACGGGACCATGAGAAATTTTAAAGGTGAATGAAGCATATCATTACAATGGATTAATATAAACCGTGTACACAGGCAGCCGTCAGCATGCAAAACCTGAACAGGACTGACCGATCAGCTCATTAAAATGCGCCCCCCCCCCCCACCGCTTTGCAATTTTACTACATTTGGTCTATGTTGTGTAATCATTTATACAAAAGCTCCATTTTCTCAATAATCCATTGCCTTCTACTAAAGCTGATATAATGGGTCTCTGTCAAACTAATAGTTCATTGATAATTAAATGTATCAATATATGTATACCGTTCTTCAAAACAGAATAACAGTTCTGATCACTAGGCCAAATGTCATGCCAGTCAACTGAGATTCATAACCCATGGGTCACTTGTTCGTTAACTGTATAAACTCTTCCATTTGCTATCTCTTGAGTTAGTAGTGACCATGTGTTTAGCCATGTTTCACATTTAACACAAATGCAGAGCCTATTAAAAAACAGCAACCTTCATAGCTCGTATAAGTACTACTCTCCTAAACTGCCAAACTCTCGTACCTATTCAACAGTTATGAATATTCAACAGTGATGAATATGCATCTTTTAATTTTCACTCTAGTGATCGCTTTTTCACCTTATCATTAATCACATTACTAAATGAAAAAATGAAAACATGGTTTCTACAATTTATGCACAATGCAATTTTTACATTAAGGATTTACTCTCTCAGTTCGTTTTGCAGCAACAAATAGGTCACATGTGCGTGTTTCCTTCTATGTGCCAATCACATAATCAAGACAGGTCGAACGGCGGGAGATGGGGTGACCAGTCCCAACCATTAGAAACTGATCCTAACCAATGTGAAGTTCTGCCGAGCTCAGGCACCTGTCACAAGTTACAGGTGAATTTAACTCATTAGCGTATTTTCTATAGAAGGCCGGTATACATATACTAAACAATATACCTAACTTTATCTGGTACAGACTCGGACGCGCCTGTTTCAACTGCTTTATTTTCATTTACATTCCGCATAACAGAACAAAAATCGATGTTCGTCACAAAGAACACTACCTTATTTTCTTCATGACATCACAAATGTGTTTATAGGTATGTCGCAATTACTTTTAATGGGCTCGCGTTCTCACAAAAATAAAACAAATACATGGTTTTCTTCCAATCCTGAGAGATCGCTCTTCAGGTACATGAGTAGTAGAAGGGAATTTTAAATATCTGAGGACCCGCGAAGGGCTGCAGAATGATTGGAGAGTCTTTTTGTTGATTTTAAGTTGATTGAGCTCGGAGAAGCGAAAAACAAGAGCATCGCCAGCGTCGACTTAAGCAGAAAGCTTGGTTTCTCGCAGGAGAATAGACACAAAAAGATACGTCTTAATTTCTGAGAGATAAAATCATTAAATACGTTAACATCCAAGGTTGAAGGTGCAAAGTCATTTGGCATTCCTTAAAATATCTCCCTGGATGTGTCGAATATCCATTTTTGATCTGTTATGCGGAATATTAGTAAATCCCTCCTTTTCTTAAATTGAGAGTCACATGCTTTTCACATTTACTGGCCATGCAAGTGGCCAAGTGACTGGGTGAAATGTCAGACCAAACATGCTTTAATCCGTCACTGACAGCGGGGGTTATTTTTGCACAATAGACATTATCACACGATTGTGTTACATGCCTGCATGTGTTGTGTATATCAACAAGCGAGCACATAGGCATTCCTGTCTTTGCTGAAATCAGTTCGTCTGTTTTTGTTGGAAACCAAAACATTTTGAAACCACACAAAAAATACTCAACATTATGTGTACAGAAAAAAAAAATTGTATTCTCATATCGGTAATATATGACGTCACTGAAAAAAACATAGATCTTTAAAATGATGTATAACACAGTGTCATACGTAACACAATTTCAGAGAACACAATTCAGATTACAAAAGTGGTCCAAGTTGTGAGCTACAGAAGCAGCCCGACGAGTTTGAGTGATGTTCCCAGAACGGATTTCTCCCTGTGGTTTTAGCGCCTTCCCAGTCTTGGGTCTTTTTTTTTTTGTCGACCACTGATAACGCACAAATAGGACGCCATGGGACAAAAGAACTCCACTCGGAAACATTCCGATCACACCGATACAAAACTCGCGAAGAAGATAATCTCAGGACAACATTCAATTTCTATAGATCCATTAGGACCGGAACATGGGCGATAGTCGTAAGTGGTCGAAACCTGTCGCAAACCATTCACGTGACGTCACGGCTATTTCAAGGCAGGGAATAGCCTCACGGCAACCTTGTGGGGGGTCTTGTGATGCGCCGGACGTATGCCGGCTAACCCACTACGCTGTAGAAAATAGTTCTTAAGTATACCGCTGGTCAGTTAGAGATTCGTGCTAATAATTGGTTATTTTAACTTGTTTTATAAACATAAGCATACACTTTAAAGGTCAGAGTATTATTATTTCAGTTGCTGACAAGTCTTGATGAACGAAAATATAAACATAAGCACGTGTAGGAGTTAAGCGATATTGGGAGGAGTTGTCAGTTGACAACACGGTCTGTCCATGGTAATGTGCGAGGGAGATTGACAAAATGACAAGTTGCGATTTTGAAAAACGCCTGACTTAAGCAACGCAGGAATTTTGCAAGGCCATGAAGAGAAGCAGATTGAAAGCACTGAAGGCCATTTATCAGAAGGACATTATTTGCGTGCTGCCTACCGGGTTGGTTTTGTATACATATTCCTTTAAAGGGGCCCAATCACCTATAAAAGTATGTTGAGTTAACATAAAAAATAGATTCTTCTCTTTAAAATAAATTTGTACCTGCCAAAATATTGCCCTGAAACCGTTTGCTTAATTCTGTAAACGAGTGTTAAAAACAGTGGACCGGGCGCGATCAAAACTGTCAACATAAACGCAGTGCGTGCATCGCCTGGCCACAACACGTCAATCAGGAGATACCCTGACTGACTTAAACACAAATATGTAATACAAGTTTCCGCTGGCTGAAACACCGCCTGTAAATTCACAATCGGACCTCTGGTCACACGGCCTTCTTATGGTAAACAGACACACGTGGACTGTGTTTAACAACACGCAGACCCATAACAAGGTGATAAACAGCAGTATACGAGGTACTGGGACTGTGTGGTAGGGTGGCTTTGCTAATTAACTTTTGTCTAAAGCAAGACTGAACTGATACTGTGAAAGAATAGGTATAATATTGCTTCTGATTATGTCCCTTTAACATCAGTATTATTAGAATATTTAAAAGTAATATTTATTATGTATAAATATTTAATGTAGAATGCAATATAATCACCATATATTATTAAGGCATATGTTTATATATTATATATATATATATATATATATTGATTAATCATATATATATATTATATATATATATATCATTCATAAAAGGTTTAGGTAATTCTTACGTGTAATTGTAATTACTTGTAATTATTTCATCTGTAATAAAATGTAATTGGTAATTAAAAATAATACTTACTTCTTATTTTAATGATTACAAACCAAAAAGTATAATGTAATGTCAATACTTTCCAATTACTTAAATGATTTTTGTTCAAGAATCCTGGCTTTTATTATTTGGAAACAACATTTAGTAAATATTATCTTAAACAGTTGACCCAAGCTAAGTACAAAGTCATATACTTAATAGGAACTCTTTTTTTTTTATTCTTTCATCTATGTTCGCAATTGACCTTTTTGGTTTGAAAAGTTATTTAAAAATATTTTTGGTATGAGGTATTGGGTTCACATCATTAAAATATATAATTAAATTATTGTATGTATGTCACCATATTTTTTTTGTAGTTTACCTTTATGCTTTTTTAAATTATCTTTTTTGGTACATTTTGGCAATCCAACCTTTACTTTACATATTGTAATTTTTTTATATGAAGAAAGTAAATAAAAAGTAGTTTTAAAGGTAATTATAATTTAATCATTATTTTGAGAAAATAAAGTAATTTGTAAGTGTAATGATTACTTTTCTTTGTAATTGACATAAACTGTGCATACATACATCATATATATATATATATACTCACATATACATACAGTCATAGGCTAGGTGTAGAAAAGATCCAACAGTGATATATGCTCCCAAGTGAAGTTATTTACTGTCAGCTCTCAGAAAATCAACAGTTTCTCCTGTCACTGTCAGGTAAAGGCAATTGCTTGATTTTTAGATAAATAAGCTAATTACGGGTTGGGGCAGCATCGTGTCATTGAATTCTTTTTTAAATTTTAGCACATTTGCACACCAGAAGTTTGATACATAAGTATTCTTAATTTTTAACCTTTTTGTATTGAAGTGCCCTTGATTTTTTTTTTCAGATATAGAAAAGCCTAATATTCCAGATGGTCCCATTTTTGCTTGAGAAAGTTGTGGCGGTGGTCAGCCCATTGACTGGTCTGATAAAGGACCAGCTCCTAAGTCTTATAGCCAGCGTGGAATTAGTGCTTGTGGGGTATACATGGCAGGTACTTTTTGTTACTCATTTGAAGGTAAATGGCTTATTATCAGTGCTTAGCCAATGTTCATTTTCTGGTAATTTATGCAGCTCATAAAAATTATTCAACTCTGTTTAAAAAAATTAAAAAAAAAAAACTTAACGAATTACTAAAAAAAAACTACCTTTCAAATGTAAAAAATTACCAGTTTTCATGTATCACAGGAATTTAGTCACATCTGATTAGTTTACCTGATTTAAAGCTGTGTTGTAACCTTATAAATGGAACAAAAGTAATGTACAGCTGCCTCTTAGATTTATTTTTTAATTACAACAAACAGGAATTCAAATTTGGTATATATAATATATACAACAAAGGTTTAAGTGTAAAAATTCAATCAGTCTAATTATTTCATAAGCCATTTGTCACCAAATGTTTTGCCATAGAAGGTAATTTTTAACTGTTGGCCATATAAGCTTCCTGTTCTTTTACCATATTAGACTTGTGTTGCAGCACAGGAAAAATGAGAAGACAAGGAGAGGTCTAGTGAGGATGAGTCCTCAAATGAATGTACAGTGGAGTCAAGTGAGGATGAGGATGCACTCAGCCAGTTTGCTCTCACCAACACCTCTTTGGCTGACATCCCAAAAAAATCAAATAATTTATATGCACCCTAAAACAACCCACAAACCTGCCATATGAACCATTCTGCAAAGGCTGAAGAAGCTGGGATGTGTGGCTGTTTTTGAAGTACACTGCATTGCTGAATGGTAAATTTATTTTATTTATGGTCAAACATTTTCTAGTGTTTTAAAACAGATATTGAAATTAATGCATCTGAATGCATCATGGTTACTTGTTTATTGTATAAATCACTTGATTGCTGCCTTATCTAAATAAATAATAAATATTATACATTTCACTTTAATAAGTAGCATCTTTAATTCTCCTCAATATGTCATTTAGTGAGATTGAACAGGTTTACTTGTAAATGTATATTACCCTGTGGATATAGATATGTTAGCATGAAACTATAATTCCTGTATAAAGTAGTACATTTCTGCTTCTTGATATTCAATAACACTGTCAAATAAGTAACCCTATGTGGGATTTTATATGGCCAGTGGCTTGCAGGTGTAATAGTCAATAAATTGATTGCCTTTTGTCATATTTTAAACACTGACAAGAATTATTCTGAATTACATGTAGCAGTCTGCATTGTTATGCTTTGGTATGACTATTGTATGTCATCAGTGTAATTGTCACCTGGAACTTCGAGTATAAGATGGATTATCAATGGCCCCATTAAGAGAAATAGCCTGGATGATAAATGGTTACCCCCTTAGTAATGGTAAAGAGGTTTATCTTGGTTTTGCAGGGGAAAGGAATTTAGGAAAGAATTCCAGAAGTTGGGTGAAATGCCAACCCTCTTTCCCTATGCTTCACATGTTGCACTGACTGCCACTGCAACTGAAAGCAACATTAAGACTATACCAGATTATCTTGGCTACCAAGACCCAATAGTGATTAAAGCCAACCCAGACACATCAAATATCAAATATGAGGTAAAAACAGAGTTTTATAAAAAAAAATTAATTCATCTTATTTTTTTAAGAATGCTGTTTCTAACACACAAAATGTTTATTTTAAATTTTGTTGCCGGTTCCTCATCTATAGTATAATCTTCTACCTTTTAAGTTATATTTTCAAATGAAATGTGAGGAACCTAAAAGATATGTGTATTCAGTGTGGACTACATTGCCAATATTTCAAAGTCTAACTGAAAGTAAACATAAAAGGCTATTACAGTACCTGTGTGTGCTTAATTGTACATTTTTATTGCATTTATTTTAAGGACTGCATTTTTCAACATTATAAATATATATATATATATATATATATATATATATATATATATATATAGAGAGAGAGAGAGAGAGAGAGAGAGAGACAATGTTCCCATGACAGCATAGTCTGGTAAACAGACTCTTTCTGCTGCCACAGTCATTAACCTGCCCCCGCCCTCCCTGTTTTCCCTGTATATTCTGAGGGTGTTTTTCAATATTTTACTCCCTAGGCTCACACTCGGCTGCCAAACCTGCACAAGTTTGACAAACTTGATGCTATTATGGAACCACTCTGTCTGGAGCTGCTCTCTGAAGCAAAAGGACTTTCCAGTTACTGTTGCATACATGGAAGGGAATGATCACATGGCATACTGCAGGAACTTCAATGAGGATAAGATGAAAGATGTTGGTGGCAGCTCAATGTATGCCCAATATCATAATGGTTATCCGGCAACTGATAAAGATAGGATTATCAAAGAGCTATCACAAGAAAACCCAAGCTGCAGACTGATACTAGCTACAACAGCTTCTGGGATGGGGGTTAATGCTCCGGCAGTGGAAAGAGTTATACATTTCAGACCCCCTTTACGCTGGAGGCATATGTCCAAGAGTCCGGCAGAGCTAGAAGGATGGGACAGAATTCAAAAGCAGTACTTAACTACATAAGTGATCACCTAAAGTCAAATAATATGCCACCTTAGATCAAAGAATACTGCCAAAGTAAGGGATGTCTTAGGCTATTCCTTGTGAGACATTTTGGTTTTGACATTCAGTTGTCTGAGGGGCCAGCTTCAGCTTGTTGTAGTGTTTGCCAAACTGCTGTCACTGAAACCAAGTAGATTAAGTTATCACTAGTACAGAAATTTTCCCTTTTACTGTAGATGACTCTTAACATCAATCCTAGACCATTTACAGGCTGATCAAACTGCTGTACTAGTGCATATACATAACAGTTAAATCAATGTATTGTGATTACAGAAAGAAATTTTCAGGAAGAAAATGGATTGATATTAGGGCAGGATTTCACTTTGAAGAATATAAATACTTTTAATGATTAATTTCACCAATAGACAGAGATTGTTAACTGATGTGACTTTCAAATTGTAGCCATTGGTCTTGGTTCATTGTGTATCCAGCCAACAGTAAGCAGGGCTCAAATATGAACTAAGATATCATGACAGCTGAACAAAACTCAAAGGAAATCTTAAATAAGTTAATGTTATTTCCTTTAATAAGTTAATGTTGACCATGTTCTCAGAGCCTAAGAGCAAGCAAAATGTTGACCATATATTTATATATATTTTATTTCACTTGCTAAGGGTGTTTCAGGTTGCTTAATTTGTATTTGATATTTTGAAAATATGCATCATTAACAGTATATATCATATAAAGTTTTTACAAAATCTTCCTTTCTACTTCTTGAAAGTTTCCCATTATATTTGTAAAATATTATTCTTCATAATGTTGCATAAAGAACAACAGAAATGCCTGATTTGTCAGTGATCTCAAAATATAGTTCTTTTAAAATTACCAGGGCATTTTGATGTTATAGGTACTCTTTGTGGTTAAAAAAACTGAATGCACCATCAACAAATCCTGGCTGTTACACACATTTCCTTCGACTGTTTTGACTGATGTATGGTTGAATTATATTTTGTTGGATAAATGTCCCCAATCTGCTGTTGGCGCAAGGCCAGGTTTTGTGTAGGCCACATAAAAACAAATAGTAAATTTTCTGCACCTTTATTAACCTTTTGTTCATTGCTTATATAACATTAAAATATTCATATGTGAATGAAAGGTAGTCTTCACAAATGATTTAACAGAGATGTAAAACCCAAAAACTGATAGAGAATAAGTATTATATAAAAAAATGTCAGAACATATTCTACCAGAAAAAAACTGTTGTGATATACACACTTACCTGGATGGGATGTACTATGGGCATGGTATATTTTGAACATTGCATAGAGACTTGTATATATATATTCCGAGATATAAAAAAAATCTGATAAATCGCAATGGCAGTAATGCTCTGGAATAATACGATAATAAAATCACTTTGCCTTCCCTGACCTGCAATGAGTATAACGACGAATCTCAGAAAGGGGAACTACCATAGTTTATATTATTATTAAGTCATGCCATTTAAGTGCATCATTTTATTTATAACTATGAACACTTGTGTTGTAACTTGTGCATCATGCTGTGAACAAGTTGTTTATACTTTGAAATTCCAAAAATACCAGCTCGAGGGCCGACTCTGCATAACAAGAAAGGAAATGCATGCTGATAACTGCACAAAGACGCCTCAAGACGTATGTGGTATCTTGTGTAAGCACTGATGTTGACATGCGGGTACACCGATGTTGTTTACGCTGGTTACGATAGGCGAGACTTGTTTTCGGGTAACCAAGATCGAAAATAGTCCGACGACCCCCTACATGGAGGAAGAGAGGTCTTTACCGTAAGGTCAAAGGTCGATTGTAGAGAGTGGTCGCAAACCTATCATAACGCCTTATGTGAATGTGTCACCTCCGCACAGGGTTAAGATGTATTGAAGAAATGATCTAACCTGGAACTTCATACAGAGATCTCATGTTTGGAGAATAGTGTATGGGCTAATGCCTACCGTATAATTCATGCGAATAATATCCAACGGTTTATATTTATTACTTATGTGTTTTGTCAAACAAAATGTTAACGCCTTTCTATACTTATATAATGATATAATCTAATTTCTTCAACGTAAGACCGTGCACCACAGTAAGGTACACAATGTAGAATAACAAATATACGAAATATAGGGTGCCCGAACTTTTGATTATGTGATAAGTATACGGGACAATAGGATAGGTTTCACTCTGCTACATAGTTACCAATCTTTCAGATCTTTCGAACACATGCACGCAACCCACTCTATATAACCCTCATGTCATCTGCACCTACCTTGCATTAGTACCGCAAATAACATGGCTTGTATAGTCTTATTCTGAAACCATATTAGCTCCATCATCTCTCTACACTTGTTTTGTCTGCTGCTCAGGTTGTGGACGAGAAAATTCGTTCCCGTTCGGTCTAACCAGGAAGTATACATACACTTATTACTAATATATAAGCACTGCCACTCTAAACCATACAGTAACAGAATCAGGCTACATGCATTAACACTCGACGGATTTTGTGTACACCCCTCACTGCATGCACTTTAATTACGTATTTACTCCAGACCACAAAGCGTCACTCTAACTATTAAAGGGTGCTTAGGGTGTTCACAGATATTCAGACCAGACAAGAGTTTTATTTTCGGTCATGCTTTCATATTTTTCTCAAGCCTGTCGTTAATTATATGTGTATTGGGCATAATTAACCCTTCCATTTTTAACTCACTGGCTTAAATATATTTATGATTATTTTATTGCTCAACTCACCGTTGATATAACTAATTCGAAACTGTTTGATGGCCCCGGCAAGCAACTGAGTACACCTAGGTTATAACTCAGCGAGACTGTATCGGGGACCTATCATTTTGTAGTAATATAGTATAAATCTGGTTAATGATGTATATCCGTTTTAATTTTATTGATCCCATAAGTATAACAAGTGTAAATTTCGAACAAGCATTCATGTTATTCATTGGCATATTGTTAAAATAAAGTTGATTTTACGTTCGAGGTGTGCCTGGTTGTGAATCTCTTTTGTGTGTGTGTGGTTTTTTTTTTTTCTTTATTCTTCTTCTTCAGCCTTCGACTGGTTTTGCTGCCATAATCGTTGATCTGTGAGTGATAGAAAAAAGGACTCTCTGTGAGAGATTGGCAAATAATCCCTAAAGTTGCTGTGTATGCATGGCTGTTTATTCAGGCCATAATTCGATGTGCTCATTCACCTTCGACAGATCATGTTAACGGGGCACAAACCAGATATAGTATTTTTTATATAACATTCACGTTGACTTTGGTGAAATCCCTGTTAATAGATCACGGAGACCTGTAATCTGGCAGGTGCATTAAAAATTGTGATTTTCAACTCTTTACACACAACTTTTTTGAGTATTTGAGGCAGATGAACAAAAATATCGAATTAATAAATGGACCTTGAAATGGAATAATAATGCCTGTTGTACACATGCACTTGTGTGCATGCACAACCTAAATAGAATTTGCCGATCAACTCATTAAAAATGTCACTCACTGATTTGATATGTCGATCACCACATTTGAATCATTTTGAATTACATTTTATACAAAAATGGAACGTTCACAATGGTTAATGGCCTATATATTTAATTGTTTTGTACGGAGGTTCAAGGGGCATTTTGAGACGGACAGCTGACATTCATGGAACTGTTTTAAATAATGATAAAGCTTATATAAAAGATCTCATTTCCCACTCACCATTAAAATTTTAAACAAAATTTTACCGTTTATCAAAACATGACAAACATTTATGATTGTTAGGCCAAATGTCATGCCAATCAACTGAGCATCATAAACCATGTATCAATTAATCCACTTTAAAACACCTTTCATATGCTAATTCATGGGGTAAATAGTGACCCATGTGTTTAACATATGTTTAACTTTTGTAAATAAATTTAACTAAATAACCACGTTAGATTATTCATAGGTTTGAGCTGACTTAATTTAATATAAACAACTTTTACGCGGCTGCGGTTTAGGATTAGTATATTATCAACATATTTCATTATGAAGGGGCGAACCTTAATGCAATCGCGGTTTCGGTATGGGTAGAAATTAAATTATGCCAGATTATGGGTTCGAACGGGGTCACACGAAGAATCCTTCTAAATAGGATATATAACTCAAGAGGTGTTCAGGATAACGCGTATTTATGAACTTAAAAACATTTGCTGCAAAAACAATTTGCTTCACCACAATCCGCTCTTTCACATATAAGTTATATGCCCCATGTTTAAATTAGAAGCTGCCGCTTTCTTGTGTCTTTGTGGGTGTGGCTGGATTTTTTTTAAAAATTATATACATTTACATCCATGAACATAATCCAGGACAGTGGCATGGGAGGTCGACAAAATTTACAGTAAAACCTATGACATAACACCCAATGTAGCCAGACGTTCTTAATTAACAGGTATCTTATTTGACAGCTAAGTTAAGACTAATGAGAATGTGTTCGATTAACTTAAATGTGATCTTAACATCCAGGCTGTCTTATTCGACAGGTGGTCTTTAAGATTTTTTTCTGTTTCGTATTAAACATAAAAACATATTTGCTGCTACAATTAAATCAATGATTCCTATTACAAATAATATCATATTTTTAATTCTCTGAAAACACTTAACAAATACTTTCCACTAGGCCGATTGACAATATAAAAATTAATTTATGTAATTATGGATATTCTTGTTACATTATCATATGTTAGTAAACACGTAGCCTTCGTAAAATACCGAAAAGTTCTGTGACTCCTTGCTAAAGTCTTTGTCACAAGGGCGTGCCCTCTCCACTGAGGATTGAATTGATACTAGTCTAGCATGGGCGGCGGAAAAACCTTCCAGCGCAGTTGGTTGGTTGTATGAGCTGACTACAGCTGTAAGAAAAAAACATACATGAAAAACCAAGGAAGGAAAGTGCAAAGAGAGAGAGAGGACAGGGAGGACAGAGAGAGAGAGAGAGAGAGACAGAGAGAGAGTGAGTGTGTGTGTGTGAGAGAGAGGGAGGGAGGTAGGGAGAGAGGGAGAAAAGGAGAAATGATATCAGACTATAAGCCCCCTACCTTTACCTTTCTTATCACGTTTAAATTTATAAACACATATAAAAATATTAAATGTTCAACCACGTAAAAGGAATCATACAAGGGAGCAAGTTATCCAATTGTATTTTCTAATATAATATTCACCTGCCTTGTACTATTACAGTATTACTTAAAGCTTAATCTTTTTCGAATGTTCTGTTCTTTCGGTGGTACTCTTCACTCAAGTCAGAAAAGAGGCAAAATCACTCAAAATGATGTTTACATTAAAAATTATTATTCTCTTATCGGCGATGTCACTGCGGGAACAAGAATCTTCTTAGTGGTTTATGGCACAATGTCATACGCAACGCAGTTTCAAAGAACATACCCAAAAAGGTATTCCTTTAATAAATATTAGATGTGCTCTTTCACTCACTTTTTAGCGGGCGGAATGATGATGCATCCTTGAGGGTCTTAATGATGCGACTTCTCAGCCTGTGGACTTTCTAAAGAAAAAATTGTTAAATAAGAGATGTGAACAAAGTTTTTCAATATTTGTCAGCATCCGCTTCGCCATATCAGCGACAGGCATTCTAAAGAGTTATATGTAACAATAATAGAAAATTAATAATTTTCAAAGTACTAGTAACACTGCTTACAGCTATAGTCAAAAAGCTTCGAGCAGTAACTGTTATAGAATGGAAAATAATGGAGAAATATATATTTTTTTATTATTTCATGCTGGTATGGTCATTAAGCATATGAACAGATAATGCTGAAGTAATTTTTTTTCTGTTCCAGTGGCTGTTTAATTAAAGTCCTTAATGTTAGGGTCGGCTTGTTATTTACAGGTGTCTACCAATGGTGCTAACTATCAGTTTCATGAGTTAAAATGACTATATGCGTTATTATTATTCCATATAGATACGCCAGATATGACCGACATATAAAAATTGAAAAATCATCCTCCTTGTCAAATATCACGTTGCTGCTGTTGTTCCACTGCAGTAAGGCACTGTAGTCCTTGAGGTGGACACACTTCTCTTCCAGCAGACCTCGGTCAACTGCTGGTCTTTCAAGACACAATTAGTGCATGTGTCCTCAGGTCCGCAAAAAGCAGCCATCATGGGACCCATGGGGCTCTGTTGGACTAGTTTTTGAGCTTGGGTGATAGGTGCTGATTGGTTGCTCGATTACATGGGTCCCTGCTGGCTCTCAGTTAGCTGCTTTGGCACTGTTTTGACTAAACCTAAATTTTACATTGAGAGAAATTAAGAACGACTTACAGCCCGTTTTTGTAATCTTGGCTGGATATTTCCCAGGCGATCCATTGCAAGCAGCTAAATATGACCACTTGCATACACAACTATCTCCGTACACCATACGCGGAAACGCGATCATGGGAAAAGGGCCTAAAGCTATGCAAATTATACAGGATGCAAATATAAAGCTTATGTAAATGTATAGTGCATGTTAAAACCCATTGTTGATATTAAAGATAAGCATGGTTTAAAATGTTTCTCTGTATGGTAACATTAAGCAATCATTGTTTCTTCTATCAACCTTCTGCATAAATGTGTAGATAAACTTTAAAGTTAAGGTGTTCTAATAATGTTGATGGAAAGAATCAAAATGTTAAATCATTTCTGATATGTGCACCTTTGGACCTTCTGCAAAGAGTTTATGGTCCTTTATGGTCATGATGGTGACCCAGTTCAATGGAAAATACAGCTGCAGTAGCTGTCTTCAGCTTAAAAATCAAGTCAATATATCATATATATATATATATATATATATATATATATATATATATATATATATATATATATATATATACAAGGTACACAAATGCATTGAGAAGGAAAGGCATGAAAGCTGATGAAACAACCTTGGGCATGAAAGGGCCATCTCTACTAATTATATAAACATATTTATTTCACATGGATCATACAAATAGTTATTATAACTAATCGAGACACTCTCCATTGCTCAGGTCGTGGCGTCCGGTATTGTCTGGAGGTGGAGGACACCGGAGAACCCGGAGAAAACCACCGGTCCTTGACGGGCCACTGTAACCCACTTTCATGGCCACACTGGGGGTCGAACATGGGTCGCCAGCGGAGAGAGCCGAGCGTTTTACCGCTCGACTGTCCAGGCCTTGACTGTCTTTACTAATAGCCCTGTGGACTTTCAGTTATGTCTGGTCTGGCTATATATCGATTATAAGCATGGTTCTTTGCTTGGCATCACCAGAACAATTCATGGTTTTCATTTGTCCATATCATACATGTATGATAGACCAGCCACTTTCCAAAATAAAGCCCCCCCCCCCCTCATATTCTAACCATATGCATTTCTGGAAGCATTAGAATTCAGATCCTGGCTTGTGTTTATTCTTTACCTATTCTTCTGAATGTAATGGTCTTGCTGTGTTTTTATTTTTGACTCATGTGTGTGTGCCCTATTTTTTGCTGTCCACTCAACATGCACAACTTATTACATTTTCGTAACTCTGTAGCAGAATTAGAGCTAATCTGGTGCAATTCCTATTTCCCTTTTGAGGCTGCAAATGGGAAGCTGACAAAAATTATTCAATGGGACACAGTATATTTATCTCTAAATTGTGAATGCCATGCACTTTGTTCAGCTTGCACCCTCTCCGTTGCAGGATATCCCATCCTATTCTCGAGCAGGTCAGCTTGCTCGAAAATTATTGCAAATGGACAAATACAACCTTCCGGAAACATACAATGGGATCTCGGCTTGATAATAAGCCATGCAGATGGTACTTTTAGAATTATTGTTCATGTTAAGAATTATAGTCACAGTTCTGGAAATATTGTTGACACTGTGTTGAGCAGTTAGTTTTATTTAATATGACACAGGCTTTAGGATGGTTAGTAAGGTTATTTTCATCTGTCACAAAGTGTAAACTCGAAAACCAATTTTTCATCTGTAACATTATTTCCTGGGCTTCCCTACATTAATAGAGGTGATGCAATAATGTTTCTCTTTCAGTTTTACAAAGCAAACAAAGCATAATGTCTCTTTACCAATTATAAATAGGAATGGAATAAGTGCAATATATGAATCAATTTGAACTGAAAATTAGTATTTTTAGTATTTTTTAGTATTTTACTGTATATTTAAAAAAACATCAAATATTATACCTTCCAGGTCAAATCCAAGTATCTGCTCCATTTTTATTATCTTAGTAGGTTAGGTATACATATTGAGTATAAGCTCATAGTAAATTCCAGACCATGAGTTCCTTTTGGTTCAATACAAATGTTTAACAGGAAAAAACAACAGGTCAAACGAACTTACTCTCCCCGATTCACGATTCTCACCATGTTATACATTGTTATTGTTTTGTGTATGCGCAAACACAATCCACCTGTGTCTGTTTACCACAAAAAGACTGCATGGCGAGAGGGCCAACCTTGCGCATGCGCGACAACTCTCAACAAGGACAAGAGATATTAAAAGAGAAACACGAGTTTGAAGCTTGAAAAATCTTGATTTGTGAAGTTGGGCGATTAGGCCACCATTTTATCCGTTGATCGCACCCGCTGGAAGCATTTGTCCATTTCTATATAGGAGTAAGCAAGCGGTTGTAGAATGAAATATATTAACAAATACCGTAATCGCTCAAGGAGAACACACCATATATGATGTCATCTTAATATACCAGGTTCTTGAATAGGCCCCTTTACATCCTTTTACAATAGGCTAGACAACCTCCAGATCCCTTGTCTTTGAGTAAAAAAAAATGGCGTTGATAATGACTTGTGCGATCGGGGGGTTGTCGTTATTTTTATACATATTAATATTAAATATATATAGCTGTCAGACATTACCAACACTACGTGTTCGCGTGCATGTCAGGATTTACATGAAACATTGGTCCTTACTTCAGAATGTCAGAATGGTAGGAATATTTCATTTATAACGGATACGTCCCAAACATTTATGGTAGTGGATATGTGTGGATATATAGATTTATATAGTCTCTTATATATAACAGAAAACGGTCAGAGAGACTCTTTGTCGTAGAAGATATTTCTGATAGGCGAATTAGAATGCCATCAGATATCTGTAGTCCATGGGCCTTGTGATGTTGTAATAGGACATGTAGGCATAATTTTTGATTAAACACATTTTTACAGTTTGAGATAATATTTTTAATGAAATAATTGTATGGTTTGTGTGGACATTACCTATCTGTTTTAATTTATATTATATGTGGTAGGAGCGAAGACATACGTGCTATTCTGAGAGAGGGGTTTTTTCAAGGGTGACATGGGGGTGTGGTCGTACGGAAAACTCGAGCGGGTGTCCATGTTTCGGGGGGGGGGGGGGGTTCGGCCGACTTCTGTCCATAACCCTTTGGATTGTACCCTCATGTTTTCTAAGCAAACAAGGCGTACGTTCTAAAGAAGTGGAATGGGATTTTCAACTTCTGCTGCAATTTATTAAGTTATTAGGTCAGCGTGACTCAGCATTTTCCATTTTAAGGTAGATACCCCCAAAATTATTATATTTGAAGCGAAAATTATTAAAACATGGTGCGTAAGAGGGTTAAAATACACCTTTCTGGTTTTACATACGTTCCTCACAGGGTGGTTATACACTGCAGTTGTCCAAGACCTCCCTTGATTTAACCGCTGCATCGTATAAGCAAGTTACCAGCGTCATGGAGCAAAGAATAAAATCGGACCAATAAGAGAAGGGTATCACATTATGCATCCAGCTCCAAATTTAAAAAATGCGACAACCACTCTCGTTGGCCTGATACCATACATAGGTTTCGCACGATATAAGAAGCGTCGGGAGATGAGTTTCCACCGTTTACTGACCTATAGGCTTTGACCAAAAGTGCGTCATTCTGGTTTAAGAAGTTACGGACTTCTGCTGTCGTGACACAAAAAGTGGATACGTAGTCACAAATAAAATAACAGAAGACACTGGACTTAATTATTCTGAATACATTTTATTTTATCTCATATCTTCGAAACTTTTTTTCGCATATTCCTTTTACAGGATATTTCAGTTGAATAATACAGAAAAGCGTAAGATAAACGTTTTATAAGATAAGAATTCGTAGGTATTTTTAATGTATACATACTGCACACACTTCATATTCACGGGGTTGAAACATCGCGGTTTTCTCCCTATCCGTGTTTTGCGATGGTTCCCTTTTTCGCTATCTAACCAACAGCAATTTACACAGAGTGTATTTTTTATTTAAATTGTATTAATTATGTAAATTAAAACTTTATTATTTTATAAAAAATAAGAGAATGTGGAAAACAATAGAAAGTGGAATTCAGAAAATACGAACGACCTGATATTAGTTACAATTTGAATCTTTGGTTTGCGGATAACATTAAATCTGTACGTGAGTATTTATAATATCCGTCTTCTGGGTTTTCTGTATAACGTACAATGAGGGTCTGAGGCTGTAGTATAAGGACTGTTTTACTCTGTAGATGGAGCATATTCTTTATGAAGGTTTTATTTTCGTGATAATATCGCGAATTGGACACCCAAGTGAACAACATGTCAAAATATTATCCATAGGGGCGAAGATCTTGGAATTGAGGTCTGTATTGACATAATTATATACGGTCATGAGACGCTTGATTACTCCTGCAGCGTCTACAGGTAATGACGGACTGGAAAAATTCCCGACAGAAACACCAACAGCAGCATGACGTCACAGCGGCCACCAGTAGCAAGAAACCCAGAACTGTAACAGCCCACATCCAGCTGTAAGTAAATTGATAAGATAATATGTCTTTATAGATATCTAAAATCAGTGAGATCACACCCTCCACCGCTACCAAAAGCAGATACTAAGGGATCAATAATGTGGAGTGCATGGGTAAACAGTTATTTTACGTGCGGGACGAAACATAATGTAAGAATTTTTATACAGGGCGCTCATTCTAATAAAATAAGTAGTTGGAGTTCTATAATTATCTAAATTATACTAAAAATCCAAATAGCTAGATCACATAACGCCCGTCCTTACAGAACATCATTGGCTACCCGTCGAGTATAGGTTGTAATATAAGGTTTAAGTTTATACTTTTAAACCACAACATGATCTTGCATTAAGATATGTTGGTGAACCAACAGGCACGATCTCTAATATCAGCTTCTTGTGAACAGTCAAAACTGCCGAAGTCAAGGATTATTACATATAGAAATAAATCCTCTCGAACTTCAGCTCGAACATTTCTGACAGGACTTACTAGTCATGTCAGATTTGATCTTTCTTTTTCCGCCTTAAAGAAATCTTTAAAGACTTACCTTTTTAAACAAGCATATGTTAATTGACGTATATTTTCATTTTAGGTATATTTTGTGTATTTACAGAGCCTTAGGTATACAATGGAGCAGAGATAGACGCATCTTCTGCCATCACAGTGTACATTCTCGTGTGGGGGATTTTTTTTTCAAATATACTTGCAATGCTCCTTTATCTGATGAACAAACAATTATCAAAATATATTTAAATAATGTACACCCAAATTTAATAATTAATTACCCTTATATTGATAAATATCAGTTACTTACGGCTTCGCCCTCGTCTCAATGTAGCAGGATCTGTAGAAGGAACCCGGGGGTAATGGCCTGACTCTTCCTCCATCTATAACCATAAGAATAATTTAAATAAAGGAAAACCTCTGGTTCCGAGGACGTGACGGTCAAAGAGCTAACGGAAGAATGCTCAAATATCAAAAGTCATTGCCGGATTCATCAAAACTACAACATTCATTTTGGTTTTAATCCATTTACCTTTGAGAAAATACTAAAACAATTGTAAATATTTACAAACTATGAAATTTACAGCATATAGAAAATGGGCTTACAGTCGACACACTTTGTCTGTTCCATGTCAGTGCAGCATCGGGGCTGGTAGTTCCTGTCACAGCAGGCTGCCATTTCCTTAGGCATATTCGGCATGGGGCATTGCTGTGGATATATGGCTGGATCCAGCTTGGGGCAGGTTGTGGGTTTTCCTGCTGAGACGCCGAGTAAACAGCCTTAAAACAAGAAATTGAGACACTACAGACCGTGCTGTCATCTGGGGATTAAAGAGGGAACTACAATTTTATGTATTTTTACATATAAAATATGGGAAATGACCTGGATAACTTTTGATCAATCATACTTTGCTTGTGTATACATATTTGTCGAGAGGAAATGTGTAGTGTTTGAGTTACAATTCTGAACCAGATCAGAACCCATTGTAAAGGTGACTGATGCATATCATTACATTAAACCAATATACCTCATGTACAAACGCCCTCGTCAGCATGCAAAATCCTAACATGATTGGCCGATCAGCTCATAAAACAATATCCCTTACTGATTTCACTACATTTGGTCCATTTTGAGTTATCATTGTTATAAAAGCTCCATTTTCTCAATGATAGATTACATTGAAATTAACTGCAATAATTCATCATTGACAGCATCATTAACGGTAATGTGACTTTTTAATGAGACAAGTGGACCGGCTTACAGTTTTAATTGTTTTATACGGAAGTTAAAGAATTATTTTGTGTCGAACACCTGACATTCATGTGACTGTTCTAACGATAATAAAGCTGATATAATGGTTCTCTGTCAAACCCATTTTTCACTCAACATTAAAATTTTAAACAGAATGTTCCTTTCTATAAAACATGACTATAACATTTTCGATCATTAGGCCAAATGTCATGCCAGTTAACTGAGCACCATAATCCCTTGGTCATTTGTGCGTTAATCTCATGATGTAAAAGTGACCCATGTGTTTTGCCATGTTTCACATGTTTAACTCCTGTAAATAGATATAACGAAATAACAAAATGTTAAACATCCGTGGCTTAGAACTTACTGTAACTATTGCAGTGGATGCGGTTGCGGATAGGTTACGCATATTAAATAATGAAATGCTGGTTCCTTCAATACGGTAGCAAAATGGGTAAACAATTTATTGGATCATGGGATGGAAGATGAAGGCCACTTAACTGGAAGTATAACAATGGGGAAGTGGAGGGGGGGGGGGGGTGTCAAGATTACGCGTTTTCAACAACCTTCACTACAAGGGAAACGCTGTCCGCCAAAATAATTAATAGATTTTGTCAGAATCAAGGAATACTGTAGGTGACTTCATTTTTGCAATTTTTACCGTTTTAGCGTTTCGCGAGTGTTAAGTTTTCGCGATCTCATTATTACTAAGAGAACATGTATAACAATAAACATATTAATTAATTTTATCAAATATTTGTGCGCAAACCCGTCACAGGTGCAAGAGGAAACCGACCGAGTGGAAATTATGTTTTATTAATGGCAGGTAATTTAACAAATATCATGTCAGTAATGATGACAGGCTCTATTATTACACATTGTATCAAAGTTTTACCCTTCTACTTTCATTTGACAATGGGACCCCTTTTTCGCGACGGTGTTATTTTCGCGTTAACCCCATTCTCGTGAATATATTGCGAATTTGAAACCTCGCGAACAAAGGACAACAACAATATACACTTTAAAACATTTCCTTGACCGGAATTCGCTCATTAACAAGTAGGTGATAATTTCCATGCATACATGTTTAGATCCAAGCTGCTTTCCTGTATGTGGTGGGATTTTTTTTATTATCACGAAAATTAAAACCTCGTCTAGACAGGTCATTTATATATTTATATCCTCATTATACCTCCCGAACATTATCAATGCTAGAATTTACAGTGAAAGCCTTGTAATAAAACTCCACGTGGCAAAACATTCTTAATTCACAGATGGCCTTATTGGACAGGTCAGTTTAATCAATGTGAATTCCTTCGATTCACTAAAAAAGGGATGTTATTAAACATGTGGTCCTTTTTAGAACGGTGGTCTGTCATAAGGGTTCACATGTATATTACAATAATAACATATTTTTAATGTTACCATTTAATCAAGGATTTGTACAACAAATACTATCAGATATTTTAAATTCTGTCAACACTTATAAAAAATCTACCAACATTAAAAAAAATCCACATATTCGATGGTTCAAAATAAAAAAAAACTTACAATAATGGATATTTTTCTTACATTATTTTGCGAACCCTTTGAAATACTGAAAAATTAAATTTAAAAAAAATAATATGGAACCAACCATATTTAACATTATTAAGACATATATAACGCGTCTAAAGGTTCTTAATCATTTGCAATAATATGTGACTATTATCTCGCTTCATTAGTTAATTGTGAATAGAAAGGATTTCAAGCAAAAAAATCCAGCACAAGGACATGATATCTCCAAATCGCCTGTTTTAGAAACGTTTTTATGATTATGAGTGTGAGAAAATCCTCTGGACGTGGGTCTGTTTATCATAAAAATACACGGTGACGTAATTCCTAATGCAGTGGTTATACAGTGCAGCCGTCCCGGGCATCCTGTTCGTGTAACCCGCTGCTTCGTGTGGCAAGTTTTTTTTTTTTGGCAGGAACACCAGGGTGCGCACAGAGCACTGAATTGTAATTAGATAACTGTTATTGCATGGTGCATCCATATTTTTTAAACATGCTACACACATTTTCGTTGGTCTGATAACACCGTATCTGGCATAGGACAAAGAATCAGAGCAAAGAGAGCTAGTCCCGGTGTATTCCAACTCATTTCATATTAACATGCCCTGTACTATTATTGCAAATTTAAATCTTAAGGAAATAAAGCAAAATAAGAAAACGGAAGTGGTTTTTTTTTAATTATGCGCCAAACAATTTACATGTTTTATTTACTCTCTCCGTCCAACTTCGTGGTTCAGCGACAAATTGATCACATTTACATATTTCTTAATATGTGCCGATCCCGTGATCACGACAGGTCGCATGACGCCTCCGGATAGGGTACTGATCATAGCCTATGTCACAAGCTGTGGAGCGACGAGTCGGTAACAATCTGTGATCGCTCCGAACCTCCCATCGCTACCGATCCCAAAAAAGATTACCAAGAACCACTCGTACAACAACATAAGAGTACCACCGATCTTTGTTAGACCACTGCAGGTCAGCGCCATCTCGGCAGTCTGCCATCAAAAAGTCTGTGATCAGCGTCAGAGTTCCTTTCCATATTATATCGAGAGCCGCACTAGAAGACTCAATATTTTCGTCATTATTGACAACGCCTCATGGCCTACAATTATGCAGTTGCTTGACATACACCAGACTAAAAGTAAGTTTTGTTGGTGTACTTTATAACAACACCTACCATGTGCTATGAAAAATCTGTTTTAACTCAGCATAGTGGTCAACCCTCAGCATGTTTCCTGAATTTCTGATCGTAAGATTATACAAGGACAGCATGCACGGGTTACTGGACGGCAGCCAACATGTACGCGATACAGGAAATGACTAGTTACGTTAGAGACGCAGTTTCAGTTTTGTTTATTAGTTCACATGTATTCTTTTGTCTTAATTCATTACTCGAAGCCTAATGTTAAGATTATCAGCTGTTTACCATGGTATCAATACAATGGGATGTATGCCCGTTACAGTACATCCCCCGTATGGATTGTATCACGACTCAAGTTGGGCGTACGCACCCAATATAAATGCCGCTGAGGAGTGTTTTTATAACTAACTGCCGATGAGACAAAGGAATGCGAACCGCGCGCTTTCCACTGCCGAGAATATAAGAGCACTTAAGCTGAGGACAACCTACGATTTCTAAAGTCTCATTAGGACTTGTCATACGCCCTGAACATCGGCGGTATTCGTAAGTGGTCGTATACTGTCGCAAACTGGTCGTAACGGACTGTGTGACCGGGCCCTTACGTACCATAAAAATCCGCTGCACATGATAGCTCATGCTTAATAATAATATATTATCAGTTTTGTCTAAATCAATCTTTAAGACTTTTCTACACACATATACAAAGTACATGATAAAGACCTGACTTTACACCACAGTAAGCTACACAATGTTGATAAATAAATACATGAAAGACAGGGTGCCCGAGCATGTGATTGTGTACAATACGGGCACCAAGGTATGCTGAAACTCTGATATAGTAACACATCTGTCAGAAAACAAACACATGTACGTACCCCATTACCCTTATATCACGGGCACCTACCTTGCATCAGTGCCGCCAGTACCAGAACTTGTACAATCTTATTCTGAAACCATATCAACTCCATCATCCCTCTGGTTCACATGTTCTGTCTACTGCTCAGGCTGTGGACATGTAATTATTTTCCGTTCTGGCTAACAAGGATGTGAATCAAAACTTGTGACTGATATATAACACTGTCACTCTCAATCATGGCTATAGAAACAGGATACATCAAGGCTTGGCTGAAATTTGTGGAAATTCCCTCGCTGCTAGTGTAGTGGCGGATCTAGAAGGAGGCGCCGCCCCCCCCCCCCGGTTGATCTGTTACATCTCTCATTTCATATATTTTTTCCCATTTTCCCCATATATATTTTTTTTATTACCGAGGCATTAGAATGTAAGGTTATCCACAGTTTATTACTTTCCAATTAATATATTATGGATATGAATCAGCTTCTGAGGTTCTAGGGTAGAGCACAAGACTCAGAGCCGGGAGGTCGTGAGTTCAAATCTCAGCCGAGGCAGTGAGGACCTTCCAGTTTATATAATAACTTTTTTTTTTTTAATATTAAAACTGGGCACACTTTAACCCCGAGCTCCCTAAAGCTTGGCTATATTGTGCAGAGACATTAAAGAGAATAGTCGTTTAGTAAAAAGCAAACAAACGTTTTGTGAAATGTGCCCTCTTTACATTGCATATTTAAAAAATGTTCTCATTAAGGGAGGAAGACACCCTCTCCATTACCCTCCCCATATTTCTTCAATTTAAACATAGCTGTAGATTTTATTTACAGGTGTAAACAAAATATTTATGTTGTTCATAGACTGAAATATATTACGTAATAATAATAATAATAATAACGTAGCTCAAGGATGAGGCAAACCAACATTGCATCACTGGTTACAGATTTCTAAGCGTGTTCATGGATAATCACGCCGTTACATGCGTGCGTCACGCTTTCATGTTTTTATCGGCTCTGGCGTTAATTATATGTATGAGGCATAAACTCTTACATTTTTTAACTAAATTGTCTAAGGATCATCCCTTTCTAAAACGTGGGGAGGGATTATATACCCACATTGCCCTTGCATTGACGCCCCTAAGTATGATCAGATAAGTGTAGCGCTTCTGTGTTAATCTGTTCGTTTTCGCTTGTATGGCTAACTGTTGGTACAAGGTTCATTCGCGTGTCTTTTTTACGCCACAAGTTTATTGCGTTTGTTTTGACTGGAAAGGTCAGGCAGGTATATGAAATTTTTTTTGTTTCAGACACACAAAATGCACCTGTTTATTGCCCGGAAAAATGATGTCGCTTGGTTTAGGATTTCCCATGTTATTTTATAGTGCCCGTGCTCTTTTAATTGCCAGATGTATTTGCTGAGTTTTGTAGTTTATTATATACTAGCAGATAAACCCGGTATTCATTTTTTTATCGGGGTTAGGGGTTGTATTTAATGAAATGATGAATGTTGGCTCATATTTATTTATTCTAAAAGTTAAAATAAAATATAAGTTTTATTGGAATACTGTCTCATAAAGATATGTACAAATATGTTAACAAATTTGTGGCGCAGTGCTCGTGGAAAGAAATTAATATTTTGGTATGTTAACCTGAAGACCTGGCCAATGATGACGTTCACATTTCCGTCTTCGGAATAGGACGCGGGAGTATTTAGATTTTTCCATTAACTGATTTGACCAAACATGGAAAGTCACTCGACTCATATATATATATATATATATATATATATATATATATATATATATATATATATATATATATATTAATCAAACTAGCGATAATCTTGTCTTATTGATTACTAGTGTAACTAATCAAGAAATTATATTGAAATCAATTGTAATTATATTGAATTTCTCATCACACACTGACATTTACAAATCTATTGATGCCGAAATATTATTTGAACACAGCTTAAAGTATCATGTTCAGCACTCTATAAAAGGTGTGAAACTTTATTCTACACACACACCCACCCTGCATCCTTACCTACCATCCTTGGCAACATCATCGTGCACAATCTAGATACGAAAAACAATGAATCAAAGATGCATATAAATGTTTATTTTTTTATCTTTTTATTTGTCATATATTATATATTATCAAATTTTTCTATCTCTCTTATACTTAGTGCATTAAATTCACGATGCACTCATATACACGCGTTAATTATTTTAAAAAATAAGGTTTAAAAACATTAGGACTCGGTTCATAATTAAATTTAGTTAATTTCATCGACACGTGGTGGCGCTCGGATACGCGTTAGCTGTTTTTTTGTCTGTGTAAACAACATCTTGACAGTTGACAGGAAGTTGCACTGGATGACATCAGATACACCACTACGCGTATACATATAACCCTTTGTGGTTTGTCCATGGTTTACTTATAAGGTAGGTGACTTCAAGAAAGCACCCTTTTTCTGTAACATGTCAGTTTGCATTATTGTACAATTCAGATTATGAAATATCGACTGTCATATCTGTCTATTGTCAATAGTATTGACTACCCTAGTAGTTTGAGCTTTATGTATATGGCATATATGGGCGATATTAGGAGCGGGTAGACCCCCACTGAATGCATATACATAAAAATGCCAGATTCTGAGAATTAAAGCCCAAAGTGGTATAGCCGTGTAAGTCTGCAGTTGAAGCGTAGGTAAAGATAAAGGGTGACGCCTTGTAGATCGGCTGACTTGTTAATTAACACAATTGTGTTGAAAAGACGTCACTCCTTATCCTTACCTATGTGTATATATATATATATATATATATATATATATATATATATATATATATATCAAGCCCAAATATTATCGATAATCATTTGCCAAACCTGGGCAGTTACATTAAAATTTATAACTTTTTTCTGCGTGAGCTTTATTTGAGGGACCTGCCAAGTGGGTATGCAGGATTTTTTTCTTAATTATAAAAGATTAAATTGAAAGTAACACTATTACAAATGACTTGCATTTCCTTACCTTTTACAGATAACATATACAAATACATATATACATATTGACACATACACACACACACACATACATATATAACATTTACATACACATACGCATGCAATTTTAAATATATTTCTGTATATCTGCTTTTGAATATATGAAGTCAAGGAAAATGCAAATAAAGTTTATCTTTCTAATTTTTTCCCACTTGATTTTAGATAATTTAGACATACAGCTTGAATATATCAAATGGCTATTTGCTATTATGTTATTTTTAGCAGATTTTAGTCAGAATACTGTTAATGAGACCTCGATTTCGTTCAATATATGTTACTAGATCCCCCCAAGAATAGGTTATAAATAAACTTTTTGAGAAACTTTCTTGTATTTTATTTTTTTCACAAACCTACGACTATATCAAATTTTATGAATGTTTCAACATATTTTTAGTGATTTAGAATGAAGGCCTGCATTGCTGGAGATATTACCTGTCTGATTGCTCTCTACTTAAACATTGATTCTTAAGTAAGAGAACTACCGTCAAACACAACAAAATCAACTCTCTGTTTCATTAGCTAGGGGCACATTCTTGAGGTAAAGCCTGTGCGTTCTGCAATCCTACCTGCCTGGTGATCTCCGTGCAGGCTCTGTTGAACCTTCAATACCTCAAGTGCATCAAAAGCTTTCAAGTAAGTACTAAATGACAAAAGAATAAGGGCAAGTTCTACATTTACTGATAAGTGAATTTTTTTTCAGAAATAAAACTAAATTATCCAGGTGATTTGCATATTTGATGATATATCATCAATGTTTATAAGATGCCCGGGATGTGAGGCAAATAAAATGTACATATAATTAAATAAAAAAGGTACCAATGCAGTCAGAGCAGTAGATAGATTTAGATAATAAACTGAAGAACATCTTACAAGAGTGGTTTACGATTTGAATAACAATTTATGTTACCTCTCAAGCCCCCCCCCCCCCCGCCACCACCATCAACAATTTAAAAATAAATTATATCATAAAATTTAAAATTTAATAGACCTTAATTTACTTAACACGGCAAAGTGACTACCCTATTTTGTTTTCTTTGTAGTATGTCAAGACCAACGAGCACAATTATGACTCGGGAGCATTTAGATAGTTTAAACAAGGCTTTACCGCAGATAATAGAGACATTGGATCCAAATGCTGGTTTCTGGGCCAGACTGATTTCTGCTGACGTGTTTTCTACATCAGCAAAGCAGTCAATACAGGTACCACGGCAGCTATTTAATAATTGAAACATGAATAATAAGTGTTGAATCAAAACATGTGAAAACTGTTTGGCTTTGATACTTTAATGATAAAGAGAAAGTTATGTACAGGTAGTCTGCACAACGTCGTGACTACTATTGGCCTAACCATTTCTATGAAAGCTCTGCTCACTTAACGTATTGCTCTTAAACTTTTGTTTGGGTTGATTTTATTATTCTTCAATATGTCCAAATTACTGAAGAATAAAAGTACCCATTGTCTACGTAATGTTGTTTTTGTACAAACCGAGAATAGGGTTTTTAATTTGGACTGAAAGTCATAATCCACATTTATGTCAAAGTATATTTTATAATGATTACAGTTGTGCGTGTTTGTTACTTTGTTTGTTAGAAAGAGTACGCAAAAGTACTTAACCGAGTTGTTTAAGGGTTGAGTATATAGACCAGGTAATAACCCAAAACATTTTATTGTACATCTTGATAAACATGCTTAATTGTAGGATGTTTTCCCTGTGGGAGGTATGTACTTTAATGAGTGTGATATCAATATTTTTTTTTGTCACAGAACAGTACTCACTCAGAGCAGGACCAATCTATGGCTATCGTGACGCAGCTACAGAAGCGACCAGACTGGTGTTATGACGCATTTATCAAGGCGCTGTGTGAAACCAACCAGGAACACGTGGCAGCACTCCTAAAACGATGACGTCATCACTATGACGATGGAATGATCTTGTGTGTCTTCATTCATGGTGCCTTATCATGGATTCCCTTTGTAGATCAGTCTAGCTACTGCCTTTTTTTGCTTTATATTTATATGTAGTTTCATTGTCTAGAGTAATAAAATTTTAACATAATTATTAAAATTCCTATGATTGAAACCATATGTAGAAGAATATTTGTGATAAAATATGACTGTACGTGGGCATTTAAAGTATGCATCTTTGCCTTCTGTTATATATACATATGTAAGGTTTGTTTTTCTGCGTAATGTCCCTTCTTTGCATGTGCATACATAATCTTTTGTAGACGATTGTGCAAAACATGCGATTAGTGATTAGCCAATTAATCGATTTATATAAGACTAATTTTATTTTTAAATTTCAATTAAAATTTTTAAAAATATATATTTCGTAAATGTGTTTTAAATAAAATGGCCAATTAAAATATGATGTGCTTTTTCATAATTTTGTGTTTCTTTGCATGTGCCTATTATCTGAGCAAAACGAAAAGATAATATTTGTATGTTCAACCTTTAACCTGAATAAGAATATGGTCTTGATGTCGGTTATGCCTTGCAACAGGAGGCACGTTGATGTCAGTATATACGCTAGGATAAGGAATCCCATGAACTATCACAGCAGGGTAAAAAAAATCCTCATTACAAAACTCATTTCACCATTAATTAAAATCTTAGGAGTCACTTCTTTCGGGGAACTCTGCATTTGAGACAGGAAACCAACATGTTTGTTACATATAAATGCTTGTACTCGTAAGTTTTCTTTTATCAAACTTTTGTTTCTAAACATAGAAATATCAACAGAAATCTTAATCATTTGTTAAGTATGGATTTTTACCAATACTGCCACCTAGCATCAGATTATATAACTAATTTGTAGTTCTCAACCGGTCAATCATTCGTCTGAGCCAGCATTGGCATGAAATCCATATGATGTTATTTAGTAGCAGATATAATTAAAAAGACCTGAAGATTTGGAGTATGATATTTTTATCACAGGCTGCCGTTGCTGTTTTCTGAATTAATTTTTTAAAAAGAATACTTCCAAAGGGCATCTTTCTATATTTTGCCGATCTGGGCGTGATCGCAAAAAGCGTTATTCCTCGAGAATGTCAGCCTATATACGTTCCATTGTCATCAAACTCCCTCCGCAGATAAATTCATAGTCATACAGTCATGCAGAATAAAACACTGCTGTCGCAAACCGTCTGTCATGGTTATTGTTATAACCAAAATATATGAGGTTCACCAAAACAATTTTTATTTCGGCATACTTGATGATGAAAGACAAGGTCATTGGTTTTCAAACTCGTCCGATACATTGTTAGAAACAATTTGAAATTCAAATTTCATGAGAAAAAATGTTGAGTCGTTCAAAAGTTATTGGGTTCACAAGACATGAAACAGACGACACCGACCACGGACGACGACTGCGACGACAGACCAAACACTATTTGCCCCCCCCCCCCCCCCATAAAACTCCTTAATATAAGGTTTGTTAAGTTAGAAGATTCTAGGTCGAGTGGTTATAATGTGTGCCCTGTTAAAGGACGGAAAGACAGAAGGACAGACGGCGCGAAAGACGAACGACGGACAAGGAGTGATCGCTTAACCTCAGATGATTTTTAGTTAGCTGAGCTAATAAAATGGATAGTGTTTGAGGAAACTTTATTGGGAAAAGGGTTACAACTTACAAGTGGTTGATAAAACTGACGTTTTATAAACTAACAAAACTTAAAGATATATGTGTTAATATAAGAGTGCCAGTGTTTTAGGATACACGACTGACTCGTGCTTCTGTTGGAGTTTATTGATTTTGACAGGTCCGAACACATACCCTGGAATGACACTTTTTCCGACGTTACATGTCACAGAAATATAAACTTTCAGTTTTCAGTATGCTGTACATATTGGTAATAAATACATATAATGTGTACAAATTTTCTACAGGGCAGTCATTTAAAACATAATGTCAAGAAATTGCGGAAAACCCTGTGGGGTGATTTTCTTCTGCATAGTAAATTCAAACATGAGTCACAAACGGATCTATCTTTATTCAGACAGCAGGGGCGGATCCAGGATTGTACAAGTGGGGGGCTAGTAGATACGTTGTATAATCATATATATATATATATATATATATATATATATATATATATATATATATATATATGTGTATATGTATATATATATATATATATATATATATATATATATATATATATATATATATATATATATAAATAGCTAATATGATAAATGTCTATGGCAAGTGCCTGCGCCAATATTAAACTTCTGTTCAAAAGGTTATAATGGGTAAATCATTAGAATTAGCGAAAAGCGTTTTTTGAATTAAAGTCTCTTTATAACTATAAAAAAACAGAATTCTTTGTCGTTTTAAAAAACAAAAACTTCTCTTCTTCGTTTCTTAAACTTCAGAATCATTATTTAAAAAAGTCAAGTGTTATTGATGGATGAGAGAAAGAGGTATTAGATGACCAGTTCCACATTAAATCTCTTGTAAACATGTAGTCGTAGTTTCAACCTAACATTAAATGATTTGCAGACCGGAAACTAACAAAACATGACTCTACGGATATAGACATCAAAATATACCTTTTGCATTTTTCCACTTCATAAACGATCTGACAATTCGTAAATTGCGAAATTGTTGTAAATGGGTAGAGATGTGCAACTTGTAATATTCTCCTGAGACATATAGTTTACAACTGGAAACTCATAAACAAAGTTGAGACCAAAAAGTAAATGCAGACTTTAATGACAGACAATTCATATTATGTGTATGTTTTATTTTGTGAATTTACAGTTTATAGCACGAGCATTTTATTTATATAAGAGAAATGTAGGACAAGTTCACCAAAATTTATTTTGCATAACCGGTCTGTGAGCCCGTTTAGGATATTTATATTTAATGAAAGGTTCCCCTAAAAACAAAAACAAAAAATAAAGAGGGTCTTTTTATCCCCTTTTTTCACAACAGTAAACCATCTTTTAAATAATAGTATTATTGTGATCCAGGTAAACTCTAAATTATTTTTAATTTTTTTTTTCTGGCTATCCTCATCAGTCCATCTATAACTGTTGAGTTGAGCTGCTAACAGACAAATCGACCAACGTCGATAATTACATGCTAAACCTTGCCTCGCAGAGGTATAATTCACTTAGCAAATAAGACTTCTCTGGAGCAAGTTGGTAGAATGGGGAATTCAAAACAAAAGAATAAATGATCTGGACATTATTTTTTTCTATCAACCGATTAATAAATAATAAATAAGACTTGGGTAAATTAATAATCTCTTATTAAGGTATCGTATAGAGATTAACATGAGATGTTAGCACAAGTGCCCAACGATGTAAACATTTCATTCATTATTTTATCTCAAATAACTGATCAGTCATAAAATTAAGACACAACTACATATAAACATTCAGGCTCAATAAACATCACTGAAAAGGGTAAACAAATAACTCATGATTGAATATTATTCTCTGACTACTTATTATGAATAACTGGTACAGCTTAAATTACTTTTCCATGTATGCAGTTGCTTCATTAGTGTATAACTTTTATACGTTCAAACGTCATATTTCTTTTATATATATACGTCTGAATTATAAAATGCATTTCTTTCGTTCGCATATTATTAATGCATTATCGTTTGCATACTAGTATTTATTTGTTAATATATACATTTGTAATAGATAATAAATCTTTCATAAAACGATGCTACAGGTGTTAAACACTGTCGGTTTCCTTTACCGTTTTGTACATTTTTTTTTCTTTTAAAGAGCGACGAGGACAAATAATTTCAAAACAGATTCCCCATTAAGAATTCCAACTGATATATACAGCCAAAATCCCAGTCCCTCATACATGTTATTTATGACGAGGCAGTCAATTTCCACGGCCTATCATAAAAATCAAATGGTATAATGTATGTATATTCAGACACTGTTTATTATTTTTTATTTGAACGATAATATATTGACGTTTTGTTTAAAAGAATAAATAGTTTTTATTTCTAAGATAAAGAGAGGTGAAAATGCTTCCTTTTTATTCAAACACTTAATCATGTTCACAAGCAAGATGTCTAAGCCCAAGGACAGCTGGAACATTGCATTAGAAATGCTTGAGAGAGCCACGATTGATAGATCATGTAGAAATGTCGAATTTTTTAACGTCTATAACATATGTTGGAAAATGCCTAACTAATTATTTTAAAATACAACAAAGACATCGGCCCACAATGGTCCCCGGCCATATATTTAACTAGGAAAGTGTGGCATCTGTGATGGTGTGAGACGGACGGATTAAAGGACAGACGGACGAAAGGACGGAGAAACCGACAGACGCGGACCATTTTAGTAGTCCTCTCTCTTAACGGCGGGGGAATAAAAAGATGCCTGATCCTTCGTTTCAACTCACGATTTCTTGGGTTTACAAATTTTGTTTTTTTTTTCAGTTGAAAGGGTGACGGCAACTGAAAATAATGTAAAGAAAATATGAAATCTTCTCTGATAAAAAATGATAATGTTTCCAGCTTTGGGGGGGGGCGGGGCTGAAGCCCCCAAAGCCCCCCTCTGGATCCGCCACTGGACAGCAGTTATGCAGTCGCGCCGTAGCTTCGATCGAACTGCAGTGCGGCTGCTTTGGCGGTGACGTAGCTAATATAACCATAACCAGTTCTGATGCAGCACTGTAAGCAGTATTCCAGAGCTACAAGGATGTTCCGTGATGGTAAGTGTATAACATATGTACGACATATATGTATGTGTAAACACGCTACGCCGGGCAGCTACCCCCGCATGCATTAATACAATCATTCACTAACCACTTACTGATTTTAGGGTAGCCCCAATACATGACTCACAAGTTACATTTATTGACTGATTTGTGGGGGGGGGGGGGGTTTATGACAACGTCTTCGGTGCATAGACATGTGTATCAGTGCCAGATCTGGAAGGGACTGGGTAAAAAAATATGGAAAAATTAAATATTTATTACATGAACAGAGACAGCTTTCTGATAAATTGAATGTTTAGCTTTCTGGGTGGTAAGAATCTTCAGTCATATTTGTATTTTTTTCATTTCATCATTTTTTCGTTTCTTTGTTCTGTACTAACGACCGCAAGTTTCAACATGGAGCATATGAGTAACACTTTTCATAACCCTTTTACTAGCCTTTTTTTGCGTTTATTTCAACACAATGCTAGTCCTGTGTGTGTTTGGGGGGAGGGGGGGGGGGCTGTGGATACAGGTTGACCAGCATACTGCCTTGTCTACTCTACATAAAAAGCCAGTGTTTCTGCAAACTTGGCGATTACCACTTAAACAGTTTTATGGCTTGACACGGCTGACAGCTTTTCAGTATGTTTTGCAGGTGCCAGCAGTTCGTTTTGTTTAAAAAATGAAAATAATCTTAAATGATGCACGAGAGAGTATAGGCTTTAACGGATAATTACAAAAAAATAGAATAATGTAAAACAATAAATAATACATGACTGGTATGATTTACAGGACAAGCGGACCGAACCACTTACAAAAGCAATTCTATGTTATTATTACAACAAACCAAAAGGCAAAAGCATTTACATTCTGCATTTCAATGTAAATGTTTTATTTCTTATTTTAATGGAAATGCAACGTTTGCAGATGCAAAAGCATATGAACCCAACCCAAATATACTTTTTGTGCAGCATAACACCACCTCGCGAACACGAGCACTATCGCGAGTGCAACAGTTGGTGGTTTTATTAAGTATTAACCGAAATCAAATCTTATGCATTAGTGTCAAAACTTTAGTATTGACACTATTACATAAGTTATGCTCTCAACACGAGTATCATATTCATTATGGTCATTATTGTCTATAAGACAAAAAAACAGGGACCATATAAACCTTATCATGCAATATTAAAATGCCCTTGTTTGTGTTATATACTGGGTAATTGTTTTTTTTTATTTTCATCATATATTTCATAACATAATTAAAATATAAAATAAGATTCAACCATGTAATTTATCTTTTGGTATGGGTTTTTATATTAATAAAGCGAGAAGATTTTCTTGAAATCATACACGCAATATATTATGCTACACGTATCTGGGCGGACTCTGTTGAAAAACTGGAAGTGGAAATTTAGAAAATTGACCTGAAGTTAATATACTAGTACTATTGGTCAATTTTCACCAAGATTATGCTTTTTATTACCTTCATCAAAACGCCATAATTTTTTTACTATCGGCCCACTGGCATACAGATTTTCGTTTTTCACTTTATACCAAGCGGCATGAAGGTATTGATTGGACCGTCCGCTCAGCCGGACAAAAACGGGCCAGACCACCTGTGAGCGTGTTCAGTGGACTTTGAACATAGGCCCCTAATTGAAGCTTCCACTCCAGCTCAACTCCACTTGCAAAAAATTTAAACATGTAAACAGCGCAGGGCCATGGTTTTCATCAGTCTGGTACTTTCAGCAGTCTAAAGCACTCACTGTGACTCACGCGTGCTGTTTATATAAAGAGTCACAGGGGCGTAGCCAGGATTTACCGAAGGGGGTGCCCGGCCGGGGCTGGGGGGGGGAGATGGTTTCAAGGAGAGGGGGTGGCTGCAGGCACATCTGCTGAGCAAATGGTCCCCACGGGTATATATATATATATATATATATATATATATATATATATATATATATATATATATATATATATATATATATATATATATATTTGTGAGTGTGTTGGTATAAAACATATTTTTGTGATAAAATTTTAGATTCTGCAGATGAGCGGGCTAAATTTTGAATATTCTTGAAATATTTTTATTACTAAAACACAGTTTCCTATCATAAAATGAGAATGGGTGAAAAAAATGACAATTATTATAATCTGCTTATTACTCATTAGCTTGGGGTGCATGTTTCCTTAATTTGTATTTGACTGTATACAGTAGCAAAACCTGACCGATATTTTGATGTTTTGAAATTATTTTCTACAATATGTTTGCCTGCGTCTGGAAATGTTGACCTCAATAGTACAGTCTGGACCCTGCGGCATGCCCAGACTTCGCATTGTAGTTTGCCATCGTGAGCTGTTAATCATTTGCTTATATAATGTACAATTCTTCCATGAAATAAATTGAATGTGTCAGCATTATTAGATCAGTGACACTTATATTCACACAAGTTTAGACATGTATGGATATTGCACATACGAGCGAAAACCAAGCAATATTCAGCTGAGTAAGCAGGATTGCGCAATCTATAAATAGATTGGGGGAAGCCCAAACATGCCAATACAGGCAAAGCGATCGAGTTGCTAGTGTACAGAATTCATTAGTGCATCTATACGGAACTGTAATTGTACAGGTCAGTTTTCGTCTTATTAATTAAGAGTAATATGATTAATCCTAAAGTGAGACTAAAGAATTTTGACGATATTGATAACTGGTTTATTGTGGCGATACATGCGTATGTGTTTTATACAGACTACGGGACTATACTATACCAACCCTAACAGTCCCGAAATAATAGTTCTCCTTTTATATAATACAGTTTTGTGTCCGCAGTCCGTGAAGCTAAAAAAATGAAACAACTGATTTGGAAAAATCATGCGATATTGTACTTGTATTAGCTATTCATCGAACTATATTATCTCTGAGTGATAACTGCTGTATAAGGGAATTCCCTGCAGTTGTTTTCAGGAAGTAAGGGGATTTCCCACTCGCGTCATTGACATCAGAATAGTTAGAAAGTTACCCGAACATATTTGTATCTTGATTTAAAAATAAAAGTTTCGTTATTGTGGTACATGCACATGGCGAATCATTGTGGTTGTACTTTTCAGTTTCTAAATATAGACTTTTTCTAATATAAATATTTTTGTGTAATGGTTACCTTTATTCTGTTTTTATATGGTATTTTTCTACTATTGTAGTAATACACGTGGATGGGGAAAAGTCCAAAAATAGTGTGCATGTCATTTTCAGTTTCTGATAGCAGAATTATTCTGGATAAATATGATTTTATTCGTTATACACTGATTGTGAATCCAGTACCTTTATAGAGTGTTATAGAAAGACAGAGCATGCTTATCCTGGTAAACATTAGCTGCTACAAATAATATCAAATTATATTGCTGTTCGCAGGAGTGACCGAACCGTTGTTTAGGGGTGATCCGGATAGCTGTCTGGATCCAGGATGTTTTAAGGAAATGCTCCATTTCTGACAATTCCATATGGGGGTAATGAGCTGCCTTGGTGGAGGTCTGCGCTCTCTGGGAGTTTTTTTTTTTTTAGTTTTTTTTTATTTTATTTCAGATGCGGCAGGAATCAGCAGTTACAGTCAGCATTCTGTATCGTATTAGTTTCCTTTGTGTCGTTTGCCCTTTCCAAACAGTTCCTGCTATACAAAATTACAGTAAGTGGCTTTTCTTCTATCGATTTATATAGGTTAACATTTTGATCGAATTGAACTCCCACAATAATAACAAATTTACCGGTAGTCATAAAATACATGGAGACTAAACCTTTTCTGTTCTTATTAATTCTGCTAAAGAAAATGTTTTCAACAGCATAAAATATTTTACTAAAGAAAACATTCAACAACAGGTTATATTATTCAGAATTACAAGTTAAATTACTCTTTTTTATAATCACTTTCAGATGCCCAAGTAATCATATCACCAGGTACATTCACTGAAGCTAGAGATACGTGTAGAAACCTCAAAGATGGACCATGGTATTTACCTTCACCAGCACAGTTTAAATCTGGGTCGAGATTGCATCGATATTTGATTTCACACATGGACGCTGCAAAGCAAGATAATATATGGGTGTCTTTAAAGAAGGAAAGACTGCGGGGATGGAAGAATATTGATAACACGACTTACGGTAGGTAAAATGTTCCTTTATGACTGTGTTAAGAGCAATTATTTTCAAGCATGCTTATAGAACATGAATATGAGTCGGTGACAGATGTGGTTGTGCTATAATGAGGGTACAATACTTGATCTCAGGAAAGGTCTTAACTACTAGATTTGTCATCGTCGCCCAAGCTAAATAGGAAGGGGCACTTTAAGGCACTTTACCCCTTAATTGCACATCTATGTACTGTCTCGATAAAAGCTTTCAGAAACTGACTTCTGTTAACCAGGAAAGATAAATACTTAATTTGACTGAGAAATTCGATGACTGACAGATGATACCAAATGGTACACCGCCTGCATAATTTCATTTTTATAGTTCCTCATCTCTAGTGTTTATGCACAAATAAAAATCCTAGAATTAATATATATATATATATATATATATATATATATATATATATTAAAGAAAAATAAATAAAAAAATATTATTAGATAATAACTGATATTTATTGCTGATGATATATGTTGAATCCCATAGGTACTTCGTTGTGTTTGATGTATGTTTCTTTCTTAAACGAACAGAAGTCTAGTTCTTTAAGAAAAACTAAAGAACATTTCTATTTGTTTAAGCTGGTCGGGTTCAAGAAAATGGGGACACCAGAAAAACCTGTGCCCTGGTGAAACTGAGATACGAGGCCGCGGTGAGCGACTTCTGTGAAAGTTCTGGCTACGGATATATTTGTCAAATGAAAAGTAAGGTTCAAGACAGCAGTCTCAACATTGATATATGAACATGTTAACAACACAACTCCCCAACAGGAATAAATCACTAATAAGCAGTAAACCCCTGAATGGTACTCTATGAATTGGACATAATTGTTACGAGATAAGAAAGCATGTTTGAAATCCTGAACAAGTGAAATGAGAAGTAAAAATTAGACTTATATTAATTTAAAATACCTTATATTAAGCTGGTCTGTATTTGGATTTTAAAGAATATGAATCATCTTCTTTTTTATTGCAGAATGCATCTCGTGTCCTCCAGACATTTCTCCACACAACTGCATTGTACTAGGAAAGTCTTGTTTCATTCTCGGATGCGATGCTGGTAGTTGGTATGAGGCTAGTAACAGATGCGTCGCTATGGACACCACCCTAGCAACGCTGAGGTCAGAGGAGGAGGTGGTCAGATTAGTAAGGAAAATTAAAAGAAGGCCGAATAACCCTTGCCAGCACTTCTGGGTGGGACTCCTAAAGGCCACGTGGAGTTTCCATGATCGCCAAGGTAATATATTTGACTTAATTATTATATATTATAAATGACGTCGGCAATTACTAGTTATCACGCAATTCCTCTGTGCCCGTGTTTTGTTTCCAAGTGTCTGGGCAATGTGTGTCCGAATGGGGTTCATTTTTCATATTTTGTAATATATCCTGAGAAACTTGAATTAATTTGGGAAATTTAGCTAAGGTTCTGTCGCAGCATACTACGCCAGTGTATCCAGTAGGTGTTTAGGGCAGAAAGAAACCCGAGTCTGCGGGTTAAACCGATCAAACCTGTTCGAAAGCAAGAAAGGGTATTATAGTAGTGCAGTATATTAGTCAGAAAAAAAATAATGAACCATTTATCATTAAATGTTATCAATAACTTTTAACATAAAATTCCTGTATTTTCTGTGTACTAATATCGGTATAGCATGACCATATTTTACATAATGCTATTTAATTCAGGTGTAACCACCCCTCAGCAATATTACTGGTACACCGATCATCCAGTTCCTGGCAACAACTGCGCCACAATGAAAAAGTTTGACGTCGGGTATTATTGGATCTCCTCGGACTGTGAGGCGAGACACGAATTCATCTGTGTAAAGAGTAAGTAAAAGGGCATCTGAGTGAAAGAAATCAGAGCCTGAAGGGCAAACCAGAGAGGAAAAGGGCTGAGTCATATCATTTTCACTGCTTTACATTTTAATTACGTCGTTTGATCTAAACTCTATACTTAAGGCGACCTGTTATCCTCTCATATCATATATATGTTTAAACATGATTTTAGATTAAAACAAAATTATAAATGTTTTAACATAAATCAGAAACTGATTAATTTAATGAAGATTTTTAAAATTATATACAGTGCAGAATGAAATAGAGAAAACTTGTTTATTGCAGAGAATGGAAGGGGAGATGACGTTCTCCCGTCGACTGATGGGCCATCATCCCAAGGAATAATTACCGGTACGAACAACATGATTTAACAATGAGTTACTAATAAATAAATGAGTATACTAAATAAACATTTATTGTAAATTCCTTTGTCCAAGATGTATACAATAAAAACAGAGGACATGAATTAGTCAAAAGAAATTCGTAGCTTGTATTACATTTCTTAAACCATCATCTGAACTGATGATTAACAATAAGACTAATATCCATAACAGCAGGTCCCTGTGGACTGTAATAATGTTCTCCTTTACTATTATAGAAAAGGTACCCTTGTCAAGTGAAAAATACGTGACATATGTTGGCGTGCCTTATGGTAAGTTGTTTTTATTTTTTGATTATGCCAACTGAATAAATAAATTTAACACAATTCAACAACCAAGATATATGGAAGACTTTTGTTTGCTTAAGGTCGTAATATACAAGTCGTACATTCAACAATAAGGAGATTATGGATTTGTGAAACTGAAATAAATGAAATGTACCTGTTTCAAGAATTGTAAGCCTGATTTAGAATGGTTGTTATATCTCCAGAATCTGAGAGGAATTAACTTTTAATATTTTATTATTTTTTAAGCAATTATAATGTGATGCTTAAAGTGCTTCAGCAGTATATTTTGGGTGACATTAGTTGTATAAATGTTATGGGGTTAGGCTTTGTCATTTGATTCAAGAAATAATGAACGTGTACTTATTTCCTGTTATAGCTGACGTCAGTTCCACGATCCAGACCAGCTTTTACCTCACAGTTTTAACGCTTGTCTTGATTTTCATCATATTCGCCATCATAATAGGGGCTGCTTTGTATTGGAAATATTCTAATAACAGGTAACAGTAAAAGCCATACATCCAATACATTGATGCCTACCAACTACATTTTTCGTAGACTCAACAATGCTTAATGGAATTACTTCTCTTTTGTGTGGTTTAAGTATACATATTGGGTATTCAATTCATTATTGTTATTAAAATCATTTATAATCTATATGTATATATTTACATGATTTTTTTCGAGTAATATGTTGACATAAAGCAAAACAAGGACTTGTTTGAATATTACAAATGTATATTATTTATAATTGATTCAATATACATTGTGGGTGGTTTGGTATTTTCAATTCTCGAGCATGTGGCTCTGTTCACAGGGGGAATAATACACTATACATTCGCAAGGACACCGAGAAGGATAATGAAGATTTGACGAGGAGACTGTCAAGAGGAGCAGATGTGTAATAATGAATTCATCATGAAACTAGAAATCTGCATGCTAATGAAAATAAGCCTCCGCAATTCACTTATTCGGGCCATATTCTTAGGTGCATTTGTGAATATTCCTTAATGACGTTCTTGGGTCCGGATCATACACATGATCCACACGTAAGCATGCTCGATTTGTGCTTTGCCTATTCCAAAATACCCTGAAAATTTCATGAGATTCCGTTCATGCGAAAAAACTGACAGATAAATACACTAACAGGAATGAACGCATACCTTCCGGGCGGCGGCAAATATAGTTTAACAGTTTATTATCTGTAGGAATAACCCAGATAATATACTTCAGTGTCGTTGATCTACATGGGTATTCATACATTTAAGGGGTATTATATTTCATTATTATAATCCATTAACTTAGTAGAATCTCTACATGTAATTGTTGTAATGGCATTCATGTTCACATGAAACAGTCACATCCATTTTCTAAAATAGCGGAAATAATTCGACAATAGTTGATTAAAACACAATGTCAATAGATTATATTAGTTTTTTTTTAAGAACACAACATTATTTATTTATTTATGTTTTGTGATGATAGGAGGAATCTACACAATATTCTGATGTGTTATTAGGAGGATGTGATACATTATTCTATGTTTCATGTTTAGAATATTTATGTTTATAATTTATTTTAATTGTATGACCATACACAAAACCATCACAAAAAAGCAATACACATAACAAATATCATAAAAAAAAAATTATACAATCCCGGGCATGACCATGTTCGTGTATATATCGTAGAAGCTGATCAGTTCCTTCTAAATCAAATTGTTACAATATTTCCAGGTTTCTTGATTTTTTTTTAACTGCTGTACTTTCACAGAATGTCTCATGTTTAGAGTATGGAAGACTAGCATCTCATATTTTCGCTGCAGTATATCTAAGCAGTCAAAGATGCAAGATAAGCGGATGTCGTATGATAGGAAATAGGTGAAGGGTTTCAATTTATATCAAAAGATTAGAAATCTGCATTTTATCTACTATACGTTCTTGATTGTAATATATTATATTATTTGGACATAATGAAATGCTTGAATATTATGGAAACATCTTGATTTTGTTTATTTGTTTGTATTAAAGGTCACGATGGATTCAGTATTCAAAGAATGTCAGACATTAGGTAGTCTGAGGTTGTTTGAAATATAGAGGAACACTTTATTGAATACCGGTTCAAACAAAGCTATCTGCTTCGCAACTGCAAATGTTCTTGAAAGATAAAACCTTATTGTTTTGGTTAATCTGTAAATGAAGAAATGAAAATATTAGGACATACTGTGTGTAGCTTTAGGGACTACATAAAAGGACAGGGAAAAATCTATAAAAATGCAAAATGCCATTGATGGAATCTCCAGTATGAAATGACTTCCTCTAGGAGTGTCAGACACTCTTGTGTAAATTTCAGCTTCGTATAGTCTAATAGTCGTTACAGCCTACTGTGCTAAATATGTATTGACAGTCGCCAATTGTATTTTATGTTTTTATGCCCACTATTTTTGCTTATGTCTACTATATTTTAATACGTTCATAATATGATAGCACATTATATATCATTCCATCAATTCGATCCACTACTTGTCGAAAAAACACCGTTGATATATGACCACTTGGTATTCGTATCTAGGCATATCGATTCGAAGCACATGTATAACTTTGCTCAATTTTATGACACAGTCATTATTATATACTGTAAGGGTATTACGTACTCATTGATATTCATATGAAGTTGCAAACTCATTTTTGCATTTAAGTTGCTCAGTATCGCCAAACAGTATTGTTGCGGTGTGGATTTACACATTTTTTTATACCCGATACATATTTTTTTATACATTTTATTTACTCGTTTATTCTTTGTACTGTTGTGGAGAAAATTGTGCGTGACGTAAATTCAGTTGTGCCAGATACTGCAGTGATATGCTTTTAAATAATTTCGAGGGTGCTAATAGAAAATGAGGTGCTTGTTAAGGTATATAAACATTGTAAGTGATGTCAACCGCCAGTTGAACGTAGTTTATGAAGTACTGTCATCTGGTAAGAGTCCAGAGGACTGAGGAACCAATTGTGTAAAACACTTTAGCCTGCTGCCACGATTGAGCCAACTTTCATATTGTTCGGTGTTGAAAATTTCGCGAATGTCTCACTCATAAAATACCCTTTTGCATACACTCATTATCTAGTAATTCCTGCATGTTCTATAGTCATTTTAGTCATTTGCCTCAATGAATGCATTTTGGTCATTTTAGTATTTAGTCTGTATTAAATGTACACAATGATTTCTGTATGTTTTCTGGACTAATTTTATAATTTTATCTTTCATTTTTTTTTAAAATAAACCCTTTATAATTACTTTTGTTTACTGCTCAATCAATGTCCATTTCCATGTTTCATTTTGTCACATTTTTAAAGGGTTATTTTAGAAATGATTATACAAGCATTCATGCAAAAGCTTTTGTCTTTCACATACATACTTGGACTTTGTATTTCATTTCAATTATCTTTATATTTTTACAAGGTCTTTATGTACGCTACCCTTGATAATATAACAATAAATAAATAAATGTGCACATACGATTTTATGTGTCAATTCTGTATTGTTTTAATTTCTGTAATACAGTTATAAGATTAAAAAGTTCTTCTAATGTGAGGACCAGGTCAATGGTCAAGCAAGCTTGGCGCTCATTTTTTTTCACCCCGGTTGACCTTAAGTTAGTTCGGGCATGTTAAATATTAGTATATAAGTTCCATCATCGCTGGCGTTATATTTCCTTAAAAGGTTACTTGAACCTTCTTCTAGCGGTAAAAAACAGCATGTGATACAGAAATCTCCACGTCTGACTGTTACATGGTGTCGCGATAACGATGGACCTGATTTTTTTATCACAATAGGCAGCAACAATAAAACCTCGAGGGTGATGTCATATAGATCTTACGAAACAGCTCTTCTCCATTAATCCTTCATAACTGTACCTTTGCATTCAAAGCTTTGGAAATTGTGAGTTCGAATCTCACCCGAGGAGTAGTGAGATTTAATACAATCGGCTCCCAGCCAGGGTGGAGGCTTGGTGCTATGACGCAGCAATGGAGATTACAAACACCCAGGACCCGCAAGAGTGTTAGACCGAACCTGGTTGACATTAGAATTATCGCGTGTACGCCATTGTCATGTAGTCCAGAACCGCTTGAGACCGCTGATGTCATGAATTCCTTCTGGCGGTTTATTTGGGAGGAACATATTTGTGTACCATTCGTAATAATTGAGCATGGTTGTTAATGAGGTTATGTAATGTATAAACACATGCTCATGATTCATTTAAGCTCCGGAAAACGGCGTTTAACTAACACCCAAATACTGTTATAGAAAAGATTCGCTAAGGTAAGTGCATAACATATAAAGAGCGATACACTCGGACTACCAATCTTCATCATATAACTCTTTGTGCGGTTTAGTCGAGCATTGTTCGACTGACCAACCTGCTTTGGATGAATTTCCACATTATTATATTTTTTTTACCAACGCGAGGGCAAACTTCTTTCAATATACAACCTATTATGCCGCTCGGAAAAAAAAAAACATGCATTAGCTTCATCGACGTACCAAGCCTCATTGCCGTCCGGGGCCGCCCTCTTTCACAAAACATTACAAAATTAGACAACATACAGAATCATATCACTAAGCCTTATTATAGGCTTTTGATTGACAACAACGTAATTTAATGGATGTATTCATTAGCAGGGAATTCCTTCGCCACACATTAAAAAGCAGTCATATCTTTGCTAATGTAAATCAACAGATCGCTCTCACTTATAAAAATTATAATTTAGACATTTTCCTGTAATATTAATGTAGGTTTCAAAGTCAACGCATTACTGTCTCCATAATACTGTAAGGCGATGGGCCAGAGGCGGTCAGGATGTGTGACGTAGGCAAGGGTATATATATGGAGGGGCACCAGGGAATAAACAGAGTCTCCAAATTCAGCACCCTAGGTAGGGGGCAACTAGCAGTTTGACGGTCTAGCGAACTGTCCGAGACTCTCAGGGAACCGATCAGCAGAGGGACGATTTCCCGGTGTATCGAATGTCAAAGTCTGCGAGCGGCCAGCGTATCTCACAAACGGACTTGTGAGTTTTGTTTTCGGAAGGACCTGCAGATAGCCGATAATCATCAGTCGTGGTAAAGGACATTACATTCGCTTATCGATATGTGGTACCGGACATTGTCTTGAGTTGTGGCAAGTTCGTGAACGGATACTGCATTTATCCAGAGTGAATTACAGTATTGGGTGCGTATTTTACAGACATTGTGAGAGTGATACGACAGTGAAGGCTATGAACCTATAAGTCTGTGTTTTGGCTAAAAAAAATTTCCATGAGCGAGAGACTGTGTTAAACCAGTGATTAGTCTGACGGACAGAAGCGCTTGTGTTTAGTGTATACCATGTAAACTACAGGGACACGGAGAACATTACTAGGTCGTCACGTGCGCGACCAGAGGCGTTGGTGTTCTAAGGACGTTCCGCGTTGTGTCGATATAGTTACCAGAAAAATGACTGCGATATATCCAACACTCGAGAATAGAGATATAACAGTTGCAGCTGATTACTTCTATCAATGCGACGTCATACGTGACCGACATTTCTAAAGTTTTTGTGTCGTCACTATTGTCTTATAACCATTTATATATTATTATCTGAATTACTGTTGGATGTTTACATTGACCACCCCCCCCCCCCCCCCCAACACATCCCTTGCTTATACATCAGGGGATATATACATCGATCCCGCCTGCGTTGACGCTCCTACAAGGAACTACACAGACTACTGTGCTCTTCATAACATTTGTCTCAACAGAGCAGGTCTGTATACATATATCATACGTTTACGCCTTTTCTACGTAAGGTTTACTATATTGGACCCTGACCTGACACTGATGTGTTTGCAATGATCACTCTTACAACACTCATTGTCATTCACCTGATAATTACGTTCAGGAACCCAGTGTCATGGGAATTTTCACCTTCTAGAAAGTATGCGCACATATATGCTTTATATGTATATGTCTAATGAAATTAACAAATATAAAAAATAAATGAAAAAAATATAAAGCACGGAATTTTAATGCAGAATTGATACATTATTGAAGATATATTTCCGTTTCCATATTATAATATATTACACGACATTATTGTCTTGGTGAGCAAATTAGTACATGTAGAACCATAGTAGACTATATGTCAGACGTATGCTTGAGTATAACAATAGATTTGTTAACATATTATTTAGATTATGTATTTGTTATTCTCTAAGGATGCACATATAATTTCCCAATTGGACCAGCCTGTACACCAAACAGGCTAATCTGACCTCTATATTATCTTGTGTACGTTGTCCCCAGAGAGTAACCTATGTATGTTGACTCTAAATCAATGGAAGGAATGACTATGTGTATACGTGTTTATCAATAGGTCCGTAACTAGAGTGGGGGAGTTATGTTTATTTTATCATTACACTCATCTAAAGCTTTGTATTCGGTACCGCACATGTGTTTCTCCGAAGGAAATTTCCATGGAATTATTGTTCCGTCTGTTAGCTCTTGTAACAGTCACTCACACTCATATTCACTATAAGATATATGAACGACATTAAGTTATATAAAGCTATATTAACGTGAACGCTCATTGTTAGGCAATGCATCGGGTTCAATGTATGAAACTGATTGGTCAAGGTAAGTCGTACTAATATCTTTATAGGCTACTTGCCTTCACAGCCCGTAGATAACACAACATTGGATTCCAGTTTTAAAAAGCGTGTTCGCCCTGATAATAGATCGGGTTTTACGGTTGACATTTTGAATTCTAGTCAACAAATGAAAATATTTCCAGATAATGGTGTTTAGGGGTAAACATTTTTATTACGTGGAAATGTAGAAATCTAGTCCAATTTGGCTTAACAAAATCAGACAGCGTTTCCAATCAGATCGGTATATTTAATACCATTGACAGGCCTTTTATTTCAAATTAACGGTCAATTAACATTTGAATTGATTCAAAGTTAAATTTCAAGTTCTGTTTGTAGTTTTTAACTGAGGTGATGAGAAAAAAACACTAACGTGCATAGAGTAAAACAATTCAGATGAATAGATATCCGACTTAACTCATATAAAATATTAAAAATTGACTTCCTTGAATAAATCCTCTACTGTAGAAGATAATCTAATTTTTTTTACAATTTGCGTCAGCATTATGCCTATGTAATGTTACTCTCTTAGTGTGCAATAAAGATTGCATTTTAAGCAATACCTAAGATAGACAGGCATGGGCACAGATCTGCTGAGTCAGTATAAGATTGCACAATACGTCTGCTATAAATAGGTCCGGGGGATCCCAGACGTGCCATACAGCAGCATTGACAGATTTCACAAGGAAGGGTTTCTGCGGACTTTTCCTGTGATAAAGTTTCGTTCAAACTTTTTATTTTTGATTTAACTTTGAGATAGTTCTAAAGAAACGGTTATCGAATGATCGTCAATATTTACAATGTTTGTTGTGTGCTTAAAAGCACTGGGTGCAGGATTGTATTTGGAACCCCCAGTTACAGTGTTTCGCCGACAGACGGGGAATTCCAAGCGGTGTCACGGAATATTTGTATATAATGAGGAAGTGTTCGATGGTTATCTCATTCCTGGTCATGCATGCTTCGTGAACCCATATGTTTGCATATTACAATACCTTAAAGAGAACTTAACCAGAAAGGAATATTGAATAGGAAGTAAAATAAAAAAAAAGAGAAAAACAAGAAGCAAATATAATGACATGAGTTCATATAAATGCCAGGACATTCATAGCATAACAATGAAATGTCACAACATTCATCATGGCTGATAACTAATTCTTAAATGTACATTTAATGTGCACTTGGTAGTTCTATATAGTTTAACAAGCGTAAGAATATTGTTCTTTAATCCACTGCCAAGATGCAGGAGATATTTCACAGGAATTTTGATATTATATATCCCTTCAGATGTGTACCAGATCCTCATTTACGGTCAGCTTCCTTCAATATATCAGCCTCCTTTGTTTATTCTTTGCTCAACAAGGATTTGCCGGAGATGGCGCTTACCGTAAGTTTTACTCACATGCGGCCATGCATAAAAACTTAAATATTGAAACTTTAATAACAGATTTCTATCTTCCTTTGTTTAAACCAGGAGTGCTTTTAAATTAAGGGGTAACATATGTTTTGTTTCCGTCTGTTGATTAAAAAAGATACTTTTAATGTTAAAGACATGTTTTAGACAAGGCATAAAATAACACATATCTAAAATATTGAAAAAAAAAAACATTTCGCACATGGTTCAGTACGGAAAACAAAATAAGTAATTAAACTTTTGAACTCATTAGAACTTTCAGATATACAGGTTATCCAGTCAGCAGCCACGTTCAAGGAAGCTAAGGTTACGTGTAGAAACCTCAAGGATGGACCATGGCATTTACCATCACCATCACAGTTTAGGTCTGAATTGGACTGGCATAAACAATTAATAACGAGTATGGACGATGAAGAACAAGAGGAAATATGGCTCTTTTTGAAGAAGGAGAAACTACCAGGATGGATGAATATAGACAACACCACGTACGGTAAGTTTATGCTAGATTAGGTATTTTCATGCATTGAATATCAGTTTATAGTTGGTTACCCGATATCTGAAGTATTATCTTAAACAGAAAAAAAATCTGAAGGCAAAAGCATTTTCTTAAATAGAAAAATATATACCTTTATCGTGCAATTTATATCTACGGAATACTGTCGAACCTCTCTTAGTGGACCCAACTATAAAGTGGGCACTTATGGCCAGTCCCAATTTTGTTCTCCCTTTATTACGCTTAGCTAAAACGGGCGCCTCTATATTCTGCAATGTTGACACTTTTCCCGAACTAATGTTTTGGCAATTTTCCAAGTTGATGTGTCTTCCTACTCAAACTTTAAGAGCTTTACTTATTGCGATTTTTTTTAAATATTAGTAAACAGAATAACCGTTAATTATAAATATTTATATTTCAACTATTAATGATAATGATCAAACAGATGAAAAAAAAAGGTCAGAGGTGTATAAATGTCTGTATAATCATGATAATAGCCTCCTCGACTAAAGGCTAGGCAAGGGATACATGCACACGAATTTGACTGCTTTGATGTGCCTGCTCGGTATGGTCAGACCTCAGCCCAGCCTGGCTGTTCCTGCGTTGTTTATAGCCAGCAGTGAATGCACCACTCAGTAGCCATGCATACTGGACTGATAAACATACCTTGATCTGACAGACACTAGACTTTCTTAATTCAATGAATAAAAATAACTGCTATAGTTAATAAAATGAGTGGATGCAATGCTCATCACCAAATTACCTGGTACTGTGAGATAAAGTAATAGGGGAAGGTTCCCCTGTTTCAGTGCAATGTTTACTTTTTAGTTGCACTTTATGATCAACACCAAACACAGGTCATTTGCATGCATTCTGTGTGATATTCACTATTACTGTCCACTTATCAAATGTCAACACTAGACTAAAATATAGAGGTGTATCTTTCACAGATTCTGAGAGTGGCTTGTCTTACAGAAAGTGTGTAGAACAGTATGGTACATCTTAGGATACATTTGGGTAACTTAGGGATGCATTGGGTTAATCAAAATATTAGAAAGATTTAAATAATACGATCAATGCTTGTAGATTAGGTCCATGAATTATAATTTTACTTATTGACGTTTATGTTTAAAGAAAGAATGTACATGAATCAAGTTAATGAAGTACCCTTAAAACCGGAGCAACTATAGTAATATTTCAAAATAGGTGGCAGCGCTGAATGTGACAGCGATTACCTCCATATAGTATGCACCTCTACAAAGTGGGCAGTTTGGCTCAGACCACAGGGTGGCCTCATAATTGAGGTTCCACTGTCTTAGATTTTTCCTTTCAGCAGACATTATAATTTTTTGTTATATCTTTCATTATTTCAATGTAATTGGATGTGGCATAGTAAGTCCACAAAATTGGTTACTGAGAATATAGGTTTACATTCCAGTGGGTCGGGTTCAAGAAAACGGTGACGCCAGGAAAACCTGCGGCCTGGTGAAATTAAGATACGAGGCCGCAGTGAGCGACTTCGCTGAAAGTTCTGGTTATGGATACATTTGTCAAATAAAAAGTGAGGTCAAGGGCAGCTGTCTCAAATTTAATATATGAATATAGCGACTGACATACCGCAAATATATGATACACTTCTGAATGATTTATATAAATATACAAAACATTGCCGGTACAGGTTATGTGATGAGAGAAATTATGCTCAGCTAAATTTTTGTCCAATTTTATTTTTAATTTGATTTTTGTTTTAACTTTTGATTAGGATTAGAATTATCTTTCATTTTTTTATTCTTAGAATGCACCTCTTGTCCTCCAAACATTTCTCCACACAACTGCATTATACTTGGGCAGTCTTGTTACATTCTTGGTTGTGACGCCGGAAGTTGGTACGAGGCTAGTAATAGATGCGTCGCCATGAACACCACCCTAGCAACGCTGATGTCTGAGGAGGAGGTTGTCAGATTAGTGAGAAAAATAAAACGAAGGCCGAACAATCCTTGTCAGCACTTCTGGGTTGGAATTCTAAAAGCAACATGGAGTTTCCATGAAAACCAAGGTTAAATGTCTATAACTCAAGGAAAGAGTTAATGTTCCTGATCAAATTCAGATTAAACATCTTATATAGTAATAATGTTTTTATACGAGATTGTTTGCGTTTAGAAATATACAGATATTGTGACTTTATATATAAAATATGTTTTTTCTATAGTTGCATCTGTCCCTCAGAAATATTTCTGGTACGTCAATCATCCACTTCCTGGCAAGAACTGTGCCACACTGAAAAAGTTTGACGTCGGGTATTACTGGGCCTCCATGGATTGTCAGGCAAGACATAAATTCTTCTGTGTTAAGAGTAAGTGAGAGAACACTTTATTTTGAAATACAAAAGTAATACCAAATCAAGTATTACATGGTTGACCAGAAAAAAAGCAAAAGGGAATAGATTTTATATATATAATTCAATCAGTTTTTCTTATCTTTATCTCAACCTTAATAATTTTACCTCCGCTTGTCTTTCCATGAATATATTTGTATTATGTATAATATTATACATTGTATATATATATATATATATATATATATATATACATATATATAACAAGTTTATTTTTTTTAGAGATTATGAAGATTATATAAAAATAACCATGGACTTTTACAGATATAGATAAGGACATGAATGTTTCCCAATCAACTGTCAACCCTTCATTCGACGGAAGATTTACTGGTACGGAAATATCAAAATTTGTCATTATTTAGGGTATGATCGAATAAAGTAACATACCGGTTATTCCAAATTAAAATCTTCCAGTCAAGAACGTGTAGTGAATTAAAAAAAAAAAATAAGCCCATAGTTTTAACATGTTTATCGTTGACTTTTGAATCATTTTTCGAACAACTGTTGGGTGCTACTGTTATGCCTTGCATGTATTTTGTAGAAAAGTCCATCTTGTCAAGTGAAAAATATGTGACATATGCGAGTGAGACTTTTGGTAAGTTTACCTTTTTATTCATTACGCCATCTTAAATCCTGAATTTAACATATATATATATATATATATTTACATATATATATATATATATATATATATATATATATCAGATTATAAAAAATCGAAATTGTGTCATGATTCAGACTTATCTTATAATAAAATGACTATGGATTGTTTGCTTACTAAGTTTAATTGATAATTGAAATTATCGTTTTGGAAACGACATCGAGTAATAAATTTATTTTTCAGTGATGTACAATTATCTAAATACTCCGAAAAACAGTCCTTCTATAGGGAAATATATTGTATTTAAGATAATAATGTGAAGCTTACAATACCTAAGCTGTTTAGCTGCCATTATTTATATTTATAAACCGGTACTAAGGTTTACTTTAACCATCTTATTCCCGCCATTTTATACGTAAATATCTTTTTCCAGTTGATGTCAGATCCACCATCCACACCTGCTTCTGCCTCCTAGTTTTAATAACCATTATGATTTTTATCATTTTCGCCACCATGATTGGGGCCGTTATTTACTGGAAATATTCTCAGACCAGGTAAAAATAAAGAAATTTCACTTCGAAGCGTATAAACCCACAATCATATGTGGATATAGCTACAATGAACAACAGTATAAATTAAAATGACTTTCCCTTTTGTGTTGAATGTGTGTAATATTTAGAGATGCTGTGTGTGTGGGGGGGGGGGGGGGGAGAGGGGTGATTCATTATTAATATTGAAAACATTTAAAATTGATGTTCTGATTTATATCCATGTTTTTGTATCAAAAAGCAAACAATGGTTATTTGTATTATAAAAAATTATATTATTTGTACCTTATGCAATATTGAATGAAATGTATAAGAGTTTAGAGTTTACTTTGTTCACAGGATGAATATCATTCACAGTTAGAACAATGCAGAGAAGGAATATGAAGATGTTACAGAAAGACTTTCACATGAAGAAGATGTATAGTACAAAGTTATCATGAAAATATCTTTTAAGGTTTTATTGTACTGATTAAACATAACGAGATAAGATCGATATATTAAGACAGAATAACTGTCTAAATATACATACATGCGTATATTCACATATTTTACCTTCATTATGCGATGTAGCACCATGTGCAGGGCATATATGTTATTTATGTGAATACATCTCCATGTAATGGTTGCAGTTGATTTATGTTCACATTAAACACAGTCACATTAGTTTTATTTTAAAATACAAGTTTTTAAAGAATGAACATTGGTTTGATTGTGTAACGGAATTAAGTACAACATCATTCATCTTTAGAATACATACTGGCTGTTACGGGAAGCGTTATTCATTAATATTTCATGATTCATGTAATATTTTTTCATACAAAGAGATATTAGCTGGGATATTTGAATATTCCCGAACAATATAAAGTATAATGTTCACTGCAATATCCTCACCAGGCAAAGACGTATATGCATTATATTTATATATGTCTGGTCTACTAACAGTTTAATGACTGTATCATATATTACAAAATAAACACAGATACCCTGAAATCATGATACTATGCCAATTATATTACACTGTCTATGATAGCAAGTTCTGTTGTATACGTATGGTGATACAGTTGCAAGGTTTCAGTCTAATATAAAAACATTGGAAAAATGCATCCTCAAAACATTTTAATTTGAGTCAGTTATTTCTTTTTTTAAAGCATATATTTCATAAATGGGGAAATGCTGAACAATTACAAAAGTTGGCATCAAAGAGGTAAATGTTTTAATTCTGTTCCTATTTATCACTGAAGTTGATAGCAGAAAGTCTCTGAAGTTTTCAGTTCAAGATCTATTTCCCCGCTACCCAGGTTTTCTCATGTGTGGTCTGATATAAAAGGGAACAGTTATATAATTCGCACAATGAATGTATCTATTTAGCAGTCTAACTTTTTATAGTGTGGATAAAATATTTGTTATATTAAGCGGTAGGTCTAGTCATCCATTGTGACATATGTCTGTTATTATTATTTTTTTTATTATTATTATTATTATTGACTTTAAATTATTAATTATTATTTTTTTTTTAATTTCTCACTCTTTAGTCAATATATTTGTATTATTCATGAATGTAATCAATTTTTGTATCTTTCAGTATTTATTACGGGGAATGTTTAAAACAAATTTAACATACAGTAACAGACACATACTGAGATTTGGTATTTCTTCTTGTTAAAGTGTTTATCATATTAATTTGAATTTGCCCAATTTATGACATTATCTGCTTAATATAATGGTCGCGTTTTATGTAAAGTGTTAAACCCATTATATTGAACATTTAAACCGATTTCAATATAGAATTACTGCTCAATGTATCTACAGCGCCGTGCTGATTTCGATATTTAAAAAAAATTATTTTTAATGAAATGTAGTGATTTATCATTTATTCAATTGCAAAAAAAAAAATAATAAAATAAAACGGGTATGGTAGGGTATAGGTATGGTAAAGATATCTTTGTAATTAATTTATGCTCACATTTCAGTCTTTAAATTGCCTATATAATGGAATACATTTTTTTTTAAGATATGAAAAGAAATTTTAATCATCCGTGGTTTTCGACAGCGTTAATTTCGTTTATGTATTTAGTAATAATAAATCAAGTTCCGATATATATATATATATATATATATATATATATATATATATATATATATATTATTATCATTCAGTCGTACGACTGCCAAGATTTATCAACTTGCAAATTCATTTGCTGATGAACTACCAAAATGGATCAAGGAAACATTACAAGATAAACCAGATTTAGTGAAGCATATTTGTCGCATTCACATAACAAGATGCAAATAGGTATTTTACCAAATATGTGCATTATAGGGGGATGAACTTCAGGGGATAAAACACCAACTGTGGGTTCAGTCCCTATTAGACTCAGCTAGTGAACCCACATTTTTATTTTTACGAATTTCAACCTCTCTGCTCTTGAACCTACATTTACTTTATGCAAAGTGAACCAACTTTTGGTATTTTTTCTCAATTACGTGGCGTAACACGTCAAGAAAAATAAACCGATAGGTGACACTTAATTTTAATTGTGTGATTCTCACTTATAAAAAAAACTATGATATGTTATTTATATCAGTATACAAAAGAAGCCTATGAGGCTTTGAACCCACATATTTTGTAAGAAAATGTGGGTTCACTACACGTTCTAACTATCTATTTTAGTTATGATGACGTCGCGTACACAAATCATTTCAAGAAAAATAAGTAAAGAAATGACACTTACTTCCACCAAAATAACTTAAACACTAGATAAAATATGACTTTATTATATATAGTAAGGTATAGTAGAAGTCTATTAGGCATTGAACCAACATTATTTTAAAAGCGAAAATGTGGGTTCATTTGATGTTTTATCCCCGCTCCCCCTTCCTGCAGTTCATCCACTTATACCGTAAACATTATACCTATAGGCCATTAACTGCAGTGGATGTGCTATGCGCTTTCAGGAACTGACAGATTAAAACACTCAGTTTACATTGGATGTTATTCCGTTGGACAATATATAAAAACCGCCAGAAATATTGCGCTATGTTTGCCGATATGTGCTATGTGGTGTAAGGTAATGATTCATATAATGGTTAAATGACATATATTATGAGGTTATAAATGTGCACTCAGTGGCGGATCCAGAAATACGAAAACAGGGGTTGCTAATAATGGGATAGCGGGCGATGCATGGTATTGAGACTATATATACATATATATATATATATATATATATATATATATATATATAATTATATACGTTATATATTTTGAGCCTGTGAAAAAAAAAATCCTTGTTTTTTTAATTTCACTTAAATGAATAAAATATGAAGCCATGTTATTTTAGTCGAGTAAATTGCAGGTACACGGGGTAGCTATCGGAGAGGTCTCCACCTCCCCCCCCCCCCCCCCCCATATTGAAGATCCAATGGAAAGAGGATATGTTAAGGCAACTTTCACAAAAATATGAAGATTGTCTGTTTCTCGCCTACTTTTCTCTTAAATTTCTTTGCACAACGAATCAAACATGAGGCGAATGGACTTTTCTGGGGGGGGGGGGGGGGGGAGGGGGAGGTGGTCCTCGGTATTATGACTCAGCAGTGTGTATTAATGGAAAGACTCCCTCTGCATAGAAACATTTGGATGCTAACTCAATCAAAGAGCAGTTCATTAATATCCCCAACTAATGAATTAGATTGTAATCAAATTGTCAGGGAATAACATATATATGTATATATATATATATATATATATATATATATATATATATATATATATATATATATATATATATATGAAAATTACTTACGAATAACTGCGAAAAGAAATACATAGATAAAATGAGAGATATAACAGCTCAACAGAGAGGGCGGGCGCGCCCCTCTGGATCCGCCACTGGCACTAACCTTGATGGTAAACACATTAATGGAAATGCACCTTATGGCCTCGCTATATATTAAAACCAAGATATTGTAAACCTGATAACCAAGATATAAGACACTCAGGAATGCTCGTTTGACTGGGGTTATCTAATCATTGTACGTTGGTGAGCTTACTGACCTGAATGTACCATTTTACAAGTATACAGACGATGTATATAACCATACCCCCCCCCCCCAATATATGTTTGTGTGAAGAGGAAATACATTGCAATATGATAACAAGATACATATTCGTCAATTTGAATTACAAAGACGTCTAAAAGGCGTGCTGATTAGTAGTAAATAAGATACCAGGATGAAGTTATAAGGGGGGAACGATCACAGTTGTTTGAATCTCTATTTGCTTTGTTATGAGGCAAGAAAATAACCGATAGAAAAAGACGTGTGTGCAGTAGAAACGGCTTTATATGTTGTTGCCTTGCAAAATAACCCCACACATAGCTATTCGGGCCACTTTGGTGCGATATTGTAGATATTTCTTTGTAAGAAATGAAATCGCAGTGACATGCAGGCACAGGTCAAAGCACCTGCTGACCAACTACAAATCCCCTGGATCAAGTATAAGGAGCCCCGACAAGACCACTCAGTGTTCCTGACGAGTGAGGGCCCGTAGGGGCCCTTACGAAACAGAGCTGTCGAACACAAGTGTGTTTAAGTCCTGAAATATATGTATTACAGCTCCTTGTATTAGTTGAGCACTTTAAAACCCCATGATTTTGTAACAATCTGGATATATATATATATATATATATATATATATATATATATATATGTGTGTGTTGTCAAAATTACATATATGAATCCATTTGGATGAGAAAAATACATGAATTGAATAGTATTACAAAATGAGGGCGTCAGCCTTGTGATGAAGAACACGATTGTGATTGTGTACACTATCTGTGCGAAACCTCAGTCTTGAATTCTATTATTGACAAGGTACCTACACATGTAAGGCTTAAAAAAAAACTTATTCAAAAACGGTTTCTTTGGGTTTATTAATAATACACAAGCACTTTACTGAGTAATATTTGTCACGTTTCATGTTTTAAATTAACGGCCTTGCATATACTTTCACAGCATTATTACTATAAGATATATTGATAACATATTCAATGTATTGTATACCAGAAAAAAACTTTCTGAAACTGATACAATGAAAAATACCACGATATAGTACATGTCGCAATATATTTGCTTTACGGAAATTGTAGGCGATAGTCAACCGTAGGTATCATGTGTTGATAAATATATCATTTTTATGTAAGACAGTGGGAGAAAGACAATTGTTACTGATAAAGAAGTGAAGTATTACAATAAACCTTTCAGTAAGTTGTGTAAAGCATACATAAACTTCACGATAGATTTTATCTTTATATTATCACTTTCAGATTAACTGGTCTAAAATATTATTTGGAGCATACATTTAATCGTGAATGTTTATAAACAATCTTGAAGTAGATTCACAGCAAGATCCTTTTTTAAAGGTTTCAGTGACTGGGGGCGCATTATCTTGCCCTAGGTTGAATCGTCTGGGGTTCTCTATATAACATTCCTCTGAGAGATTAACTTGATTTTAGTAACAAAATTGGACGGCAGATGGCTGTATCTTTTGTGACAGGCACCAGTGATAGTAAAAATGATAAACTGAATAGTCCTTTATGTTGTTGATACTCTTAGGATTCGTATTACATCTAAGATTGCCAATACATTGCAGGCACCTATCTAAACGCAGAAATAAAGAACAGGGCTGGATCCAGGGGGATGGGATTATGCAAGTCCGTCCACCAACCAACGGCCCAATGAAAAATAAAGCAGAAAAATTAAACTCAAATTAATTATTATTATATATATATATATATATATATATATATATATATATATATATATTACTTTAAAGAATAAACATTAACATATCCCCTACCTTGAACTTTTCGGGGAGAACTGTATTCATGGGCGTATTTCAGGGCTTAGGTTGGAGGTATATATCCCCCTCCTCCTTTTAGCAAGGGCGAAATGGTCGCGGCAATCACCCCCTCCCCCTGATATTCAGAGAATAATATTTATAAATTGGAAATTAAATATATTAATTATTAGAATTAAAGACTTTGTTCATTTCTGAGTTCACTACGAAATACTTCTATCTAAACCTGGTTTAGAATTAACATATACTGAAAAATAATCCTTTATTTTTTAAAACCCTAATACTTGTAACGTATTTGAAGAGTTTCATAGACACAATAAAGTGTATATATATATATATATATATACCCCCAAATAACGACCACTTTGGTCAGTCCCCAAGGTGTTCGTAATTATAGGGCTCCACTGTATATATATATATATATATATATATATATATATATATATATATATATATATATATATATATATATTATTGTTGTTATCAAATGTGTATCACGCAAAATTATTTGCTCAGAATATGCTTATAGACAAAAACCCTGGTAGTTGACTTAATGAATCAATCCAACTGTATTGTTTAATTTTATAAGTGGCCCCTCATGTTTCATGGTCATGTTATCGCTCACCTACTTGTCATTATTAAATGTACTATTTATCTAACTTGCACATTTGATTTTCTGCTCGGTACTGCTTTTTCAGACAAGAATCATACCCATAAATGGTAAACGATCTACATTTGGAGAGAGGCTGTAACGGATGAACTTTTGAGTTTGATGCAGAAAAAGACAGAAAATGGCGTTCATTGATATTTTTAGATAAAGCACACTTACCTGGAAAATCTGTAAACATTATATATAATCGATTAGATTAGATCAGAAACAGCCCCTTTAACAAGAGATTTCTTGAAGAAAATCCGTGATCAATTCTTGTTGATAATTATCCTATTCGATACTGAAATTTCTTGCGGTAATCAGGCCTAACAGGCCTCAGGCAGAACAATTGGTCAACTAACCGTCGGCCGATTCCCGGTAGCCAACATACCAGTAATGGAACTAAGAATCAAGGAAATTCTATTAATTTCCAGATTAGCCGGTAGATGGCTATAACCTGTCGGATATGCAATCTGCCACACTTGTACTAAAAATTACAATGTCGTAATTTATATATAAACATTAAATTCTTACCCTATGGCATTTGAGGTATGTGTGTGTGTGATCACAAAAGACGGCAGGTTCACAAGGATTTGATCATATCATACGGTATGCTTGAACGACACGTTCTCCCATAACCGAGCAATATCTATCGGAACAACTAGAGGGGGTTACCCCTCCCCTCCCGCGCGCAGCGTTGCTAATCGATGTTACCTTTATAAAATTAGAATAAATGTAATTAGGACATTTCAAGATTACATCAACAGCTTATATTTTTTTTATGCAAAGGCCTTCTACTTTGTCTGACCTTATGGAAACTGTTTATTTCTACATTCGTATGATATTTAACAGAAAACTAAGTATTACGAGCCTTCAAGGCATAATCGCTACCGAGAAGCCAGGAAAAAAATTGCCACATTCTGACCCGAAGCATTACGCCCTGTATACTTCTCATGCAGGTCCTTTACACAGCAGTCGTTAAGGTCTCCTTCGTTGCTTCGTATAGCAATATTCCTCAGGTCTCACGCCAGGGTTCACACAAAGCATATAATTAATCAAACCAATGAGAGCGTGGTGTCACATCAAACTCCATGAGTTCTGCGGAACACCCTGCTCTTGCTGGTTTATAAGCTGCCCTGTGCCCGCCCTGGTGTTGAGGCCCCGAATGACTTGCTGAACTAAGCAGCGGTTAAAATGACCGCAGTTTATAACCGCTGCGTGAGGAGAATATTTGCTCTGTAAATTTGATAAAAAACCAACAAAATCAGTCAGCATGCCCTTCGAGCTGCCTTATCTGAATAAACGTAAACCAGCATAGTTTACAAATAGGTCAACAATAATTTGTCTGTTGCTATATTATGGACTTAACATATATATATATATTGATAATCTTGGAATATACAAAGAGTGTTATCAGTACAATGGTCTTATTATCCGTGACATTTACCCGTATATTCTAATAGTGGATGCCTGCATGCTACTCCAAATAACCAAAATGTGTTCTTAAAACAACCCTAACGTTACAATCAATACAATTAAACAGTACAACAGCGGTATAACAACAAATCAATACAATCACATGATAGAATAAACAATGTGCACAGTACCTGGATACCACCACCTTCACAACGATAAGTTCTTTAAATATATACTCACGGAGAATGACAGTCCAGTGTAAAGCTCTTATAACAATCCAGAAAGTAAACTGAAATCCAAATGAAAAGCTATAATTGCAGCTCTCGTCAGATAAGGTCCCAGAAACCGACACACGCTTCTGCCTCCTCTAGAAATCTTCTCTGCTGTTCCCCTCCCGGCTCTAAAACACAGCCCCTTTATATACCTATCTATCCCTAGAACATTCGAAGAATAATACATGATACACGGGAAGCACAGGAATCATCTAGAAAAAACATCGCTGTGCCCCTAAACACTATGGTGTACACTTGAGCTCGCCCCAAGCCAGCATGACAACAAGAGTTCAACCAGTACGGATTAAACCGAGAATGTAACAAGCGGCCAGGCAAGAAAGTCCCACAGCACGAGCCACGCCCGGGTCACACAATAAAAAGAGCACCTGTAACACAGGATATACATCATGAAACAGATCCCTGTTTGGGCATTTGCCATAGATAAATTGGAAGCCTCATTACAGATATGTACTATTATTTTCACGTAACAAACTGAAAGGTTACTTTAATGCCTGTGAGTTAATAATGGATTTTCATTTAACACTCATATCAATGCTATACGCCATTTAATTGAGTCTTTTATAGGTTTGCAAAATTCCCTTTTTTTTCATCCGAAGTTAATTTTTTTAAGGGGTGGGACAAAATTTAGCAGGCCTGCCACACCCCCTCCCCCCTTTCCAGTACATCGGACCTCTTTTTAGGTTTTTCGTTGGTCCTCCTGCATTGGACCCCCCCCCCCCCACCGTTTTCCTCGATCCGCCCCTGTTTACAATGAAGTACTTCAGGTCTCCTTCGTTTCAACCGCTGCTTTGTATAGCAATATCCTTCGGGTCTCACCACCAGGGTTCGCACAAAGCAAAGTATATAAATCAAACCAATGAGAGCGTGGTGTCATCAAACTCCAAGTTTAATCTGCGACACCCTGCTCTAATTGGTTTGATTCTTGTCCTGTGCCAGCCCTGGTGTTGAGAGCCTGAATAACTTCCTGAACTAAGCAGCGTTTAAAACGACTACAGTTTATAACCGCTACAATAGGCGTGTATTTGCTCTGTAAATATTATAAAAAAACAACAAAAATCAGTCAGCATACCCTTCGAGCTACCTTGTCTGAACAAACGTAAACCTGCATAGGTTACAAATAGATCAACAATAATCTGTCTGTTGCTATATTATGGACTTAACATATATATATATATATATATATATATATATATATATATATATATATATATTTCATAATCTAGGAATATACAAAGAGTGTTATCATTACAATGGTCTTACCAAGATATACAAAGAGTGTTATCATTACAATGGTCTTATTATACGTGACATATACCCGTATATTCTAATAATTGATGCCTGCATTCAAATCCGGTGTGTTAATTTGTGAAAGAAAATGAAAGTGCATATATTATCTAAGCTGGAAATTTACACAAACAGGATGTGTGTTGTCGGATCCGCAGCTGAAACTGACACTGTACAGTCAACAGGGCATCTATTATATGTCAGAATATATGTCGTGTAGCTGATCCCTGTTGTGCATTTGTTACAGATAATTCGGAAGTTTTCATTTAAGATTTGTGCAGTTTTGTTAACTTACAGACTGAAACGCTACTTTAATGCCTAAGAGTAAATAATGGACTTTCATTTAACATTCATTTCAAGGCTTGTACCATTGAATTGAGTCTTTTTTAGGTTTGCAAATTTCTGTTATATTTTTTGATAAATGGTATAAGGAATCTGTCTCTCTTGACCCCGAGTCCTTAGCCTTCTACTAATGTTTAGTTGGGCCCTTTATATAGGTCATATATATAAGTGGATATAGGTCATATATATATATATATAAATGTTTCATGCAAGAGAACCTTTCCTGGAATCTCCTATCTGTCGATATCTACAAATTTACAAAAAAAAGACAAAATAGTTAACACGAGGAAGTTACGAAAAACAGTCATGAATTAATATGAATTTGTTCTAATACAAGCACGAACACACGGTATAGCATAAACTCTGCTATATTGATTGCAAAATTTAACTAGAAATGTGGCATGCAAGCCCCGTCCTGTGTTTTCATTTACTTATTCGGCTTATATTCCTACGTTAATTCATGTATAGGTGACGCTACATTTGTGAATATTCCTTAACGTTCCTGAATCCGGATTATGTGCCAGGTCCACACCAAAATCTAATCGACCCTTCATTGGCCGATTCCCGAAATGCCTTGATAATGCATGAGATTTTGTTTAAGACTGCATGAGTTATGTTGTGAACACACCCAGACACAAACGAACCAACTGGTATAAATGAATACCCTGATGGCGGAGGCAATAACCTACAAGCGAAAAGGAAAGCTTTATTTAATTTATGTGATTCGCTCCGGTGATATCGTCTTTTCCCTGTGTGACATTACCGTTTCCTGTTGTAAAATCAGCATGCTTATTTGCTTGGTCTAGAAAATTTGCTGTAATGTAAAATTGGGCATAATTTTATTGTTTATATCGCTTTAAAAATAAAATGAAACAGTTTAAGGTGTTGATTTTTTTTAATTAGCGCAAAGATATTTGTTTTTCCTTTAAGCAACGCAGTTATAAATTGCTTATAGAAACACACTTAAATAAACACACTTAAGTGCTTTAACCCCTTTCCCTACTGTTTCCTTGCAATCCTGGGATAAACGGATGTTTATCGGCATACGGGCTCTGCGGTTTTATATTATGACTCATAAACAGAAAACAGTAGGCCGACACGTCGTCATATATCCGCTGTCTCATAACGCGTATACGCAACTGAAGGGTAGTTTCCTCTGGAATAAATGGTTGTTAATTGAAACACTTTCTCGTTCAGGAGTTACGTCGGCTCGATTTTTAACTGTAACCTTTGATTTGAGTGGATATTGTTTCACCTGGATACGGCAACACTAAATGTATTATTACTCTCAAAAAACACTTTGGATATGAATAATAATTTATACCTCATGTATTCCTGGGTAATGCTGTCTTCATGTGGGACTTGGTTTCCCCGGCAACAGGCATATGCGACCAAGATTAACGACTTGGGGGGAGAGCAACATCTCGTTGGTGAGTAAATTTGATTTACAAAATCGGAACTTAATGCCTGAACCAATTTATTATCCATCGATACAAGAATTTATAAACGTAATTCCACGAATAAATCACAAACGGTTTTAAGGCTTACGCCACGTGTGTTACAATACCTGGCCAATCATTTTGGATTATATTTGGTAGGTTGGGGGGGGGGGGGATGGAGCAATGCTCCTGATATTTTTACAAAAAGCTAATTACTATACGGCCGTTTCACGTTTTAACCATATTTGTTTCACAGTTTCTCTTGGGTCCGTAAAGTATGTGAAAGACATAAATATCTGATTTTTTTACAACTAACATTAAAAAAGCTATGAGCTGAATGTAATGTTGATAAAATATTGGGATGTAGCCGAATTAATTATGAAAATAAAACTTATAAAAAAATTGTGCAAAATTTATTCTGATTATAACCGTATTTTTAGGAGGGAAGTCCTACTTCAATGTCCTAAAGGAGAGGTTAAACCTTTGTGCCGCACTGCTTATAATATATATAATATAATATAATTGCAGCATATTCAAAATAGGAAAATAAATTAAAAAGATGAATATGAATTGTTTAATTGTTATAACCATGTTATATGTTGTTTCAGTGGTTAGAAATGATACATGTCAATAAATGTAGATTTTGTAATTACGGACCTGGTATATTTGTGTGCACAGTGTAAATGGCACATTGATAACATCAGCTGTTATTTTGTACTTGCTTGAACACGGATATTTACATCACATTACAGATTGCCGTAACCGCACCATCTCGGATGTATATTGTCGAGTTTCCTTAAACAACACGGCCATATGGAGGGAGGCTAACGAAAGTTGTAGAGAGGCCGGAAATGACGTCGGCCTGCCTCGGGATCAGTCGGCTCAAGAACACGAAATTCTACTGAAAATCATGAGAAACTACAGCTGGAATACAATTTCACTGGGTCTCAGAAGGGTACAACTAGATAACTGGACGTGGGTCAATGGGACTTCAGGTGCCGATGTTAGACTGCAAAAACCAAAACAAATTTTCAAATCCCGATCTATAATGTAGCTTTAACAAGCAAAAGCATACCTACCGGTAACTGGGTGGAAAACTTCCTATCTCAATAATTTGCTAGTGTGTCCCGGATGTTTATTCTTGTAATTTTTCTTGTAAGTTAATTCTTCTATATTTTACTCAAACAAGAACCGTTCAACTTTTGCTTCATATATTTGTAGATGTTGCTCCTGATTTAGGAAATCTGAATGGACGTTGCGGGGCGTATTCACAGGAGGAAAAAGTGGTGAAAACAAACTGTTTTTCAAAGGAACCCTTCAAATATGTTTGCAGACATAATGGTATATTGCTTAATGTATATTTTACATACGTTACTGACTGTTCATCGCAAATGCATTATCAGAGGTGACAAAACAAACTTATTATGCATGTTTAACATCTTTGGGACTCTTTGATGGGTAAATATATTTGATTCAGTGAATACCGTTAACCGATGTACAATTCCCTGATTGTATATCCAAAAATGACTTGCATGTAGAGTAAGTGAGCAAAAACACACTAAACTTAAGCAGTAGTAAAGGTGGCTAAATTTATTTCTGTTAAATAAATCGTGTTTAAAAGTATCAAACATCTCTTAGACAACGAATACGGAACGATTTATAAGATCCTTTTATTGTCATGAAGGGTTATTTATACTTGAATTTCAATCAAATACATCAAATCATTAAGGTAAAAATGAACGGGACATACGCCTTAGTAACGATTCTTATATAACAAGAATTCATGCATGTATATATGAAAATGTATATCTGAAAGGTAATTGACCAAATCTTAAATATGCTTGCTTTTGAAATTTCACCTAACTAGATTCCTGCCCTGACACCATCCCACGATACAACTGCATCCTAATTGGTGGAGTTGCCATGTCAATTCACGACGGTGTATACGACTGGTTCACGGCTAGAGCCATGTGTTGGGCCATCGGAGCTCAATTGGCTTCAATAGACACGTCTCAGTTTGACCAGTTGAATACATTTATAGGGAACCAAGTGATACTTTTAGGGCTACATAAAGACGTTTGGCTCCTCACTGACCCAGCTGGAAGTAAGTCACGACAAGTGATTCATAATTAACATGAGATTTTTTTCTGACTTCCTAAAGTCAACTTGAAATATGTATGTGAAGCCCTCGTCATGTCCCAGATGGCAGCGTTCGGTTTTCATGTAGTTTTCCTGAACTTCTGTACACATTCTTCTATAGAAATACATATATGTGTGACAAAGTCATTGAAAGAAAATCTGTTTTGCTTGTTTCTATTTTTCTAGAGCTTGGGGGCACCCTGTCAATGATACAAGCGTCCTTTATATAATAAAACCTGCAATGTTCATGGGGTTCTCATATTTCTGTAATGTATTACATTATTATCTTCTTAGGTGAAACTGCCATTGAGACTGTGTTTTGGGACAAAGAGTTTAAAGATGTTTCCACAGACAGAGACTGTGCTGTTTTAAAACTCGAAACTGGAATGTGGAATCCAGTCAGCTGCTCCTCTCAACATCCATTCATCTGCCAAATTTGTGAGTCCGAATAGTTGTTATCATTTAAGTTTTCGTTGTCATGGTAGCAAACCAATATTGTAACCACTGCTTTACCATATTTTTTTTTTATTCATTAGGAAAATGGTCACACTACATTCAGTTTTACTCATTGCACTTTTCAACTGGGGAACTAGTTTTTACTAGAGGTACCGTGCTTTATTAATAGTAAGTCATACTTTAATATACAGGACTTTCTGGGAAAGGGCAAATAAGCAGACACTTATTTTTCATGCAATATCACGAGACAAATGTGTTTTGCCTTTTAAAACATTTTATTACCAGAGCAACAATGTCAAAATCTGTTTTTTTTCTGTTTTACTCTATTCGGCAAACATCAAATGTCAAGAACAGGCAAAATCAAAGCTGGAGTTTGCTTCAACAATTATGTCACTAACTGCCCTTTGAAACATGAGAAAATTTGGCGAAAACCAGCTGTATCCTCCTTCCATTGGCCGAAATATATATTAAACCTCTCCTTGCCTGGACGGTTTTCTTTTATAATCGATTAAATCGATTAAATTTTGATATAATCGATCACAAACGATTATGCATGCATATAAACAGAATCTATATTATCCTGATAAAATGTTCTGGTTCTGATATAAAAAGGATGGCCTCAAAACAGGAAACAACATTAAACTTAACCATGTCCAACGAATAAGTGCCAACAACCCGGCCATTGCCTTAAGATCAGATAGATTTACTCGGTGAATATTTAGTTATATAATTCTTTACAGCGTATTTCAGGTTTGGTGGTAGATTGTAAATAAAACAACCGATTACCAATCAATCCCAGGTTTTATTTATATTTTAAGTTATCAGATATTACTTTTTTACTACCGATTACTCCAACTTCTGATTCTGTCATGTCGCATGTGTAAGCCAGCTTTCACTTGCTTAAACAGTAAAAGCCTGCCTATCGACCATATAAGGTTAGCAACCACTTCAAAATAGCAACCACTTTTTTTACGGTCTCACTCAAGTTTTACTCATTATATCAGGCCTCGCTTTAACGAACAACACTCAAATGCGACCACTTTATCGAGATCTCATTGGTGATCGTAATTTCGGGGTTTTACTGTATTTAGGTTAGTATGTGTAACTAATGCAAGAAGACCAATAACTTGTTTAATACGATATACATTACTGTAGTGTTAGTGATTTAGAATTTATTTGTCGCCACATTGTCTTTTTATATTCTATGTATATGAACATAAAAAAAAATTGATTTAACAGTTAACACTACAGCCGACATAGAACCAGTTCCTGTCAAGAACCAAGCTGACAGCAAATACAGCACCAGCCCAGTTACTTTTCCAGCCCGACCGGTCACGGAAAACGGTAAGCAAGCAAAGCTATTTGTTGTGCCCGATTGAGTATGATGATATACGTATATAGTTAATAGAACACTGTGGTTGGCTTCAGTTTTTCGCGTGTGAAAATTTAGCGATTGTCTTTATTTGGAACATTTTGCGATGGCTTCATTTTCTCGAAAGCTGTCACACCGATAAAAATGTAAACATCCAGGTTCTTTTAAAATGCAAAAAAAAAAAAAATAATACGTCATTGGTAAAAAAATCAATATATCAAAAAAAGAAGTTAGTTACATTCTCTGGAGAGGCGCTCCATGTGTACCAACACAGACGATAGACAAAGAAAATAGCACCGAGTCCGTTAACACACTGCGAACTTAAGTCCCTTGTTCACATTGTTCTTCATCACATGACTATCGCGCACACGTGACACCAAGATGCTGCTTTGTTCATCTCATCGGGTGGCTCGCGCTGTGTACACAGTATAAATCAGTCCAAAGATACTCGAATCTTCAACTATCAACGGTCCTTCACAGGACTATAATCGTTTTCATCTCGAGATAAAGCTCACTCAACTTGCAAGACTATTCGTTCTGGGAGTAGAATTAATGTCTGTCACAGCTGATGTCTCCTGTAATCATCTAGGTTTAGGCAGCAAAAAATGCTTCCACAAAGAAGTATCCCATACCTCTACAGTTACGCGTTATACATTACTTATATATAGTTAGTTTGAATTCATAATATTGTACGACAGTACTATTCTGTAAGAGCAGCTTTTAGCTGTGCTCACTCCTGGGGTACACACTAAAAGTACCAAATATGTGTTTAGTTCGTGTGAATAGGTTGGATTAAGCTGGGGTTACAGGGTCCATAAAAGTTGTCGTGATCAGGGAGGCTATTGTGTGCTGGTGCTATGATGATTTGTAAGATTACTTTACGATGCATGTTTTATTGTGTTGTGTTTGCATATGGTGGTCAGCTGGCTTCTATTATTTAATGTGCTCTGTTCTGGTCTGCATCTAGTTAAATATTTTTCTGTGTTACAAAGGCTACATTTCATTGCTGTAGTTAGAGTAGACCTTGTTAGACACACTTCCTTTATCGGACATTCACTTTTATTTCTACAATTAATTGCAATCTGTGTTGGTAACTTCCGTGTTTTCTTTCTCTTTTTCATGACTTAAGAAATCATGGTTGTGTGCCGATATCATCTGTTTTCACACACACACACACACACACACACATATATATATATACAATATTTAAAACAAAATGATGTAGCCTGCTTCAAACTGCAAATGTTGGTGATTTATTCCAAATGAGTCCTGTTGTTTGTTACATATAATTTCACAAGTTTTACATCAGTCAGTTGTACCCCGCTATTTTTACCATAGCAATTATTTTAGGTGAGGGTATGCTCATCTTCTTTGTGATAGTAAAATAATAGCAGTAGAAGCCAATTATTAGTCAGAGATGAAAAAAAAAATATTTTAATTGTAAAAGTAAAAGATGGATCAATAAGTAATAGAAATAGTTATAGCAATAGAACTCTTTTATTAGGACCCAACATGACAAAACCTTGACAAAATCCGACAAAATCATACTGAAGAAATAATGTATAATTATTTATGTATTTCATGTATGATTCATCTTTTTCCATTCA